>JBBBDQ010001704.1:2955000-3512500 GCA_037127315.1 Ascarosepion bandense
TCAACTCCTTATAAACAGAGAATGAGGAAAAATTCTAAGCCAAGAGGTTAGCTTAGATAAAGAAAGGGGTTGGGAGGTAATTCCTATATATATATATATATATATATATATATAGGAAAAATTGATAAACCTTTAAAATCGGAGAGGATAATCAAAAAAAAAAAAAAAGTAAACTTATCTAATTAATAGAAAATATATGGATAAAAATAGAGAGTTCAATGGCTATTATCTAGAGCAATATGAAATATTAAGAGGACAACTCAACACATAATTAAACAGTTATAAATCGGACATAGCAGTGTGTAATTTTTACAACTGCCGAAACAAATTCTGTATTTATAACCATTTAATTATATGTTGAATTTTCCTCTCAATATATATATATATATATATATATATATTTAGTATATCGAGGCAGCAAGTAATTTTCTAGACATATTCTATTAAATATAAGAGACAATGAATGTCTATTATGTTTAATCATGAGCCGTTCTAAACGTCGTATTTTTGCTTTAATTTCAGTTGAAAATAAAGACAAAAATTCTCCAACATTTGGATAATTATTTATTGGTTTTCTTCTAAGCTTTCGGCTCACATGAGCCATCTTCAGAGAGGTTGTTTAAACTGAAACATTATAAAATCCACCATCACCGACGATTTTATTTTGTGTTGACATAAAACTCCGCTTGGCAACGGCAATAGTTACCAAAAATAATAAACGCAGTTCTTAAGTTTGCGATGCGGTTTTATGACGTCACACCGCGGGATAGCGCGAAATGACAACAAAACCATCTAGTCAAATGCAATGTAATATGTTATTTCCTGTTTTAAAGTTGATTTTATTGAGTGTTGGTTGTTTTGATTTGATGTACATGGCCTCCAATATCTGCAGGTTCCTCTTACTGTGTGTATGAGTAAGGATCACCGTATTGTTGACCAAAATCTGTCTGATATTACCTACATGTTTATGTTTTTCAGAGAAATGTTGTTTAATAGTACTCTGATCAGAAAGATGACATGTAATATATATATATAGGCACCCCTCCCCTCCAAAAAAAGAGATATCTATAGTTTAAAATTCATTTTAAAATGAAAAGACTTTCTTGAAGCTTTTATTTTAACCTTTTTTTAATAATGTCGCCCCAAGCAAGGTATTTTACTTCCACTTTTTTGTGGGTAAGAGAAGTTATGAGAATACTGATGAGAGTGGAGTGGACGCAGAAAAGAACATGAGAGAGAGGATTCAAGTTAGTGAGACAGGAGATGACTATTGACTTTACATTTAAATTCTTGGAGATTGTAGCTGTTGGGGAAGCAAGTAAATGAAAGGGAATTCCACAGGGAGGAAGTGTGAGAAAAGAAGCTGATGGAGTAGAATTTGCGTTTACATTTTATTGGTTTCACTGTAAAAGGGTAGGACCTAGTTGCTAATCTTGTGGCTCGAGTAAATTCATATATAGTGGGCACCAGTGAGCTATGTTCATCGGAGCAGAAGCCATGAAAGTATTTGTAGAAGAGACACAGGGAAGCCACATTGCGCCAGTGGGAAAGTGACTGTATCTGAGCTGCCAAGTCGGGATCGATCACATTACAGATTCTCCGTTAGATTTTGTCCTAATTGAATGCAAAGAATTCAAATGGAATTCGAACTCTGTTCCCTGATTTGTCGTTCCAAGCTGATATCCATTGCACCACAACGCACATCTCAAGTAATTAACAATCCTTAAAACTTTTTAAAAATTATTTTAAAAAACTATATTTGTTTTTAAAATTAAGCTATATTCTTAAGATATTCAGGATAGCGACTACCAAATCCCTATTATAGACCTCTGTTCAACCGACACATACCACTTGTGGCTTAAATTGCAAAATAGCTGAACAGGCCTTAATTACAGTTTCTGGAACAGAGAGCATAATCCAGCAAGATCTATTTTTTTTAACAAGGCAAACACGCTAAAACACTCAGTTACGCAAACAGTGACGGTTTCCTGAACAAATACCTCTACGCAATTTTACTAACAAGGCTTGAATCGCCTCCTCAGGTTGATATTATCCAGAAGACAGCTGACAAGTCGACCATGGTGAGATTCGAACCCCGGTCTGAAATCTAACCACTCGGAGATGTGCATGAAGGAGATGGGATGAGAAACAAAAATGAAAAAATAAAATAAAAATGAATATACAAATTATTAAATTTTATTAAATCTTATTGAAGATAGTCCCAAACCGTAGGATTATAGTATACTAGCAGTATAGCCCGGCGTTGTTCGGGTGTAATGAAAGCTTTAAAACTAATCCATGGTCCTGAAGCTCAGACTCTTTGGACGTTGGTACGAAAGACTAAAAAGCAATGGCTGTTTCCAATTAAAACGAAACCGTAGACTGAAAGAAAAATGAGTGCATCTAAGTCAAATTTTGATTTCCTGGTATCGATATCAAATAAATTTTTTTCGTCGTAAACTGAATTTTTATGGTTAAATAAGTCCTCTGAGTAAATGGTATCATGGCTGAGACTAAGAATTACAATTAGACCTACTTAGAGCCAAACCCGAAGCAAAACCTAAAATAAAAAGGCTGAAAAAATACAGACATAAAGGTAGATAAACAAACACACACACAAACATCTTGCCTTTTATATATATATATTATCTATTTCCTGCACTACTGTAAGAACTACAACCTTGAAACTTCTGAATATCGTTTCTTATGTCTTTGTCTATGAGTTTATCAAATTTGATTAAAATCGGACCACTCCTTCTATAACCCGATTTTTTCGATTATCGATTTTCGATATTTATCGGGGGTACCTCGACACAAAGTCTAGCTAAGAACACTCGCAGACGCTTATAGTCCAACTGTGTAAATTTTCAAGAAAATCGGTTCAGCCGTTTCGGAGTCTATAGGTAACGGACAAACACACACATACACACACACAGACAAAGTTCCATTTATAAATAAGTTTAGATAGATATATTTAACTGTAGAAATGGAGTGTTAAAAGTCAGTCAGTTAAGTGCCATACGTGATACACGCTTGGGCGATCATGTCTCGAAAGAGACATGACTGACTGGGCAGAAGATTATCCCGCAGTAGGTTGGCATTGCTTTCTGCGGTAGACTGGTTGCCGACCAAGGCTATAGAACCCAATCTCTCCTGCTATTTAACCCATAACTGGAAGGAAGAGACGGATTAATACCTTTCCCAAGGGTATTTGCGCGTAAGTGAATACAATGGATTCAAAGAATTTTAAAAATAGAAGGATATTCAGGCGAATTCCATCGGCGCTCAACACGCAAAGGCTCTGAATAAACGCTCTATTCCAAAGCAACAGAAAAATAAAATACAACTTAAACAGTCTTAACATGAAGAAAAACTAACAAACAAAAAAAAAAAAAAAAAAACATTCTTGAAAATGGCTAAAGAAGTGGTCAAAAGTGCTTAGGACAATTAAAATTATAGAAACCGATTGCTTGAAAGCGCGTGAGCATACCGGGATGTTCCCTTGAGGAGACGACGACATTAGATCGACATGAAGAAAATTCGGTGACCTTTCCGATTCGTTAACGTCTGGCACCAGCGAAGTCGCGAAGGATTGTCGAGGCGAATTATTTATCGACGTAGTACCAGTTGCGTACGTTCAGAGGAGGATAGTAACCCCGTGGCGTACGGTGCATTATGGGAGCACGGACGCTCCAGGTTTGTTGTCTTCGGAGAACCGGCTGCAAATCTCTTGGCGCGGCCAAAGCCATCTCGACAGGAACCACAGGGAGATGGACCCGCACCATGACCTCTGTGGCTGGAAGGAACAGCACCGTAATTACAAAGAAACTCCTCAATTACTTTGAAGAGTTTTTTTGATCCTCGCGAAACACAGTAGCCATAGGATACCAAAAGGACCATTGTTAACCTTTAATTATTGACACCTTGGGAGAGTCATAATTTCTTCCGCCGTATACCAGCGCTTGGTTGAATTTTTTCACTTTGACAGAAATTTCTTCACTGGGCAGAATTCACATCGTGTCTGTATTAATCGACCGGCCACAAGATGCTTTTTTTTTATTAGACAGTCTGATTCCTCCGGTCCGTACCAGTTCCGAGTCGACAGTTCGCTGCCAGATGAACGCCGCCAGTCCGAGAAAGAAGCTGAGCAACGGGCGAGCTGATAAGCAGGTTGGGGCCCTACACACACCGCTTACTCGAAGCGGGGTTGAAAGCCGTGGCGCTCCACAAAGACCCGGGTGAGGAGCCGTTTTGCTCGCCGGCCGACGCACAAGTAGCGACGGGGCAGCACCGCAAGCAGAAACCCGTAGCGAACGATGCGTGAGGAGGAAATGAGAAGAGGGAGAGAGAGATGAGCAGCTAGAATGACGGCCGGCTGCCGCTGAGATTGGGTTGACTCAGGGATCGTGACTGCACGACGGCGAGGTATGCGGAAGTGGAGACGAAGACCAGGAAGCCTCTGCCAAACCACCACCCGCCGTTACCCCGATCCGAAAACCGCTACTGATGCCGAAGCCACCCACTTCCAGCTCCTTCATCTGGACGCACACGACCGCAACGCCGCCGCCGATGGACTGCTAAGATACTTTGAACCCGTGTCGCAAAACGCGAACGGAGTAAACGTTACAGCCTCGTATTTGTTCCTCGCTTCGAGCGGGCACATCCCGACCGACCCGGTGCTCGGAGCCAATCCTTCTTCCGATACATTTTTCCGATTTCACTGACTTATATTGATGTTATCGATGAGAGGCTGCACACCTTGGATACCTGCTGTGGGTGGTGGATACGGACCGGCTCGAGAGCTGCGAGAACCAAACCCGGATTTTCCAGGGCTACTGAAAGCGCACCGGACGCTGCCTGCATACAGAGCAAGGTGGGGAGATGCACTATCCATTTTCAGGGCTAGTCGATTCGGAAAGTGAATTGTTACACACTCTTTAGCAGATTCCGACGTTGCGCGCCGGTACGGGGATCAGCGCAGCTACGCCGGCTACGAAAGCTTCCGTTTTTTGGAACTCTTTCTCCAAAGTTCTTTTCAACTTTTCTTCGGTATACTTGTCGACTATCCGACTTATCCTGGTATTTAGCCATGGATAAAGTTTACCACTCGATTTGGGCTGCAACCCGGTTCTCGGATTGAGGACCGTTGCTCGCCGTTCGCACCGAATGAACCTAGCACCTGCTGCGTACGGTCCCGATCGAAGGAACTCTGAACACAAAAACACAAAAACGAACGACTGCCTTCTACCTTTGAAAAAGTTGTAAAGGAAAAGTATTAAAGAAGAAAGTAAGCTTCTATTTGTATTAGAAGTCCTTATACCGAAACATTCACCTTATTTATTGAATGACCCTCGTATATTGGCCTACAAACAGACATTGAATGACGAAAATAAACAACAAAGCGAAAATTTCAGAAAAATCCCTTGCCAAGTTTATTTTCGTTGAAGAAGATACATAAACAAAAATATAGTTACAGTGCGCCAAGCAAAACTATTTCTGTATGCTCATGTAGAGGGTGAGAAGAGTATTGTCTTTAAAAGGTTAATTTTGTGGTTGCTGGAGGGAGCCAAGGTTTTTGCGACCCGTAATGGAGAAGAAGAGCTTGGAAAATTTGATACAGGATCGATAGAGAGAAGAGAGAGATAGGGAAAAACAACGACTGGCATACTTGATGAACTTAAGCAAATGGATGGCAGAACAGTGTTTGGGGAAAATACCAAGACAAATGGTGTTAAGAGTTACAACGGACAGGAGAATGTGGAGTGCCATGACCGGCTGCGTCCTAAAGGCACACGGCACATAAAAGAAAAAAGAAAGAGAGCATTGACCTAAAAATGAGAGTTTTGTATCTGCTGAAGAGAGTTGTCCTGAAAAAGACAGTTTATTGCATGTTGTTGGCGAGGATTACTGCAGGCCTACGGGAGATGGCTGGAGCGGTGGCCGATGGCAAGCTGGAGATGATGGCTGTTTAGCTTGCTTGCTAGCTAGAACTGTTGAGGATGTTTAGAGTCGTGAGTCGGCTGTCGGTTGTTCAAACATATACGAGGGTCATTCAATAAATAAGGTGAACGTCTCGGTATAAGGACTTCTAATACAGATAGAAGCTTACTTTTTTAAAAAAAAATTTCCCTTACTTTTTCAAAGGGATTTAATTTTTTTGCAGATTGAAAAAAAAAACAACAAACTTTGAGAGATTTCGAGATTAACAAAGATGGCCGATCAAGAATCATGCTCCAGGATTGAACAGAGGTCAGTTATCAAGTTTTGGTTGCTGAAGGGTGCAAACCAATTGAAATTCATAAGAGAATGTTAACTGTGTATAGTACCACATGTTTCAGCCAAAAAATGTCTACAAGTGGGCTAAATTGTTTAAAGAAGTTTGAAAGTGACGATGAAGTCAAAAGTGCTGTGAGCGATTGACTTAGACATCAGTCCAAATATTTTAAAGCTGAGGGAATACAGAAGCTTGTACACAGATGAGAAAAGTGTCTGACACTGCTGGGAGACTACGTTGAAAAATAAAAATAGATAGAAAGTAAGCTTCTATCTGTATTAGAAAAATTCACCTTATTTATTGAATAACCTCGTACTTTAGCTGTGGAATGTTTATTTTTCGTTGCTTTGAGATTTTTTTATATTTTGAATCAGTCTTAAACGACGACGCTGGTTAAGCATTTTACTCCGGCTGTTTTTTTTTGGGTTTTTTTGTGTGTGTGTGTTTTTTAATATGGGATTGCTAACATGATAATACATATTTTCCATTATAAATTTGTGAAAACTTTTAGTCAATTGCACACTCAGCATTATTATAATAGATTCAAAAGGTCACCTTGATGGATTTGAACTTTCTGTTTAATCTGCCATCAAACATTTTTGTTTATTAATCCCTGATCATTTTTTAACAGATTAAATATCAGTTTCTCAAATAAACACATTTAAGTGGAATTTATCATTGAAATTTTGCGTTTATTTCCCTACTGTGCTGATATAATAAACTTTGTGTTATGGTTCTTTCAGCCGTCCAAGTACTTATCTTATTTTTCTAGTTTTATAGCGGGTATCTTATTTATTCTTTTTCTAGTTGTAGTAGGTTTCCGTTCTAGTGAAGGGTAATTGTATACCCTTGCAGGTTAACGGAATTTGGCCTTGTGGGAAGATAGCCCACTATAATTCATAAAATGATTATAAAATCAAGAAAGGCAATTTGAGTATAAAATAACATTTATATATACACATTTCAATTAATGTTTTACAACAAAAGCAATACTTGAAATAAAGGTCCAACGGAGGTTATAATGTTCATGGAAAATATAATGCTGAAAGAGATAAATGGCTTAGTCATGCGGAGAAATGTTCATTTTGAAGTTGCCGCTTCTAAGGTCAGTAAGTACTTTTGAGGAATGTCTTTGAAGAGGTCAGTAAGTACTTATGAGACAGGGAGAAGGAAAGAGGTCAGCATAGTAGCCGCTCGACTTAGGTCAAGGGAGAAATTAATCAGCTCGTCTCCGCCGGTCTTTCTCTCTGACGATGCTTTGTTTGTTTCGGCCTTTTATATCTGCCTTTTGGATCAAACAGCTTGTTTTGGAATTTCATACTTGAATTTGATTCTGGGCTTCCCATTGGCTGGTAAATAAAATTCGCGTAGGCTCGCGAAATGAAATTTGATATTTGATTAATTTTTATTTTTCAACCGGAACATCTGCGCGAATCCACCTGCGCAGAGATGATTTTTATTCATTCGTTTTCTGGTCGGCATAGAGCTAACATCTGTTTCATCGCTTTTGCTCGGTCGGTATCACCACAGTTTAAACTCTACTTTTATGAGCAATTCGTAAAACAAAAGTCAGTCTTCTCTTAACTTTTGTAATTAATTGTTTAAATATTTTATCAGGATTTTCTTTTCCTCATTCTAGATATTTTTGTGAAATTTTTAAGGAGGTAGTTTATCACCTTGACTGTCTTGAATGAACAAACTGTCAGGTGCTGATTTAGCTGTGTCGGTCATAACATTTTGTCGTTTTAACCATTAAATGTTGACACTAGTGGCGATTGTGGAACTCTGAAAATTCGGGGTTCATTTAGGGGCCGAGATTTTTTTGAGAAGTAGCATAATTACTGACCAATTCTTTCACTCGGCTATAAATCACTGACTTCCTAACTATGTATCTCCATATAAAGTTGGGGACATTATCTCTAATTAACGTCTTAACGATATGAAAATAAGACTATTAAGTCGCTTTCCCTTCCTAACAACATGTCTGTTTCTATCTATCTGGTTGTTTTATTTTGTTTTATTTTCTTTCAAACTGGTCTCTGTATGTGTCCTTAAAAAGCTAAACGAAAAAGTAAATGTAGAGGAAAAAGTACTGAAAATCAATTTTTATCAAAATCAGAGATTGATCAGTTTCATAAACTTTTTAAGCTTATAAAAGTGGTGGAGCAACCTAGGGGTCAGCCAAAATTTGGGTGTGGGGGACTTGGCTACTTCTAGCTTTCCCCCGTAGAATCGCCACAGGTTGCCACCCTACTGGTTGAAGAGGTTTTTGTGCTGGAGATCTGCCAGTGGTGTCATTGATAGTGGCTTGGAATGAGACATTGGAAAGCCGAGTTCGAATTCCAGTTGAGTTTTGTTTTATTCACTTTTGGAAAGGTATGAATCTATCTCTTCTCTCCCGACTATGAATTAATTTGTAGCGGATAAGAAATTAATTAAAATCAACCTTCTTCACTTTTACAAAAATTCACAATGACGTGTCAAGTTCTGGTTTTCCCAAACAGAAAAAGAATTGATCATCTGCTTAACGAAAAAGTCGAAACCAGATTTCGCAAGTAGGTGTTAAAATGATTTTTGACTAATGGGAGCGATTTGTAAGACTTGAAAGGACTTAGCGATCCAGTGCGAAATTCAAAAGGGCATATAAATGTCTTCACAGCGTCATATATATATATATATATATATATATATATATATATATATATAGATTTAAAATGTAACTTCAAACGATCCAGACATTGTCCCCTTTCTCTTTCTCCTTATCTATTTCAACAATTAATACTAGAGCATTTTGTACGAACTCAATCCTTAACCTCTTAATAATGTTTTTAATTGAACATTGACTTCTGCAATTTATGTTATTCCTCCTTTTAATAAATTTACATTTTAACATTCAAAATGTATATTTTATTATTCCACTCTTCTACACTAATCCGCGCATTCCAACTGACTACCAACCTTCTGATGATGAAAAACCTAATGATTATAACTCTGCATAAAACTTGTAAGCTGTAAGGAGTTCGGTTAAGTCTGACACAAGGCCGAATAAACAATTACGAGTCCACTTAACTGAAGCCCTTGTGTAGTTGAGTGTTTTACGTATTAGTTAGTAGTACGACTCTTCAAGGCTTAACTACGGGTATTTGCATCAGCGACAAAATTCAAGGTCCTATACCTTCGAGATGCTGGCTAAAAGAAAACCCTAATAAACATGCTCTCTAGGAAGGAGAGTTGATCAGGAGGAGATAACTCCCCTACCTTAGGTACAATTTTTATAACAATCACAAATATGTTTTAGCTTTAAATAACCCACAAAGGGTTGATAAGCTGTTAAAAACAAAAAGGAATAAAATAAAACCGTTGTGCTGGTTTCATCCGTTACAGGTTTTGAATTCAGAGTTTTCCTTCTCCTATAGTGGTTACCAACTAAAGCTAGAACGTCATTGTCTACTTTAATATTTAACATATAATATGGGAATTAAATTTCATTGAAATGTTTTGCTTTTGATTAAAGAAGTTCCAGTTGTCAAATTGACTTAGTATTAGAAATATGTTTGGCATTACAATATCATACATTGTAATGGTACACGTTTAAAAATCAGTGTCAGTATGCGAATCAACTATTTCTCTAAGTGAAATTTAAAATTTTATTTGTGAAAAATTAAATCTATGTGATTTCTAAATTATTTATTTTAAAACTATTTTCCTAAAAAGATATTTTAGTAAGAAAGTGTTTTATTTTTGTTTTGTTTTTTGGTTGTTTTTGGTTGTTTGTTTTTTGTTGTATTTGGTTGTTTCATTTGGGATTAATACTTTTAGCTGTTTTTATGAAGTTAGAGTTTAAGATTAGTGTTAGTGTTAGTTGATAAAAACAGTTTAGAATTTGTTTTTTAATATTTTTTTTGTTTTTAAATTAACTTGTTAAAACAAAAACTAATTTAGGACTAATATTTTTAATCTGCTGTCTAGTGAGTAAAAAAACTCCAAAATGGCCGTACATTATATGAATAACTGAAACAAAAGTTAACAGAAATATTAGCTGTTTCCTTATAAGGAAACGCTCAGAATTCATTGACTGAGCTGACAGTGCGACTGTCTGTAGAAATTCATAAAATCTTTCTCATAAAACAAACTTCCCGGAAAATAGATTTTTCAAGTCTAGTAGCTGTGATCACACTTTCCAGTATTGATGGGGATTTCCTTCCTAACCGTCATGAAAAATGCAAAGCGTTTGACAGAGTTTGGCATGCTGGCCTTCTACTCAAGCTGCAGAGCTATGGTATAAGTGGACAATTATTTGGCCTAATCTAGTCATTCCTCTCAAATCGCACAATGAAGGTAGTATTGAACGGACATGCCTCCCAATACTACCATACGAACGCGGGTGTCCCTCAACGCTCTATTCTAGGTCATACGCTTTTCTTGATCTACATTAACGATCTACCCGATGTAATAAGATGCAAAGTAGGCATATACACTGACGACACCACCGTTTACTCTCGTCTCGATCAAAAATCTGCCGAGGTGGACAAAGCTAACCTCGCTGCCGAGCTTGAGAAGGACCTCCAATCTGTGGTGGACTGGTGTAAGAAATGGCTCGTAAATTTTAGTGCTTCCAAAACGAAGCTGCTATCTATTAACCACCACAGACAATCGCTCCTATCCCCCGCATTAGCATGGATCAGGCTAGTCTTCCTGAGAGCAAAACACTGCGCCTCCTCGGCCTAACACTCTCAGCGGACCTCAGGTGGAATGACTATATCGAATCCATAGCTAAACCCGCTACTAAGAAGGTCGGCTCAATGTGCAGGGACAGGAAGTTTTTTCCGTCTGAACCCATCGTGCACATATATAAATCTACTATCCGCCAGTGTATTGAATACTGCTGCCACATCTGGTCGGTGCACCTGCTATTCACTTCGGGGTTCTTGAAAAAAAACTAACGGAGAATCTGTAATGTGATCGATACCAACTTGGCAGCCCGGCTGCAGTCGCTCTCTCACCGGCGTGACGTGGCGTCCCTGTGCCTCTTGTACAAATATTTTCACGGCTTCTGCTCCAATGAACTTAGCTCACTGGTGCCCTCTATGTATGTATTTACACGAGCTACTAGACTAGCAGCTAGGTCCCCCCCCTTTACAGTGAAACCGATGAAATTTAACCGCATTTTCTACTCTAACAGCTTCTTTCCTCGCACTTCCCACCTGTGGAATTCCCTTCCATATACTTGCTTCTCCGACAGCTACAATATCCAAGAATTTACATGTGAGGTCAATAGACATCTCCTATCTCACTAACTCGCATCCATTCTCTCAAGCTTTTTTCTCCATCCACTCCACCCCCATTACACCAGTATTCTCATCCGTTTTTTACCTTCCTCCTGACATCGCCTATAACTAACCCCTCTTTCTCATCACTTTCCCCTATGTAACCCCCTGCGCAACAGTGGCAGTAAAACTGCCTTGCTTGGGGTGAAATGATAAAAAATGCATTATATACAACGCAGATAATGTACATTATATACAACGCAGATAATGCAATTTACTTAAAGACAGCGCCAAGACTTTAAACTAAACAATTCCGGAAAAAATAAAGTAAACAAAAAAATCTTAATAAATAATAAACAAATTAACAAATTAGGAATCACACATAAACACAACGTATATTTTGGAAGAAGTAGTTCTTTTAGAAATGTTTCGTTAAAAACAACCGACTAGGAATATTTTTTAAATTTTTTATTTAATTTTTCTAGTATTCTTACGTGTTTCCTATTTGCTAGTGATAGAAGAATGTAAAAATATTCCATAATTGATTTTTAAGTGCTTTCAACCACTTCACTGGCCATTTTCAAGGATGTTATTTTTCCTATGTTATTATATCCTTATGTTTTGACTGTAACGTAATTTATTCTGTTTCTTGTCACAAATCAATTACCTATATTAAGCATACTACTTTGAGTAGACACTTTACATGCCACCTCTTCAACAATAGTGCAATAAAAAAAAACATTTATTAACCCATAATTTACGAGGATCCTTACAAAAAAATTTGGCTGAAAATACAAAAATGCTATTTAAATAACAATTTAAAAAACAACTCCTTATAAAAGAGGCACTATATATCAAACAATTTTCTTCTACCATCAACTTTGCATCATTAAACAGTGGCAATGGAGTTTTGAAAGTTTTTTTAAGAATAGACAGACGCTTATGAGATGTTTAGTCGAGTTCGTCACATGATAACTTTAAAGAACTCTCCTTTTCAAAAACACAAAATAGATTATGTTACAGTTAAAACATAAAATTTTCCTTGTCGGTCATTTTAAACAAAACACATTTATATAAACACAAGTAGATGTAGTAACAATATTTACTAACAAATAATTAAGTAATCAATGATAAATAATGAGTTTAACAATTTAACAAACAAAGCTATAAAATAACTGCGTTTGGATCCACAATTATTCCTATTTAATAACCTCTAGAATAATTTGTAACATAACCATTACAACCCACCCAATAACCATCAGAATTAAATGAAAGACCTTGCTACCCATAATGCACTATTAACAAGCATATATAAGTGTAATATAACAATCTGGCCCCACCCGAGGAAGGCTGATGCAAGCGAGGGTGTTTCCGGTCGTTGAAAGGAACGGATGTCGTTTGACCTTATTTCCGGCAGCAGCGGAAATAACTACAGAGGCAAACAGAACAGGTGTCTCTGAGAATTACGTGGGCGTGCGTGGGCGAGGCAAAACCGGAAGAAAAAGTCCCGGTTCTGGAAGATTATAAAAAGACCTCGGCACACGGATTCGCCAGTAGTAGTAGAGGAGCGACAGAGATCGGCCGGTGAAGAGAGACACAACAGATAAGACTACACTCCCGTCAACCCATTAGAAGCGCGCTCTCTCAATTCTCTGTTCCCTATTCTACACGGTTCATCGTCATTAATAAAAATATAACTTATATTTTTATATATATGCGTGTTTGTTGTTTGTCGATATACAACATAAGTAGTGTTGTCAAAACACAACACATCTGGCATGAAGATTTCATTTAGGCATGAAACAGATTGTCCCTGATGAGTGTAAACCTCTGCGTCTTCTTTTATATTTACATATATTCTCTATCTATGATACTGAGCATTTTGTTAAAATATCAGTCAGTCAGTTAAGTGCCACACGTGATACAGGCTTTGGGCGATCATGTTTCGAAAGAGACATGACTAACTGGGCAGAAGATTATCCCACAGCAGGTTGGCATTGCTTTCTGCGGTAGTTTGGTTGCCAGCCAAGGCTAAAGAACTCAATCTGTCCTGTTATGTACCCCATAACTGGAGGGAAGAGACAGATTAATAACTTTTCCAAAGTGAATGCAAGAAATTCAACTGGAATTTGAACTCGGCGCCCCGATTTGACGTTCCGCTAGACAACGGCAATAGTTACCAAAAATAACAAACGCAGTTTGCAAATTTGCAATGCGGTTCTATGACGTCACACCGCGTGATAGCGCGAAATGACAACAGAACCATGTATTCAAATTGCCTAGCGGAGTTTTATGTCAGCACAAAATAAAATCGTCGGTAATGGTGGATGTTATTGTGTTACCGTCTTAATAACCTCTTTGAAGATGGCTTATGTGAGCCGAAAGCTTAGAACCAAATTAATAAGAACTTATCCAAATGTTGGAGAATTTTTGTCTTTATTTTCAACTGAAATTAAAGCCAAAATACAATGTTTAAAACGGTTCATGATTAAACATAATAGACATTCATTGTCTCTTATATTTAACAGTATATGTTTAGAATACATATATATATATATATTAGTCATCCACATGCAAGCCTGTTTCGTAGCTCATCAGTGTGGCTAGACGCGTCCACTTGCTTCTTGGCCGGGATCGAAACTCGACCGATTTAGTATCAGTCGGAATCGCTACTCCCTAAGCCATCGACGCAGGGAATCATAGAAGGGAAATTTTAACGTGTTGCATCTAAGCAGTATATACACACGCCAGTCACCGAAAGAACTCAATTCATTTCTGAAGAGTCACGCTTATATAGCAGAAGTGGAAACTGAGTGCTTTATTCAATATGGTAAAGAATTTCTAGCCAATTTTGATTTTTCACTTGTAGATTGAACGAAGGATTGAACCAGATAATCTTCCTTTTTCTCTTTACCTCTTTATGTTGAGACTTTTTTGAAATCTCGTTATCTTAAGGTTTTTACATGGTCTTCTCCCTGTAACGTTTTACGAATAAATATGTTTTATCTTGTCAAGAATTCACACGGAAGATGAATTACGAGATAACCTAAGTTCTATAGTGGGGGTATCTATTTTTTTCTGTTAGTAGTGGAGAGTCCGTTCTAGTGAAGGGTAGTTGTATACTGTTGCAGGTTAACGGAATTTGGCCTTGTTGTAGATAGCCCACTATAAGTCATAAAGAAATGTTATAAACCAAGCAAAGTAAATTGAGTTGAAAGATAACATTTTATATATAACACATAACAATTAATGTTTTACAATTGAAGTAATACATGAAGTAAAGGTCCAACGGAGGTTAAAATGTTCATGGCAATAAAATGCTGAAATAGAATTAATGTTTAAAAATTTGGGAGCGTGTAAGTATGGAATGTCTTTGATGGATTCGCTCCTTAGGTCAGTAAGTAGTTTTTGAAACAGGAAAAAAGGTAAGGAGAGGTGAAGTGAGGTGAACATAGTAACCGTTTGACTTAGGTCAAGGGGATATTGGTTACCCCTCCTCTCTCTCTCTCGAGTCAGTCCATGTGTGTGTCGAACTGCGTCGATCTCTCTGGCGATGCTTTCTGTATCCACTTTTTATATCTTCTTTTTGGATCTCAGGTGTTCATTTGGGAATTCATATCCGTATTTGATTCTGGAAATTTAATATTTAATTAATTGTTATTTTTCAACCGGAGCATCTGCGCGAACCTGTATGCGCACCGACAAGAATATTATTGTTGTTGATTCCGGGTGAGGAACCTCACAAAAATTAAACAACACAAAAGGTATTTGAGATAGAAAAATAGGTTATATTAAACGTAAAGATACAAACTGGAATGCAGGTTAGTAATCCAGGAATACGATTAGTAAGGAATATATATATATACAACTCTTTGAAGTGAAGCCGTGCTGGACATAGTATATCCGTGTAATCTTATTTTGAGTGGAGCTCAGAGCTACTATGACTACTGACGCGGTATTCTCTGTGTAACTTCGATATCTCTCGGTAACTTACGGACCTCTTACGGTACTCGTACTGTAACTCCCTATGGCAGGAGTATATGTATACTCAAGTCGAGTCCATTCTCATAGAAAAAGGGGAGATCCCATAACAATTATAAAATCAGTTATAGTGAAATTATAAATATCGCCAGGTGGCGAGTGCTGCAAGCAGGCGGAGAGCAGAAAGTGAGTATCTGAGAACAGATACTACACTTTAATATTAACCTAAGTGACACTGATTAAAAGGTTTCAGCTGTTGTCAACATCTTCCGGCTGTTAATTTTTGGTGGAAAGAGAAAATCGAGGTCAAGATTGCTCATAATTATAGCATACCATAAAACTGTATTTTATATATATATATATATATTTCTCTCTCTCTCTCTCTCTGTCTCTCTGTCTCTGTCTCTCTCTCACACACCTATATACATTTTCGTTAAAATCTATGACAATATACTGCGGTTACTTGCTTTGTTGACCTTTGGGTCAAGTAATTTAATAATTGCTTATTCAGGCAGCAATCTCTGTGTTACACAAGTCTCATAAAAAACAACTGAGTTTGTACTGTATAAAAGAGGGGTTCAAGTACCACACAGACACTACATCGGTTCTAGATAATGACTAAGAAAGTCGAAATTACATTATCAAAAATAATAAAATCTGAACTTCGGACAGTTCATGCACAACTCCGAGCACAATATTCAACTCCTTATCCCGAAATTGGAAAAATAAAATAAAAAATTAGGCAGAAAGACGTGGTCAGTTTTTTTTAAATCAGACTTTAATCAAAGACAAGAGCAAAACTAATTTTGTTTTTTCTACTTTATTTTCTGTTTAGAGTTGGGTTTCCAGTTCTTTCAAAAGTCCTTTCATTCACTATCATTACAAGTGGGGTGGGGGTGGGGGTGGACTGATTTAAAAAATACAAAAATTTTTTGTTATTAAATTTACTATATATATATATATATATATATATATATATATATATATATATAAAACATAGTACACTTGGTATGTAATCCGTGTAAATTCCGAAAGAGACGAACTCGGGAGAACTCAATGTTAAATTCATTTATTTAATTTAACCGAGTAATATTTTATAAACGATTTTCGATTATTACAATGGATAATACATATTTCACCGCTTTGATGTTCCTAACGCAGCTCGTCAGATTCGCGTTAAGAACATCAAAGCAGTGAAATATGTATTATCCATGGTAATAATCGAAAATCGTTTATAATATATATATATATATATATATATATATATATATATATATATATATAAAACGTAGAATATTTGGTATTTAAGTCAGGTAAATTCCGATAGAGACGAACTCAAAAGAACTCAATATTAAATTTATTTATTTAATTTAACATAGTAATATAATTTAGGAAAACATTTAGACTTTTTACAATTTCAGGGGTAATACGTATTTCGCAGCAAAAACCTGCTGCTCACTCGTCAGACCCAAATGATACAACATTTGATATTCAAAATCATCCAGAAAAGAATTACATACAGACACTCACGTGCCCATACCGAGAATAGATATTTGCAATGGTAATCTACAAAAAACATTTTCTCGCCAATTTAAAAAAAAAAAAATAAAAAAATAAAAATATAGAAAAATCAAAAATGTAAAAAAGGAAAAAGAGAAAGAGAAAGAAAAGGAAAAGAAAACAAACAGTATAAGCAAGAAGAAAGTTAAAGTTAACGTCTTTGATCGACACCAGCAACTATTGAAATTCATTTGCTTTCTTAGGAAAACATGGCATGGAAATTTAACATTAAATTTAGTTTTTAAAGATAATGGTATGTATGTTTTTGCTTGGAAATACGTATTACGCATGAAATTGTAGAAAATCTAAATTTTTTTAAGAGTATATATATATATATATATATTGATAGTTTAATTACTTAGTTTCTGGTCATAATAAAATTAGACCAGTGCACATTTGTTTTCAAAAGTGTTCAATACAATTATATTGTAGAACTTTGAATATTTTCCATTTGTGGTGTCTTCAGGCGATATTCAATAACTGAGTTTACCTTTTTTTTTTTATTTAAGAACGCTCATGTAACAGTGTTTTTTTTTAAGGCTCATGTGGCAGGGAATTTTTGAACGCCCAATTTTTAAAATTACAAGGAACTATGACGTTTTCATTCATGTTTGTATGAACCTAAGAGGTATTTTTTAGTATAGTTACACTTAGTCATAATTTTCGTTCTTTCATTCAATAGTTCGTTTTTGTTTGGGAATAGCATAATCTCTAACTTTTCTTCCTGGCAGAGTCTACATATTTTGCAAAAAAACAAAAAAAAACAAAAATAAAAAAAAACGGTAAACGGTAAAATCAGTCACTGAAAATCGCCTGAAGACACCACTCATGGTAGAAACCTAGGTCGCGTAACAACTCGTTTACAAATAGAATATATATATATATATATATATATATATATATATATATATATATATATATAGATATGACGATCCCCACGGGGAGCGACACATCACCTCAGCAACAGAAAAAAACCTTTCAGAAACCTTTTTTTCTGTTGCTGAGGTGATGTGTCGCTCCCCGTGGGGATCGTCATATCGAAATGGCCATTCAACATCTTTGAATTAATCCTTTTTTAATATATATATTTGCTCTGTAATATTTTATTACATGGAGCTCTCTTCCTGTATCATTTTTTAATATTAAAATAAATTTTTAATATTAATTAGGATCGGGTTTTTTGGAATTTACCTTCCTGCTTTTTTCCCTTGGATTGAAGTATCTGAATTAAAATATATATATATATATATATATATATATATATATATATATATAAGACTACTGGACAGCAGAAAATCTAGAATTGTCTTCAATAATGCAACTGGATTAAGTATGGCTGCTTGTATTGACTTTGCCTGATAGAGTGGCTAGCTAATCCCTGTTGCAAACATTTGCTTAGTCACATTTGGGTTTGTTCGACCGCCACAGAGTCGCCCTATTCTGAAAGAGAGCATACGCGTTTGAACAAGGCCAGTATGCTTACATCCTCGGTCACGATGACTTGTGAATTTATGCTAGCATCACCATTGATATCATCTGAACAATCTTGTTTATCCAATTTCAGTGACATAACATGCGTAAATATGCGACATGGTTTTCAGGTACTTCCTAACATTGATAGATGGTCGATTTATCGATGACATAGAGACTATCCTGGTTTCCATATCTAAACTTATTTATAAATGGAACTTTGTCTGTGTGTGTGTGTGCGTGTGTGTGTGTGTGTGTGGGAGGGTGTGTCTGTTACCTATAGACTCCGAAACGGCTGAACCGATTTTCTTGAAAATTTACACAGTTGTACTATAAGCGTCTGCGAGTGTTCTTAGCTAGGTTTTGTGTCGAGGTACCCCCGATTAATATCGAAAATCGATAATCGAAAAAATCGGCTTATAGAAGGAGTGGTCCGATTTTAATCAAATTTGATACACTCATAAACAAAGACATAAGAAACAATATTCAGAAGTTTCAAGGTTGCAGTTCTTACAATAGTGCAGAAAATTTGATAAAGATACCAGCAAATCAAAATTTGACTTACATCCATTCATTTTTTCTTTCAGTCTACGGTTTCGCTTTAACTGGAAACAATTATTGCTTTTTAGTCTTTCGTGCCAACGTCCAAAGAGTCTGAGCTCCAGAACCATGGATTAGTTTTAAAGTTTTCATTACACCCGAGCAACGCCGGGCTATACTGCTAGTAACATATAGTTTTAAGGTATGCTACCATTTCTGGTCTGTGACTTCTGTTGTATATCGCAAGATTCTTGAGAAAATTCGAAGAAAAGTCTATAATATGCTTGATCTTGACCTGTAATCTAAACTTCAGCCACGTTCTTAGTCTCAGCCATGATACCATTTACTCAGAGGACTTATTTAGCCTTCAAAATTCAGTTTACGAAGAAAAAAATTATTTGATAACGATACCAAGAAATCACAATTTGACTTACATTCATTCATTTTTCTTTCAATCTACGGTTTCGCTTTAACTGGAAACAACTATTGCTTTTTAGTCTTTCGTGCCAATGTTCAAAGAGTCTGAGCTCCAGGACCATGGATTAGTTTTAAAGCTTTCATTACACCCGAGTAACGCCGGGCTATACTGCTAGTCATGGATAAATCAACCGTGTGAGATTTGTACCATTGTTTTATAGTTGCAACATTAATGTTCTAACCATTTCGGCCCACTTCTGGATTAAGTATTTACATTAGAAACACCAAATAATATATCTTGGTGAAAACATTCCTATGGCAATATAATCAAACCATTACAGCCTTGGTAAGATTATTAGTAAAGGTTTTTTTTTTTAAATTTTTTCACCCGCAGGCAAGATGATAATGCCCCTAGCATGCAAGCGGTTACAGGGGCTGAAAGAGAATGGGAACACTTTACTGAGGGGAAGCAAGGAAGGGATAATAAAGCAACAGGATTCAGGAAGAGTGACGTTGGATTTTACATTTAAAATTTTCAAGATTGTAGGTGACAGGGACGCAACAAGAACCCCCCCCCCCCCACCAAAAAAAACAAAAAACAGAGGGTATTTTTACAGGCAAGAAGTGCTAGAATCTGTTAAAACAGAAGAAACGATTGCAATTGGAGTAGATAGACTAAACTATCGCCCGGTTCACACTCCACCCACGTCTATTGAATAGGTGAAGAGGCTCATCCCTTGTTCCCTGTTTAGGATGTGGTTTCCGGCTTTCTTTTTTACAATCTTTTTACTCGTTTCTTTTTTTTTTTTTTTTTTCAATTGGAGTAGATAGACTAAACTATCGTCCGGTTCACACTCCACCCGCGTCTATTGATAAGGTGAAGAGGCTCATCCCTTGTTCCTTGTTTAGGACGTGGTCTCCGGCTTTCTCTTTTCCAATCTTTTTACTCTTTTCTTTTTTGTTTTTTTTTCAATTGGAGTAGATAGAGTAAACTATCGCCCGGTTCACACTCCACCCACATCTATTGAACAGGTGAAGAGGCTCATCCCTTGTTCCTTGTTTAGGATGTGGTCTCCGGCTTTCTCTTTTCCAATCTTTTCATTCCTACGTAGCCCCCAGCGCTTCAGTGGCGTTACCGCCTTGCTCGGGGTGATATGATTAAAAAAAAAACTAGCTTGTTGAGCGATAAATCAGTGGGACCTAGTTGTCAATTTAGCAACAGGCTTAAATTCATGCAGTCGAAGTACAAAGGAAAAAAAATCTCAACCGAGAAATTACCATGAAAATATTTGTTGAAAAGACAAAGGGAAGCCACGTCACGTCGGTGAGAAAGTGATTGAAGACGAGATGCCAGGTCAACATCGATTACATTACAGATACTTTTTAATTTTTTTAAAAGAATTGTGAGATATACAACTATACTAGACCAGATACGACAACAGTAGTAAATGAAAGATTGATTCAAGTTCATGCTTTACTATAAACTATTTCTTTATTATGATTTTTACAGTTCAAGAGTCAAAAAAAAAAAAAGAGAAAATGATCGGCTGTCATCCCAAAATAATAATGAATATACAAAATAAAAAAAATCAAATAATAAAGGTAACAATGAACAATAAAAAAAACATGAAAATATGAAAAACATTCTTATCATCAATTTTGTGAGTGAAAGCATGAATGTTATGTGATCAACATTGAAAAACAAAAGAATATCTTGAGATCTGAATTTCAATTGGTTGACTTATCACAAGTGGTCATTTTGTTTTCCATTCCAACGTGAGGCCAAAGTTATTCGGGTCTTTTTTCTGTTTATAAACAAAAGGAAATTTTAATAATGCACACCTGTTCAGACAATAGGACAAAGCAAAATTCCCATGTGAGAACCGAATATTTCTGTTAAATGTCAATAATACTAATACACCATGAACTTAAAAAGCATTCTTTACTTATAGAACACTTTTGAAGATGGAGATTATTCAGAAATCGGACATTTTTTTTTTTATTGAGTATGTTTTTTTTATAGACAAAAAGCTATCATCATCTCTTTGGATGACACGCATTTGCAAATATTTTTTTAAAAAAAATATTCACCTAATACACTACCTGCAGGCCATTCATAGTAGTGTGTTAATGAATAAGGTTGTTGCATAAACGTAAGAGGATTGTTGATTATGTGGATATGTAGGATTGAAAATGGATGACCTTAGATTTGAAGGGGTTAAAATTGTAATAATTGTAAAAGCATCCTCTTGGAAATTTCTTACACATGTTTCTTGGGAAGAAGCTCTCCGATATATATATATATATATATATATATATATATATATATATATATAAATGCACACCAACTACCAACTAGATGAAAATATCCTAAAGAAAATCATAAACACTAATATCTCTCCGACAGACCCCAACAAAAGAATTAAATTTATCATATACTACGCTAAATCCACAACATCCAACTCAATCGTCCGCACCGACTCCTCCCCCACCGTTAGCGATTTGCAAAAAAACAATGTAGTGTATAAATTCAATGCCCCTTTCGAGAATGTATCTCTAACAAACTAAATAATACCTACATTGGACATACTACTAACTCGCTTTCGCGGAGGCTTGCATTACACCTAAATGAAAATTCTAACATTTTCCGACATTTAAAACACCACGGCTATCAACACACACTCCTTAGGAAAACACTTGTTGAAAATACATATATACTTAGACAAGAAAATAATAAACGAAAAGTTAAAATTCTAGAAGCTATCTACATCAAACAGTTTAAACCTAGCCTAAATAAAATAAATTTCGACACCTCCACTAACATACTTCAATGCCTATAATCGACGGGAGAGGTCATAGTTATTATACTTACCCCCTACAACATAGTAGTAGCAGTCCCCAGACCAATCCCCTCATGTCACTATACACTCAATTGACCAAAAACCCACTACCACCATTTCTTCTCGGCCTGCAGCCACGTGCGACACAAAAAGTGGACCTGTTTAATTTTCTCTGTATAACTCCACTCTGTTAATAATTTAAATGTTCTATGTTCACTGAACATTAAATGTTCATCCTTTGATAATGGCTTATGTAAGCCGAAAGCTCAGAGCTGATAAAAAAATCAACAATTATTGCGATTTCTTGTCGTCTTTCCATGACAACACTATCAAGCTAATCAGATCATACGAAAGGATCTTACACAAAATAAATAGACAGAACTTGTCTAATATTTCTTTTGTTTCAAAATTACGGGGAAAAATATTCACATTTTTTCGTTGACCAAATGAATTTTTAAAACGTCGGGATATAAATAAAAAAATAAAGGTTCATTTTTTTTTAATAAAAAAATATTTCAGTCGCGTTTGACACGTGTGTTTTGATTTCTGTGGCGTAATTTAGCAACTATCTTAGATCTTAGATGTTTTACGGAGCAAATGTAAACAATCGACTCCATTGGCCAAAAAGTGCGAAAGGGAAAATTGCTGAACTTAAACTCAAAAAGTATGTGTCGACTTGGCTTCCTTGTGGATATCTGTCGCTAGAAAGTTTGAATGGCGTAGCTTAAAAAATATAGGCGTGAATAGGGAACAGTCACACACAGACTCACAGATTGTTATATATATATATATATATATATATATCATTTCACTCCAAGCAAGGCAGGTTTACTGCCACTGGTGTGCAGGGGGTTACATAGGAGGAAAGTGATATGAAAGAGGAACAAGTTATAGGCGGTTGGGCTCATTGATTTATTTTTTCGAGCTGATATTCACAATGCACATCCTTCTTGTTTGAATGTAGTTATCCATTTTTACTGAAACTATGAAAGATTAAGCTAACCTCAGATAGAGAATAAGAGAATAAGGAATTGGTTGATATCAGTTAGGAAATTTTTCATTTCAGGTGGTTTTACATTGTTTCAAAAAACAAGTTTGTGGAATTGGTATTGAAAACTTTGAGTATTATAATTACCAACCAGTTCAGTCAGTGATATTTTTCCCGATTAAGTTGATCGGTTCATGGCAAGTTTGACTTTCAGGGCATCAAAGGGACAAGCAAATAAATTGAGAAGAAGAATTTGCCGAGCACACTTAACCTTCGATGCAATGCTTTCATATAACTGGTCTACATTTTGAATTAACTTTTTACTTCTTAATTTACAAACTGGAGACACCAAAATCATGCGAGTACAAACATTTAAATATCACTTGCTTCCCTGACAGCTATAATCTCCAAGAATTTAAATGTAACGTCAATTGTCATCTCCTATCTCTCTGACTCGTATCCTTTCCGTCATGGTATTTTCTCCGTCCATATATATATATATATATATATATATATAAGCATGCAGTGTAGATATAGAAGAATCCAAAGGAGTATCCTGTACATAAAGTGGTAGGATAACTCTCTAAGAGAGCTGAAAATATATATGTATATAAATACATATAGAGCAAATTTTAGGAAAAAATTTAAGGCAGACACGTTATTCCCCCCCCCCCCCCCAAACCGGTCTTTGTGAATTTCATTCGTGTAAAATCTTCTGTACCATAAAGACACAAGCTCATGATGGTTCGCATGAAATAACGTGTCTACCTTAATTTTTTCTTATATATATATTGCATTAATGCAAATATAAAATTTGTCAGTTAGCTGACTGATATTATATTTACGACCCCGACTCCAGAGTTTCGTAGACAAGATATTTTATTATCATTTTGTGCAATTGTGCGTAGTTATCAGCATTTGACTGCGGATTTTAAAACTTTTCTTTACGTTTATATTAAGTTAAAAAGAAAAGTTATGCACTTTTTATTGGTGGTAGGGATTTTCTCTCTCTCTCTCTCTCTCTCTCTCTCTCTCTCTGTGTGTGTATGTGTGTGTGTGTACTAAACAATTATAAGTCAGATTTAAGTTAGATTTAAATTAAACCGGTGAACAGTTGTATTAGAACAAAACCGAAAAGGTCGAAACCTTGGTCGCGTAATAGGGTGATCTCCTCAGCACCCCCACTCACACACACACACACACACACACACATATATATATATATATATATATATATATATATATATATGTGTGTGTGTGTGTGTGTGTGTGTGTGTGTTAAATGGCTTAAATAAGACTGATGTCATCATCCTAATACTACAAAGTGGGGCTGGGATAGAGAAATGTCACAAAAACTATTTTGTCAGAGAATTCTTATCTTATTTATAACCAGAACATTAAATTTGCCGGCAATATTTATTAAATTGTTTTTTGCTGTTCCCTTTATAAAATATAAAGATTTTCTCCTTATTTTTTTATCCCTCGCCTTTTTAGTATTTAGATAGCATCTTCATAATTATGGCAATTATAAAATTTTGTAGTACGAATCAATGTTCATATCTATCTATCTATCTATCTATCTATCTATCTATCTATCTATCTATCTATCTCAGTCCGTTCAAACTAAATTATCTATCTATCTATCTATCTATCTATCTATCTATCTATCTATCTATCTATCTATCTATCTATCTATCTATCTCAGTCCGTTGAAACAAATCTATCTATCTATCTATCTATCTATCTATCTATCTATCTATCTATCTATCTATCTATCTATTTCAGTCCTTTCAAACAAAGCGATCTATCTATCTATCTATCTATCTATCTATCTATCTATCTATCTATCTATCTATCTATCTATCTATCTCAGTCCGTTGAAAGAAAGCGATCTATCTATCTATCTATCTATCTATCTATCTATCTATCTATCTATCTATCTATCTCAGTCCGTTGAAAGAAAGCGATCTATCTATCTATCTATCTATCTATCTATCTATCTATCTATCTATCTATCTATCTATCTATCTCAGTCCGTTGAAAGAAAGCGATCTATCTATCTATCTATCTATCTATCTATCTATCTATCTATCTATCTATCTATCTATCTATCTCAGTCCGTTGAAAGAAAGTGATCTATCTATCTATCTATCTATCTATCTATCTATCTATCTATCTATCTATCTATCTATCTATCTCAGTCCGTTGAAAGAAAGCGATCTATCTATCTATCTATCTATCTATCTATCTATCTATCTATCTATCTATCTATCTATCTATTTCAGTCCTTTCAAACAAAGCGATCTATCTATCTATCTATCTATCTATCTATCTATCTATCTATCTATCTATCTATCTATCTAAGGTACGATGGGTAAATTGTCACCATTTTATACTTTTAATCTCGCACACACGCCTTTAGTAGTGTCAGTTGGGTATCGTCTTTGAGAAAGAAAGATCACTATGACGCAATTTACGACGCCAGAAATTTGGAAATGGCATGTTTTACATTTTGGAATTCGTACCGGAATCACCAATACGAACATTTCAGAATGTTGGTTGTCAATCTGAGGAGAGGATTCGAACAGAATTTGGCGACTTTAATAGTGATTACGAAGGTACGACAGCTCAGAAAACTCACTCTGATCGTTCTGACGAACTCCAGAATTTGTTGGTGAGGGCCTCAGTCACAACACGGAAGCCTACGTGAAGTATTTTGGGGAGCTAGTGCTACACTGGGTCAAGAGGGTGGCTGCTGGAAGGCCCTATATCTGGCAACAGGATTCTGCACCATGCCACACAAGCAGGAGAACTTGGCTGTCAGGAAATTTCTGTGACCACATCACCCTTTACGTCTGGTCACTTAACTCCTAAGACTGCATCTAACTTGTGTATGGCGCCGTTGAGCGAGAGACCAACAAAACTTCTTGTAATACCAAAGATGAACTGAAGGATAGGATTATGGCAAGATTCACCAACTTAAATAACAATACCAACTAGAAGAGTTGCAGGAGATTCCGAAATCGTCTGAAGGGCTTTGGGGAATCGAATGGCGATTTTATTGAATGAATTTACTTTTTAGTATTTCAAGGTATTATTGTGTAATTTTGTTAAACATATCTGTTAAAATAAAATGTAAATGTTATTTTAATTTTTCTATCATTTAGACAATTTATGCATCGCACTTCTTTTTTTATATACACTTGCACCCATTTCTCTACCGAGCGCCCATAGCTCAGAGGTAGACTCGCCGACTGATGTCACTAAAATCAGGTTTCAATCCTGGCTAGAAGCAATCGGACGCCTAGCCGTACTGATAAACTGTGATACAGCGAAACAGGTCTGTCTGCGTATATATATACATTTTTTGAAATGATTTGTTTGAACATTATTTTTAATCGATACGCATATTTAAGTAGATATTCTATTTTTTAATTAAACAGTATTATATATTTATTATCTACTGGCCTGATTATTTATTAATGTGTGTCATTCGACAGGATTAGAACCTGCCGAATGACACACATTTCTTTAAAAATTTCGTAATAAAGATTTATCGTAAATAATCAGGCCAGTAGATATAAATATATGATACTGTTTAATTAAAAAACAGAATATCTACTTAAATATGAGTATCGATTAAAAATAATGTTCAAACAAATCATTTCAAATTGTCGGTTGTTTATAACCAAGTTTCGTTCATCTTCGTTAATTTCCGTAATATTTTTTTTTCTAAAAATATACTGTTAAATGTAAGAGACAATGAATGTCTATTATGTTTAATCATGAGCCATTCTAAACATCGTATTTTGGCTTTCATTTCAGTTGAAAATAAAGAAAAAAATTCTCCAATATTTGGATAATTTTTATTAAGTTGGTTCTAAGCTTTCGGCTCATATAAGCCACCTTCAGAAAGGTTACAAGGACGTTAACATAAAAACATCCACCATCAGCGACGATTTTATCTTGTGTTGACATAAAACTCCGCAAAAAACGGCAACAGTTACCAAAAATAGCAAATTGCAGTTCTCAAATTTGTAATGCGGTTCTATGACGTCACACCGAGTGAGAGCTCGAAATGATAACATAACCATAAATGCAATGTAATGCGTTATGACCAGATCTAAATGTGATTTTATTACGTGTGGGTTGTTTGGATTTAATGTTGCTTAGCGGAGTTTTATGTCAACACATGATAAAATATATTTATGAGTCATCCACATACAATCCTATTTCACTTTATCACAGCTCATCAGTGTGGATAGACACATCCACTTGTATCTGGCCGGGAATGGAAACTCGACCGACTAAGCCATAGGCGCATGGAAGAGAAAATTTAACGTGTTGTATATAAGCAGTGTATACACACGCCAGTCACCGAAAAAACTCAATTCATTTCTGAAGAGTAATGCATATATCGCAGAAGTGGAAACTGTTTTTAAAATTTTCTTCTCTAGAGAGCTCAGTCGTAATGAGAGCATAATATATTAGTCATCCACATACAAGCCTGTTTCGCTGTATCACAGATCATCAGTGTGGCTACACACACACACACACACACACACACACACACATATATATATATATCTACTAGCAGTATAGCCCGGAGTTGCTCGGGTGTAATGAAATCTTTAAAACTAATCCATGGTCCTGGAGCTCAGACTCAGCCTAAAGAATATTTGTGTGAAGTTTGGTGAGAATAGGATAAAAATTGTGGATTTGTATAGAGGACATACAGACAGATAAATCGACACACACACACAAACATCTTGCCTTTTATATATATATGTAATCGATTTTCTGCACTATTGTAAGAACTGCAACCTTGAAACTTCTGAATATCGTTTCTTCTGAGTTTGTCTATGAGTGTATCAAATTTGATTAAAATCGGACCACCCCTTCTATAACCCGATGTTTTCGATTAGCGATTTTTTATATTTATCGGGGGGTACCTCGACACAAAACCTAGCTATGAACACTCGTAGACGCTGTGTAAAGTTTCAAGAAAATCGGTTCAGCCTTTTCGGAGTCTATAGGTAACGG
Organism: Ascarosepion bandense; assembly: GCA_037127315.1. NCBI lineage: Eukaryota > Metazoa > Mollusca > Cephalopoda > Sepiida > Sepiidae > Ascarosepion > Ascarosepion bandense. The sequence continues at coordinate 2,983,381 of JBBBDQ010001704.1, forward strand.
ACACACACACACACACGCATACAAAAGTTTCATTTATAAATAAGTTTATATATATATATATATATAGAGAGAGAGAGAGAGAGAAAGAGCGAGAGAGAGAGGGAGTGAAAGAGATCTGTTACTTCGCATGTTATTATCAGTGGATACCCGTGTTTGATTAGACGCTAAACAGTATTTATTTTGTCTACTGAAATACTATTTACAATACACAGAGCGTCTACTCAAATACAGATAAATATGCAACCTCCGGCAAGATTCGAACTTGTGTACCCTTGAGGAAACCATCATTAGATCTGACGTGCCTTAGACTACCTGGATACATAGTTTCATATATATATATATATATATATATATATATATATATATATATATATATATATATATATATATATATATAAAATCTACGGTCATACCACGTTGAATACACCGGTTCCCGCTTGATTATCGAAGTTAAGCAACGTTGAGCCTGGTCAGTACTTAGATGGCTGACCGCTTGGGAATACCAGGTGCTGTAAAGCGTTTATGGTCGGATGTGCGTTATGGTGCGGTGGATGTCATCTTGGAAAGAGAAATCGGTGAGCCGAGTTCGAATTCCAGTTGAATACCCTGCATTCACTTAAGCACTGGGAGCCTTGGGAAAGGTATTAATCCGTCCATTCCCTCCGTTTGTTTGTTATCAGTCGTTCCAAAAAGTGTGGATGGTGCTACACAAGCCTTCAACATTCTAAACAATTCTTTGTGTGGCAGTCTAACTAAGTTAGACACTCATACGTCAAAATTGACAGGAGAATCAATAATAATAATTATAATAATATATATATAATATATATATATATATAGATAGATAGATAGAGAGTGAGAGTGAAAGAGATCTGTTACTTCACGTGTTATTATTAGTGGATACCCGTGTTTGAGTAGACGCTCTGTTTACAGAGAGCGAAAGAGAACGAGAAGAGATTAGTAAGCAGGATTGAAGAAAGGACAATAAAGGAAGGAGTTTTCAGTTATTGTCATTACTGTTAAATATTTGAAGATAGGTAGCAGAGAAGCATTGGAAGAGAGTTCCAACAGTGAGAAGTGCGAGAAAAGAAACTATTAGAATAGAAGTGATGATTGTATTGAGCTAGTTTAACTATATCAGTATGTACTTACGTGTATATGCCTATATATATATACATGGCTAAATATATTTACATATACTTATATCATTCCCTTGACTTTTACAAGCGTTAAGTGGATCTGAACGCAGAAGCAACAATGACTTTCTTCTAAAATACCTTATTAATGGCAATTTTGCTGTAACCATACTTGTTCATTGTTTGTCATTGTTCAACTTGTACTTGCGTTGACATCCTTCCCTATGTTCACTTTCAACGGTGACTTGCATAATGGTCTTGGACTGGCTGTCGTGTCTTGTAATAATATCAAAACCTCTCCTTTTTTCTCCATTTGACAGTGACGAGAAGTGGTTCTTGGTGGTCCGCAAAACTTTTAACCCTATTCTGCACATATTCATTGGTTTTACATTCACAGTAGAAAACGCCAAGGTTTTTTTTTCCTGGTGTATTTGTCCTCAAACACCTGAATTTTTCTCTCTGTTTCTACTAACAATGTTCGAGTTTCACGTCTATATAAGAGAATGGAGATTACTAGTAATTTGTACACTCTGTACTTCGTTTGAAAGCTGATTGTGCTTGTCAATTTGGCCATTACTTCACAGGTGCGACAATCCGTGTGTGGATTTCTGTACTGTAGGTACCATCTTTTGCGAAGACCCCTCCAGTGAATTTCTGTTCATGATAATGTTGATACAGGTGTTACTTTTTGTGCTATTTACTATTACTTTGAATTTCTCGAAGTTGACTCTGTAGCGGATCAGAAATTAATTAAAGTCAACCTTCTTCATTTTGACAAAAGTTCACAATGACGTGTGAAATCCTTGGATTTCACAAATAGAAAAAAAGGATTGACCATGTGCTTAAAGAAAAAGGCGAAACCAGATTTCGCAAGTAGGTGTTAAAATGATTTTTGACCAATGGGAGCGACTTGTAAGACTTAGAAGGACTTAGCGATCGAGTGTGAAATTCAAAAGGACTATATAAATGACGTCGGATCAGTCAAGAGTCAGAGAGATGGGAGCAGTGAGAGACACCGCTAAAATGTAACGAGAGAAGCTTTAGGTCAACTCGGACATTGTCCTCTTTCTCTTTCTTTATCTTCTTATGTCTTTCAACAATTACTACTACGAACATTTTGTACGAACTCTACCTAAATTTCTATTTTAACATTCAAAATGTATATTCTATTATTCCACTATTCCACACAAATCCACATATTGCAACCTGCCGACAACCAACCTTCTGATGAAAACCTTCTGATCATAATTCTGCATAAATCCTGTAAGCTGTAGGGAGTTCAGTTAAGTATAACACAAGGCCAAATCAAAGAAACATTAGCCAGCTCCCTACGCTACACTGGTGACCACCGACTTACAAAGAACACGCACCCCCAACGCTACAACTCCATTCCATAAGTTCTAGAGCTGGCTATGAAGTCAATATATTCTGTAAAATGTCGGTTACCGATGGATCTACGGCCGTTATACATTGATCTTTTAGGGCTTCTTGCCTGATTCACTTCAGAAATAACTACAGGACCTCCTACAGAAGGTAGCAGAGGAGAGTGACAAAAAAGAACTACAATAAAGCAAAACTGAAAGCATTGTCAACAGCAAAAATAGCAACCCAAAATGTCAAATAGAGGTAAGGGATACTAGAATCGAGCAGATACAAAAATTTAAATACCTTAGAAGTGTTATAACAGATGGAAAGTGCAACACAGAGATCCGAAGGTGAATTGGCATGGCGAATGACGCTTCCAGAAGCTGAGTAAAGTACTACGACACAGAAAAATTTCACTAGAAACAAAGAAAAGAGTGCTAGATTGCTATGTGATTTTTGTTCTTCAATACGACAGTGAATGCTGGACAATACCATCGAAAATGAGGAAAAAACTTGAAGCAGCGGAAATGTGGTTCTACAGAAAAATTCTTTGGATATCATGTACCGAACATGTGAGCAATGATAAGGTTTTGGAAAAATGGCATTGAAAAGAAAACTAATGGTGAGCATCAGGAAAAGACAACTGAAGTTCCAGGGACATGCAATGAGGAAGGAGGGCTTGAAGAACCTGATACTAACAGGCCAGATAGAAAGAAAAAGAGACAGAAGAAGGAAGCGGATAACATATTTGAAGGACCTGATCAGGTGGATGACGGAACGGGGATTGCGTGGAGTATCAGGAGAAAACATATTAAGAGCCACCAGGGATAGGGAGACGTGGAAAGCCATAATCGCCTACGTCCTGAAAGGATAGGGCACATAGAAGAAGAAGAATGTGGGTCAAAGTGCGCCTCCATGTCTCACATCAACATAGACAAAAATGTGGAACATGTCCCTCTGATGTTGCCAATGTTTCTCTACGAGGATCCTACAATTCGAGAACAGTTCCACCGACTTAGTCCGGTTCTAAAACAAGCTGAGAAAGTTTCGGATAAAAGAATAATGAATATCCAACTGTGGGTCACGAACGAAATCTTATATTTATGTGACAAGCAGAGACAACTAAAGGAAAAAGAAATGAAATGAGTTATTTCGGTAACCTAGGTTTCAACCTTTCGGTATCTTCAGGCTATTTACAATAACTGATGTAACCGTTTTTCAAATGCTTAAACAAGGAGTTTTTACGAACGCGCGACTGGAATTTTAATACAACGGAAAAAAGTTTTTATACTATTTTTCGAACTAATTTTGAAAATTTTCCGGTTGTTTGACTAAAACTATATATATAGTTATATACATTGTTTGAAAAAAAAAAAACTATATATATAGTTAAAAGTATATATATAGTTAAATATTGACTATTTTACGCTCTCACACCCTGATTGAGCACTCTGGACAAATGGTAGACTTTGAAAAACGGTAGCTACTCTAGCATCTACGCATCGTTCATTCAGCAATGAATTAGAACACTCTCAGCTATTGGGCATGTATAATGATAATATATACGCTAAAAAGTCTGCCTCCTTCTACCGAGCGCCTGTAGCTCAGGAGTAGAATCGCCGACTGACGCCAATTCGGTCGGGTTTCAATCCTGGATAAAAAGCAATCGGCTGTCTAACCGTACTGATGAGCTGTGATACAGCGAAACAGATCTGTCTGCGGATGACTATATAGTTAAATATATGTATACATGTATACTTAGAATTAATATGAGTAAAAGGTTTTCAGCAGATTGATGTTACTTTCAACATTCCCACTCCAGAAATTCATACGAGGAAGTTTCTGTTCACTCTGCACGGTTTTTTTTTCCAATTTACTGTTAATATTTTCAAAATTTTTCTGTTTATACTGTTATAAACTGTTGTATGGGCTTGCGTTGGTGCGCATATTAGGTGTTGGCTGTCGTAGCTACGTTTTAGTTTTACTTTTCTGCTGATCTATCATATATTTAAGATTTCGTTCCCATACTTTCCAATCACTCCAGTCTGTATCTGGGCACATACTCCTGGCTTTGAGTTTATATTCACTAAATTTGTCTCTAATTTCCTGAAGATAGGTTTTCATAGACACCAGATGATTTGTGGCGACAAGGCTGTTAACATCCTTTGACTGCAAAGCCTTTCTTGTTTTGTTCATTCTTTCTAACATGTCATTCCAAAGAATTGTGGGAATGATTTTTTGCGCAATCCTTCTGCCTCTCGACTTGTATTCACTTACTGTTCATATTTTAAATAGCTTTATTACACATTATGTAGATTCTTGTCTTATTGGTTTGTTTTCAGCCAACGAAGATGGACAGAAAAATCAGCAGGCATAGGGCTATGCATAAAATACATTCTTAGTGATTGAACCTGAGATTCAATCACAACATTGAACACTTGTACGGTGAGTATGTAGTGGTTATTTAAGATTATGAATTTATGAAGCAGTACTAATTGTCAGGTATTGGGCTTTATTGTATGCACACTGATATAATATAACCTTACATCCTGGTGCGAGTCTAAATACTAAATATTTAAAATATATATTTCCAAGTGAATAACCTTTTCAGCAGAAAGAACCGTAATGTTTTGAGTGGATCACAAAAGAAGAAGAGAGCTTCTTTTTTTTTTTTTAAAATCATTTCACCCCAAGAAATGCAACTGGTGTGCAGAGGATTACAGTAAGAGAATAAAAAGGTACAAGTGATGTCGAAGAAAAGATAAGAGATGGGTTGGAATCAAATGGATAAAAGATGACAATTTGAGGCATTATCGTATGACTGACCACAGCAGTTTGTTAAAGGAATTTTGTTCTCATTAAGAAAATCCACAACACTGTCTGTTAGATCCTTTGAAAAGATAATATGAACATAAAAAAAATGTTGCAAAGGCTTACAGCCTTTAATGTATCGGGCAGTGAATGTCATTTGATCTGTGTGTGAGTTGTCTGGAGTGGAATCTACACATTGAATACTACTTTGACTCTTTTACTTATTCAAGAATAGTAAAAAAACCTATCCATTCAAAAAATCCCTCACAAATATTTGCAGATAAATATGACTGATTCCCTTTTCGAAGATTTCCATACGTTTTGAGATATTCTTCCAAGAAAGAGTCAAATTCACTCAACAGTATAAACGACCTTGGAATGATGAATCGAGTATCCGTTCACGTTTTATACTCTAGACATTCTGCAGTTTATATTTAAATACATTATTTGATAAATGCATTGCCTTCATGTTCTCTACTGTAGCTGTTTTATACACTCTTTGTGAATTTGAAATGTTGCTATCATGGCTCAGACATGATCACTGACACTACGAAGCCTTTAATTTATTGTGTAAGTATCATTAATGTCCCATAACCCCGGATTTACCTCTTGGATTGCAAATCCCTTTACTGTTACAGATTTGGATGTTTCTTTTTGTGTAAGATAACCACCACCAGCAACAGGCATTGATGGTAAGTCTGCTGATATTGGATGATTAGTAGCTGGAATGGATATAGATTCTGTATCGGAAGGAATGGTATGAGCAGGTGTCGTTGCACCTGTCTTGAGCCACGATATTAATTTTAGGAGAATCTGTAGTATAATCAATCCTAACTTGGAAGCCTGCCGTCATTCATTTTCTTACTGTGGTGATGTGGCTTCCCTCTGTCTTTTCTATAAGTATGTTCATGACAACTGTTCTGACGAACTTTTTCTCTGGGTACCCCGACCACTCTTGCTATTAGATTGGCATCAAGTTCCCACCATTTTATCGTTGAAATAGTTAAACCGCCTGTTCTACTCTAACAGTTTTTTTCCTCGCACTTCCTGTTTGTAAAAATCCCTACCGTTTTCTTGCTTTTCAGATAACTACAATCTCCAAAAGTTTAAATGCAATGTCAATTGTCATCTTTTATCCATTTGATTCCAACCCATCTCTTATCTTTTCTTCGACATCACTTGTACCTTTTTATTCTCTTATTGTAATCCCCTGCACACCAGTTGCATTTCTTGGGGTGAAATGATTTTAAAAAAAAGAAGTTCTCTTCTTCTTTTGTGATCCACTCAAAACATTACGGTTCTTTCTGCTGAAAAGGTTATTCACTTGGAAATATATATCTTAAATATTTAGTATTTAGACTCGCACCAGGATGTAAGGTTATATTATATAAGTGTGCATACAATAAAACCCAATACCTGACAATTAGTACTGCTTCATAAATTCATAATCTTAAATAACCACTACATACTCACCGTACAAGTGTTCAATGTTGTGATTGAATCTCAGGTTCAATCACTAAGAATGTATTTTATGCATAGCCCTGTACCGGCTGATTTTTTCTGTTCATCTTCGTTGGCTGATAACAAACCAGTAAGAAAAGAATCTACATAATGTGTAATAAAGTTATTTAGAATATGATAATTTTACTTTAAATCAGTTAATTTTACTTACATAAGATATATCAATTACAAGATTACTTTTGACAAAGATTTATTCGATTATGTTTCTCTCCCAAATTCCTTATGAAACTTAGAAAACAAAGCCAGTAATTATATTTGATAGATGTGACCATATTTGGCTCAAAGTCAAGTTTTTGGAGCCTATACTGAGATTCAAGTCTGTAAGAAAAATTAATTGATTAATTTATTTTTTTATGGCTTATCAACCTTTTTTGGGTTATTTAAAGCAGAAACATTTTAGATTTCAAGAAAACTTTTTACAAGTAAATACAGCATTACCATTTGTGAGAATAACAATGATTTTCCCAATTATAAGTCATACTATGTAACCCATAGCTGGGGGAGGAGATGTGTTCATATCTTTCTCAAGTGTATTTATGTGAAATAACTCGACTCGAATTTGAACTCAACTTTTTGATTTTTCATTCTGAGCCGCTACCTATTTTGTCATTCTGATAAAATATTTTCCAAAATATCAGTTAAGTGCCATACGTGATACACGCTTGGGCGATCATGTCTCAAAAAAGACATGATTGACTGAGCAGAAGATTATCCCGCAGTAGGTTGCCATTACTTTCCACAGTAGACTGGTTGCCAGCCAAGACCCCAATCTGTCCTGTTATTTAACCCATATCTGGAGGGAAGAGATGGATTAAGACCTTTTTCAAGGGTATTTGCGCGTAAGTGAATGCAAGGAATTCAACTGGAATTCGAACTTGGCTCCCCGATTTCTCGTTCCGAGCCGATATCCAATGCACCACAACGCACATCAACGCACATTCAAAAATATTCATTTTCAATAATCTGAACAATTCATGAAAAATGTGTAATTTTAAGATTAGCTATTAGCATATTTTCAAATCATTACTGCTTCATTTATCAAATCTTTAAGATCTGCTATTTTTGCTTCATTGAAAACACAAAGCCAATTATTTTTGTCATAGGATTCTCTGATATTTTTCTTGTTTCATGATAAAAGATGTATCCAATAAAATTTATACAAGGAAACTTAACATGTGTGTCACTTGGTATTTTTTATGATGCGGCATTCTCATATTGCAATCTTTGACACTAATGGTTTTCTCTATCATTTTTTACCAGATCTCATATTGCAATCTTTGACACTAATGGTTTTCTCTATCATTTTTTACCAGATCTCATATTGCAATCTTTGACACTAATGGTTTTCTCTATCATTTTTTACCAAATCTCATATTGCAATCTTTGACACTAATGATTTTCTCTATCATGTTTTACCAGATCTCATATTGCAACCTTTGACACTAATGGTTTTCTCTATCATTTTTTACCAGATCTCATATTGCAATCTTTGACACTAATGGTTTTCTCTATCATTTTTTTACCAGATCTCATATTGCAATCTTTGACACTAATGATTTTCTCTATCATTTTTTACCAGATCTCATATTGCAATCTTTGACACTAATGATTTTCTCTAGTGCTTCATATTACTGGTTCCCATATTGTATTAATTTCTATGCTTGTTTGAAATTTTTGTAGCCTAGCATATGTGTTGATTTCTTAAGTTTACATAGTTTCTCTATCTATTATTTCAACTTTATCCCATAGGGGGGAGTGATCTCCTTTCTCCCTCCATATGTGGTCAGCTATGCCTGACTTTTCTATCTCTTTTTATTTTATGGCCTTGTGATGTTCTTGTAGCCTTACTTTAAGGGGGTGGCCTGTTTCTCCTTTATATTTCAATCCTCAGCTACATAGAATAGCGTACACACAGTCCTCAGTCATGTTCTCCTCTGTAGGGTGTCTTACTTGGAAGAGGTACCTGTGAAGTGTAGAACCACTTCTGAAGGTCATCCTGATGTTATATGGACCACAGATCCTTTGTATTTTCTTCAGTAACCCCTTCACATAGGGTAAACAGACCGAGGCTGTTTTCTGAGAGTTGTTATCCTCATGTACCCTCCTTTCCATGTTCATTTAAGCTGTTGTCATGTACCCTGAATAATTGTTACATTGTACTGCTTTTACGGACCATTTTCCTGTTCATCTCTGGGTTGCCGCTTATGACTTTTGCTTAATGTTACAAGCAGCGTATGATCCCTTTTTTTTATATATTATATGGGTAGTGAGAGTTGAAGTTGAGTTATTGTCTGGTGAATGTTAGCTTGTGGTAGGTCCTACCCTTTTACAGTGAAACCGATAAAATGTAACCACAATTTATACTCCAACAGCTTCTTTTTTTGCACTTCTAACCTGTGGAATTCCCTTCCATATACTAGCTTCTCCGACAGCTAAAATCTCCAGGAGTATAAATGTAGGGTCAATAGACACCTCCTAACACACTAACTCGCATCCATTCTTTCAAATACTCTTCCGTCTTACCCGCCTATCACCCTCCTTTTGACATTTCCTATATCTAACCACTCTTTCTCACCACCTTCCCCTATGTAAGCCCCTGTGCAATAGTGGCAGTAGAATGCCTTGCTTGGGGTGAAACGATAAAAAAAAAATATGGATGTCTTGAACCCCCTCTCTATTTGAGATATTAGTACACCAAGAAATGCTAGTTTGTTGGCACTATCTTTTTCCATAGTGAACTGTATTGGTGATCATATTGCGTTGACATGGTCCAGTAACATCTGGACCACTTCCTGGTGTGACCAGAGTATGAAAGTGTCAGCCTATCTCAGCAATAGAGTTGGCTTTAAGCCTGTGGATTCTAATGCCATCTCTTCCAAGTATTTCATGTATATATTGGCTAGTGATGGTGATAATGGTGATCCCATTGCTAAGCCTTCATCCAAATATCATGTAGAATAATTGTACATTCTCCTAGAGAAAAGCCCAAGGCCAGTCTGTCTCTGACTTATCACATCAAAAGATTATATTTTTTTAAAGATGAAAATTTAGAATGTTGGAAGATTTTGGAATGTTGGAAAAATTTATGTTGGAAAACAGTCATTCATCAACATGGCACCAATTTCAACTAAATAAATTAGTTATTTAACATTTCAGAAGTGTTTTATTAATTTCCTGTAAAGTGCTTCATTTCATGTGTGACAACCTAATATATATATATATGAAATGATTTGTTTGAACATTATTTTTGATCAATACTCATACTTAAGTAGATATTCTGTTTATAATCAAACAGTATTATATATTTTATTTCTACCGGCTTGATTATTTATGATAAATTTTTGTTATGAAAATATGTGTCACAGGCAGCCTGTGACCACTATCTACATCATGGTCAAGAGGTCTAAGACACGCCAAATCAAATGGCTTTCCCTTTGTGGATAGGGGTCGCAAGTTCAAATCCTGTGAATGACACATATTTTTGTCACAAAAATTTATTGTAAATAATCAGGCCGGTAGAAATAAATATATAATACTGTTTGATTATAAACAAAATATCTACTTAAATATGAGTATCGATCAAAAATAATGTTCAAACAAATAATTTCAAATTGTTGGTTGTTTAAAAACCATTTCGTTAATCTTCGTTAATTTTCATAATATATATATGCATCACTCTTCAGAAATGAATTTAGTTCTTTCGGTGACTGTCGTGTGTATACACTGCTTATATACAGCATGTTAAAATTTCCTTTCTCTGATCCCATGCACCTATGGCTTAGGAGTAGGAACTCCGACTGACACCAAATCGGTCGGGTTTCGATCCCTCCCAGAAGCAAGTGGATGCATCTAGCCACACTGATGAGCTGTGATACAGTTAAACAGTACAGTACAGTACAGTATATATATATATATATATATATATATATATATATATATATATATATATATATATTTATATATATATCTCCGAGTGAATACAGAATGAAGAAAGAATTTTTACAATGTCCAAAACATTAATTGAAAACAGTGCTCGATATATAATATATAGAGCTGTGAATATTTATTATAAATTATATTTTAGAACATGTACATAATTTTTTTTATATATATATCCCACCTTTATATATATCCTACCTTATATATATCCTACCTTTGTAGTGGATATATATAAAAAAAAATTATGTACATATTCTAAAATATAATTCATAATAAATATATATATATATATATATATATATATATATATATTGGTGGTGGTGGCATCGGCTTTATGCTGTATCCAAAAATTTAATTTCTTCTTTGCTGATTGTTTCCATTATGTTGATGGCATTGATGAGTAAGTTGGCTGCCAACATGCAGGTTTAGGACTAGAAGCTTCAAGTTTGCCCAAAACCTGCTCCTGTTATTTATTCCCTATTGCTGTTTTGCTTTGCAAGATTTGATTGGAGGAGAAAAAAAAAAGCAGTGTAGAAAAAAATGACAATTAAATTGTTTTAAGGTGAACCTCAACTTACCAGGAATTGACCTACACATTTGATTTTATTGCCTCTGCGGTACATATGAAATGAAACAATGCAAAATCCAGTTATGAAAATGCAACCGACTACTGCAGATTCTGTTATAATTTCTGCAGCATATATAAATAAAGACAAAAAGAAAACTTACCTTAGTCAACACACACCATTCTACAATGGACCTCATCCAGAATAGAGAACATCAGCTAAGATATGAGATTTTACACACACACACACACACACACACATATATATATATATATATATCTTCAAGAAAAAATTGAAATCATTAAATATGTGAATAGCAACAAACTTTTAAACCAGAGGCATGAAACCACTGTAAACTGCAAACACATTAAACAACTAACCTTACAATCAGGCTAAAAAATACTACAAAAGCCAGAGCTAGGACCCCTTAGAAATGATACAACTTCATAGTACTAACAACACTTTTACACACACCACAAACCGTGATCTAATTTAAAATTTTAAAAAATTAAACATTTTATAGAAAAAATTGATTTCCTAAATTAAAAATTAAGTTTAAATATACAAAATTAGACTAATTATAAAAACTGTGCTTAAATATACACATTAATTTTTACCTATTACCTTAAATACAGGCATACCTATTACCTATTTACCTATTACCTTAAATACAACATTAAATCTTACCTCCTACATTAAATTCTACCTATTACGCATTCATTAACTAATTACTTATTACCTTAAATACTAACATTAAATTTTACCTCTTACATTAAATCTTACCTATTACACACCACAAACTGCGATCTAATTTAAAATTTGATAAGAAAAAATTGATTTCCTAAATGAAAAATTAAGGTTAAATATACAAAATTAGATTAATTATAAAAACTGTGCTTAAATACAAAAATATTCTATAGTTGTACAAATAAGCTGTAAGTCCAATCCCATCCCTCCCCACCCCTTGCACCTCCCTACTTTGCTCCTCTAAGAAATCCAAACGATAAAGTCTAGTCGTAAGATCATAAAACTTACATCCTATCTGATAATGTTAAATCTGTCTACAAAATTCCAAGACATTCATTAATCAACTATATTCACTACCCACACCACTTTCTTCAACATTCAAGCGAACAATTCACAAGACTTATTCCCTTATCACTAACCCCCACCAACACCCTACACACAACACACCAAATATAAGAAAAGAGGCTTTCCATTCTTGTCCACACCACCTGATGAGACATTGTAGTTTCAATGTCGAAACAAATGTACGATTCGTAGTGAATATATAAAAAATTTGTACATGTTCTAAAATATAATTTATATTAAATAAATTTTCACAGCACTTTATATTATATACCAAGCACTGTTTTAAATTAATGTTTTGGACGTTGCTAAAAAAATTTTTTTCTTCATTCTTTATTCACTCAAATATATATATATATATATATATATATACCCTATGGCCCATAATTATTAGGCCACCCCAGTTTTTTATAAGAAATGATGTATTTTATACTATTTTAAGTGGATAATTCTAAATAAAAATAGAATGATTCTTTTTATTATTACTTTGCAAAATTTTACAAGGAAAGGAATTAAAGATGAACTTGTCTGAATCAGCCTAAATTTTCTTCATTCTTTCATTGATGAAACTGCAATATAGGTAATTATTAAATATTTATAAATTCATTTGATGCACATGTTATTGTGCAGTATTAACAAAACAACCATTCTATTTTCATTTACAATTATTCACTTGGTAATAAATACAAAAAATATTATGAAATACATCATTTTTTAAAATACTGTGGTGGCCTAATAATTATGGCTGGTATATATATATATATATTGATTGTTTAATACTTAGTTTTTGGTCATAATAGGGTTAGACCATTACAAATTTGTATTAAAAAGTGTTCAATACAATTATATTGTAGAACTTTTGAATATTTTCCATTTCTAAACAGAGTTATTAGGCTACCCTGGTTTCTACCATGAGTAGTGTCTTCAGGCAATTTTTAATAAATTATTAAAAATTGCTTGAAGGCACCACACATTGTAGAAACCTGGGTAGCATAATAATGTGCTTTAAAATGGAATATATATATATATAATCATCCGCAGACAGATCTGTTTTGCTGTATTACAGCTCATCAGTACAGTTAGACAGCTGATTGCTTTTTACCCAGGATTAAAACCCGACTGAATTGCCATCAGATTCTACCTCTGAGCTACGGGTGCTCGGTAGAAGGAGGCAGACTTATATATATATATATATATATATATAAATGATTTGTATATTCATTTTCTTATGTATAGAGAAATTTTCAATTTTAAGAAAAACAAACTGGGAACAGAAATTGGAAAGCCTAAAGTTGAGAAGCACTAAACAAAAAGGACCGAGTATCTTCCAAACCATTTGACAATAAGCCACAAACGGAAAGTGTGCCACTTTATGGTGCAGAAAAGCTAGACTTTGATGAGTGATTAGCTTGAAAGAAGGTAAACAAAGATATTGATCCTTATATTTAGTGTATCATGCAAAATGCACAAAAAAAAAAACAAGAAGTTCAATGGAAAACTGCAAAGATTACAAGAATGTGATTCATTGATCATATTTGGTTTGGTTTGTTTTATTTTATGGCATATCAACATTTCAATGGGTCATTTAATGCAGACAAGATTTTTACAATAGATTTGTATGAATAGAATATGTATTCTTTGTAAGAAATAAGTTTTTAGATCAGGTTTTTATTGCCTAATTTTTGTAAAGAGTCAGATGCATTACTGAGATAATTTTTTTTCCAAAAAATATATTGCTGGTAATACTTCAAAAATTATTAATGGAATTACCTCTATAGCAGTGTATTTTTTATACTTTCATAGTGTTTTGACCCAAGTTTTGGGTTAATTATTTGTCCATAGCTGGGACCCTAACAGGTACTACCACACCGGGTCGGGTTGAACCTGGGAAAAACAGTAGTTAAGTGGTGGTTCCATGCTTCTCTAGTTCTCCCAATCAGATGCCTTGCTGCTGGATGAAGTTTATTGTCATACCCAAGACTAATCTCACTTTAGGGGTTAACTCTTTTCTCATAGCTGGGACCATAACAGGTGATACCAGCTACCAGGGTGAGACTGGGAACAACAGCAATAAAGAGGTGTTTCCATGTTTCTCATCAAAATGCACTGAAGTAGAGAGATTGAGAACTACAAACAAAGGAGATTAAAGAACTAAGAGTCCTGCTTAGCAACTGGATCTATAAAAGCAAAAAACGAAACATTTATACGAAAAAAAGAAAAAAAAACTTCAGAGATAGGATGAGTATCTTGAAAATCTCTTCCATGATGAAAGAGAGCGACCACACAGCAATACACAGAAAAATGGATGCACCAGAGATATTGAAAACCAAAGTGGAATCAGCAATGAAACTTGACCGATTTGACATCAGTTAGAGATTCTACATCTAAGCTATTGACACATGGTGGAGGGAGGGGGATTTTACCATGTTATAAACACAATGTAAACAAACGCTACTGAGACATATTTGTTCACATTTATATATATTCATTCATATATATATATATATATATCTGTCTGTCTTTATCTGTTTATATTTGTCTACATTTGTTTCATATCTATCCATATCTATATATTGCTATACATATCTCTGTTCATATTTATATTCACATTTATCTAATCTATCTTGGTTCATATATATATATATATATATATATATAGTCATCTGCAGACAGATCTGTTTTACTGTATCACAGCTGATCAGTATGGTTAGACTCCGAGTGCTTTTAACCCAGGATTGAAACCCGACCAAATTGGTGTCAGTTGGCGATTCTACTTCTGAGCTATGTGCTCTTGGTGGAAGGAGGCAGACTTTTTAGCATGTATATTATCATTATACACGCCCAATAGCCAGAGTGCACTAATTCATTGATGGATAGGTGTGAGTTTGTGATCCTGGGTTTCATGCTCTTGCAATTGTCAGACAAATTGATTAATTTTTTTAAAAATCCCTACAAATAACCAATATTTTAAAAAAATTAATCAGTTTGTCTGACGATCGCAAGAGCATGAAACCAAGGATCACAAACTCACACCTATCTATATCAATATGTCAGCTCTATCACTTATATTGAGTGCTTTCAAATAAGTACTGCGCATATATAATATATAAATAATATTATATACAATTTGCATATATATATATATATATATATATATATATGCAATTTGTAATACATATATATATATATATATATATATATATATATATAAATATACTCAGTTATAATCTGAGATTAAGGACAGAATGGTTAAATAAAATTTTTCCTCTTGTCTTTATTTTATTTAACCATATATATATATATATATATATATAGGTCTCAGTCCGTAAATGGTGACAATAATCCAACAAGATTACCTCAATATAAAATATTAATTGGTAAATCCATATAGAGAGCTTGATGTGTGTTAACCAGATATTTATATACATACACATTTCACATATTTATATATATATGTGAAATCATTCTTTATAAAAGCTTGAGGGACTCCAGGTTGCAGACTATACTAGCCTAAATTATAATCTGGACCTGGGCCCTAGATTGCCGCCTATGCTTGCCTGAAGGATAATTCAACCTTAGGTCCTAGTCTGCAGCCTATTCTAGCCTAAAGGATAATTTGGTCCCAAGCCCTAGTCTGCTGCCTATAAATAGATATATATATTTATATTTATATACATACACATTTCACACACACATTTCCTGGTATCGATATCAAATAAGTTTTTCTTGTCATAAACTGAATTTTGAAGACTCTGAGTAAATGGTATCATGGAAGAGACTAAGTACTACAATTATACCTACTTAGAGCCAAACCCAAAGCAAAAACTAAAATAAAAGGGCTGAAAAAATACAGACATACAGGCAGATGAACAGACACACACAAACATCTTGCCTTTTATATATATATATATATATTATCGATTTTCTGCACTATTGTAAGAACTGCAATCTTGAAACTTCTGAATATTGTTTCTTATGTCTTTGTCTATAAGTGTATGAAATTTGTTTAAAATCGGACCACTCCTTCTATAACCCGATTTTCGATATTTATCAGGGGTACCTCGGCACAAAACTGAGCTAAGAACACTCGCAGATGCTTATCGTACAACTGTGTAAATTTTCAAGAAAATCGGTTTAGCCATTTTGGAGTCTATAGGTAACACACACACACACACACACACACACACACACACACACACACACAGAGAGAGACAAAGTTCCATTTATAAATAAGTTTAGATATATGTTTGTATCTCTATTCTATTTAGTTTCTTGTTCTTCAATTTTTTATCCTCACTCATGTCTGTCAATCTAAAGAATCTTTTCTTTTCTTTATTTTATTTGCTATGATAATAAATTTTTGATGTTTACATTCCACACTATTGAGAATATGAGCTTAGGAAGGAAAACCCGTCAATACTGGGAAAAGTGGTTAGCATCATAATAAAAACTTCTAACCACACTAAAATTGTGTTTGGAGTCAATGAGTTTAAAGAAATTTTTTATAAATTTCAACTGACTGTAACACTAGTTACTTGGTTAGTGAATGTTATTTGTTTCCTTATAAAGAAACGGCTAAGGCTACTATTAAATATAAAAGATACTTACCTGTTTTGGATGTTTGCATTCTTACTTGTTCTTAAAGAAAAAAAAAGGAATATTTACTGATTTCATGTCATATACAAAAGGGCAGGGTGTTTTTTTTAATGAAATTCTCTTTCCGATCCAGATGTTAATGTTTGATACCTTTGTTCTGCTTGTTAATCAGTTATTGACCTGATTAAAAAAATGAAAATTATTTGTTGATATCTTTTAGGAATTTATATCAAAGAGCATTGAATGCACCAAGAATTCTAGTCACATTCTATTAAACAAATGGATGCCAATAACATTTTTCATCTGTAGGATTGTTTTTGTATAAAAATTCTTTGTGGAAAGCAAAAGTAGAAAATTGTCAAAAAAATTTTATGGATATCTTATTCATGCGAGTTTGCTTGTGAATGTATGCAAATATTTTTGGAAAATTTTCTTTCTCTTATACATCCACACACACACACACACACACACACACACACACACACACACACACACATAGATATTGATATATATTAATTTATTTGTTTGAACATTATTTTTATAATATATGTAAATATGCAGTATGTTATATGTGTGCATTAATAGCATATTTAAATTATTACATGTGTATATGCACGGGTATGTATTGGTGAGGTTGAAATGTTTTATATAAATTCAATGACTGATCATGTTTGTTGCCACACTTGAATATCCTGGTCATCAAGATGGTCGGTTTTTCCAGGTAGAAACATTTTTCAATTTCAGTTAATTTTATTGACTTATTATTTCATTTTTTTTTGTTTAATGTTTTGATGATTCTTTTGACAGGTGCAAAAATTTAAAAAAAACAATTGTCTCTTTTTTAGATTATTATTGATTATTCTGATTTCTTCTTGAGCTTCTGAGACAAATTATTTTCATTAGATTCAAGAGCAGCATTTTCACGTTTTTTCACATTTACCACAAGGTTTCACTTATTACCATGTCATATGTTTTTGATACTTTTTATTTGTTGAATGTCATTACCAAGTTATGAAGTTTTTCTCAACAAAAGTGAAGAAGATAGATTAGAAACAAATTGGCTGTTTTGCAAATGATAGAAATCCAATCATATTAACAAATTGTATCAGCTTGTAGGAGTATGTCCTGAAAAACTGATGGGCAAGTGAAATAACAATGTTAAAATAGATAAGTTTTATTAATCTAAACTTATTTATAAATGGAACTTTGTCTCTCTGTGTGTGTCTGTGTGTATGTGTGTGTGTCCGTTACCTATAGACTCCGAAATGGCTGAACCGATTTTCTTGAAAATTTACACAGTTGTACTATAAGTGTCTGTGAGTGTTCTTAGCTAGGTTTTGTGTTGAGGTACCCCTGATAAATATCGAAAATCGATAATCGAAAAAATCAGGTTATAGAAGGAGTGGTCCGATTTTAATCAAATTTCATACACTCATAGACAAAGCCATAAGAAATGATATTCAGAAGTTCCAAGGTTGCAGTTCTTACAATAGTGCAGAAAATCAATAATATATATATATATATAAAAGGCAAGATGTTTGTGTGTATGTCTGTTTATCTGCCTGTATGTCTGTATTTTTTTCAGCCCTTTTATTTTAGTTTTTGCTTCGGGTTTGGCTCTAAATAGGTATAATTGTAGTTCTTAGTCTCAGCCATGATATCATTTACTCAGAGGACTTATTTAGCCTTCAAAATTCAGTTTATGACAAGAAAAACTTATTTGATATCGATACCAGGAAATGAAAATTTGACTTACATCCATTCATTTTTCTTTCAGTCTACAGTTTTGCTTTAATTGGAAACAAGTATTGCTTTTTAGTCTTTCGTGCCAACGTCCAAAGAGTCTGAGCTCCAGGACCATGGATTAGTTTTACAGCTTTCATTACACCTGAGTAATGCCGGTCTATACTGCAAGTTTATCATATAAATAAAAAGTAGTAACATTAATAAGCATCTTAGCTTAGCATTTTAAAATAAATTTCAGTTGAATTTTCTAAGGCTTAAAAACATAATGATAGCTTTACTGTAAAAATTTAGTTTTCATCAAATCAGTAACTTCTGATTTTTGAGTATTATGCATACTAGTCTGACTTAAAAAAACTATAACCCGTATTATAACAATAAAAAAAATCAAAATGTCTTTTTCATATTTGATATTATTTCTGTTTATAAAACTATTTAATAGTTATAGTACGTAAAAAATTAAAATCACTGCTTTATAAAAATTTCTAAGATTTAAACATTCTGGACTAGAACAATGAAACACAATGATATAAACTTAAACATGCTCTCCTTGTTTTGGATCCTGCAAAGTCAAATAAATATAAGTTTGTCATATTGATAACATTTCAGCTTATGAAACTATTTAGAAGTTATAACAGCTTGAAAATTAAAATCATTCTTTATAAAAAGCTTGAGAGGCTCTAGGCTGCAGCCTATACTAGCCTAAAGGATAATTTGGCTCTGAGACCTAGACTGCTGCCTATGTTTGCTTGAAGGATAATTCAACCCAAGGTCCTAGTCTGCAGACTATATTAGCCTAAAGGATAATTTGGTTCTGGGCCCTAGACTGCATCCTATGCTTACTTGAAGGATAATTCAACCCTAGGTCCTAGTCTGCAGTCTATACTAGCCTAAAGGATAATTTGGCTCTGGGCCCTAGATTGCTGCCTATTCTTACTTGAAGGATAATTCAAACCTAGGCCCTAGTCTGCAGCCTATACTAGCCTAAAGGTTAATTTGGCTTTGGGCCCTAGACTGCTGCCTATGCTTACTTGAAGGATAATTCAATTCTAGGTCCTAGTCTGCAGCCTATATTAGCCTAAAGGATAATTTGGCTTTGGGCCCTAGACTGCTGCCTATGCTTACTTGAAGGATAATTCAACCCTAGGTCCTAGTCTGCAGCCTATATTAGCCTAAAGGATAATTTGGCTCTGGGCCCTCGACTGCTGCCTATGCTTACTTGAAGGATAATTCAATTCTAGGTCCTAGTCTGCAGCCTATATTAGCCTAAAGGATAATCTGGCTTTGGTTATATCCTTTTATTGTGGAAAGAAGTTACAACAAATTGGATTTTATTAATCACAATTACAGATTATTAAAAGCAAATATTTGCTTTACAAGTTTCAAGTATTCATTGTATAAGATACAAAATCGCTGGCTCTATCTAAAGTGCTCTATAATACAATTGAAATAAATAGAAATATTTCATTTAATAAAGGCTGATATTTTTAATTCTGTACAGAATATTTTTTATAGAGCAAACAATGTATTCCTTTGAGTTTCAAATAGCTGGGCCAGGATATTTTTTTCTTTTTTGAAGAAAGAGCCATCCACAACATCCTTATTCCAAACACTACGTGCATTAACCCATTTGAACCCAGTGTCCTCCGGTTTTAGAACATTAAAGTCATTTACAAATCGCAATTTTTCTTCCAACTGGACAATATTTGGAAGGTAATTTTATTGATGTATCAATATGTCCTCATTTCTTATATATAATAATAGTTTTATATAATGATTTATACCTATTATTTTTTACAGTTTTTTATGTTGTCCTCAAATGAGGACACTTGGTTAAAATGGGTTAAGTATTTTTGGAATATTCCCATAGCCTGTAATTTAAGTTGCAAGGATAAAATGTTTAATTACTGAAAATTATAAAAATTATATATAAAAAAAATATCTAGTCACTTCTTTTATTCAAACTACTCCATCTATAGGATGTGCGTTGTGGTACAGTGGATATCGGCTCGGAACGAGAAACCGGGGAGCCGAGTTTGAATTCCAGTTGAATCTATTGTATTCACCTACACGCAAATACTCTTGGTAAAGGTATTAATCCATCTCTTCCTTCCAGTTATGGGTTAAATAACAGGACAGATTGGGTTCTATAGCCTTGGTCGGCAACCAGTCTACCGCAGAAAGCAATGGCAAGCTACTGCGAGATAATCTTCTGCCCAGTCAGTCATGTCTCTTTCGAGACATGATCGCCCAAGCGTGTATCACGTATGGCACTTAACTGACTGACCCCATCTATTTGAAACTTAAGTTTTGTTTACTTTTTAGAAATATATGCCACAGCTATTTGGATGTACTAAAGTCTCTCTTAATTAAAAGAAAGTAAGACTTTAAGATTCAAACTGACCATTTTACCCAAGTAAGAAGATGGCTGTGATTGTTGCTAACAAAAGGACAGAAAAATTGGTAAACTGTGGACATATTTGGTCCTACTAGAATGTATGTGAAGATCAAAGAAAATTGAAAAATAAATCCTAGGATTTTATTTGGGGATTTGAGTAATTCTGAAATAGAAAATTTGTACCCATAACATGGGAACCACCAGGAACAAAACATGCAAAACAGAATTGGAGGAAATGAATATTTCTAGAAGAATTGGGATTATTCAGATCACAGTAGTGCTGGTATTAACAAGAACACTGGAACCATGAGAAAATTTATTGTCATTTGATCCTTACTAGCAAGCATTATACACTTGGTGCAAACATTAAAATGTATACATAAGTATTTGTCATATTAAGAATATATATATATTTCAATGTCTTAGTGTGCAGAAAATAAATAAGTCACAACTGGTCTCCCTTGAAATAATCTGCCCTTAACATTTTTTTATTTTATTTTTTATTTTTACATTTATTTTAACTTCTATGATTTCGCTTTCCAATTTCACGTTTAAGTTTCAGTCTAAACCAAATTAAATTACACATTTAATGAATTAAAAAATAGCGCTACAGATTTATAATTTATTATGACCTTAAACAACGCAAGAGCCAAAAATAAAAATTCAAATCTAGAAATGGTCAGTTCACAACAAGCACCTGATGATTCCACAGGGCATGAAAATCCGAGGATAATATTACATTGAGTACTGCTTTATTAATACCAGAAAAATATTTATATATGTCTGTATACCTGAATGTACACCCATATGTGTATTTATTAATATCTATATATATATACACTACTGCCCATAATTATTAGGCAACCCCATTGTTTAAAAAAATGATGTATTTCATACTATTTTTTAGTATTTATTGCCAAATGAATAACTGTCAATGAAAATGGAATGGTTCTTTTGTTAATATTGCACAATAACATGTGCATAAAATGAATTTATAAATATTTCATAATTACCTAAATTGCAGTTTCATCAATGAAAGAATGAAGAAAATTTAGGGTAATTTGGATGAATTCATCTTTGCTTCCTTGCCTTGTAAAATTTTGCAAAGTAATAATAACAAAAGAACCATTCTATTTTCATTTCTGAAAATAGTTTGAAATACATCATTTCTTTAAAAAAGACTGGGGTGACCTAATAATTATGGCTGGTAGTGTATATATATGCGGGTGTCATTGAAAATGACAGACAAGGTATTATCATTAAGTTTTTTTCTATAATATTTCATGTGTTCTTACGATATTTTTTTCTTTTCAGAACTCAAATTATATAAGAATTGTCCAAAGGTTTTATACTTTCAAGCGCTTTCAGCTATACTTTTCGCCATTATCAAAAAATTAAATTTGTTTTACTCGTAAATAAACACGTGTAAAGTTTATGCATATAGAGTCTTGTGTATGTTAAGTTCTGAACATGGTAAACACATTGCTACCATGTTCCTAGTTGATGTTATTAAGTGTAGGATTTCTCTTATTCACGAGTAATGCCACCATTATTTGCAATCTTCTTTTGCATGTGGATGATGCTATTATGTGTGTATTGTCAACACATATCTAAAATCTAAAATTATTTATAAATGGAACTTTGTGTGTGTGTGTGTGTGTGTGTGTGTGTGTGTGTGTGTGTGTATCTGTGTCTGTGTGTGTCCATTAACTATAGACTCCGAAATGGCTGAACCGATTTTCTTGAAAATTTACACAATTGTACTATAAGCATCTGCGAGTATTCTTAGCTAGGTTTTGTGTCGAGGTACCCCCCGATAAATATTGAAAATCAATAATGGAAAAAATCAGGTTACAGAAGGAGTGGTCCGATTTTAATCAAATTTAATACACTCATAGACAAAGACATAAGAAACAATATTCAGAAGTTTCACGGTTGCAGTTCTTACAATAGTGCAGAAAATCGATAATATATATATATATATATATATAAAAGGCAAGATATTTGTGTGTGTGTCTGTTTATCTGCCTGTATGTTTGTATTTTTTTCAGCCCTTTTATTTTAGTTTTTGCTTTGGGTTTGGCTCTAAGTAGGTATAATTGTAGTTCTTAGGCTCAGCCATGATATAATTTACTCAGAGGACTTATTTAGCCTTCAAAATTCAGTTTACGATGAAAAAACTTGATATCGATACGAGGAAATCAAAATTTGACTTACATCCATTCATTTTTCTTTCAGTCTACGGTTTTGCTTTAATTGGAAACAACTATTGCTTTTTAGTCTTTCATGCCAACATCCAAAGAGTCTGAGCTCCAGGACCATGGATTAGTTTAAAGCTTTCATTACACCCGAGCAACGCCGGTCTATACTGCTAGTTATATATATATATATATATATATATATATATATATACTAGGCGCGATTGGTAAATTGTTGCAATTATTTTATTATTTCAAATATTATATTCTTTAGACTGAGTCTGAGCTCCAGGACCATGGATTAGTTTTAAAGCTTTCATTACACCCGAGCAACACTGGGCTATACTGCTCGTAAAATATAAAAGATGAAAAGGAAAAATTGTCTTTTTCTAATGAGTTTCATCCCTGGAGGAACATTATTAAGATAAATGTGAAAATTTTATTTTGTAATTTGTCTTTATAATCAAATTAAAGTAGACAAAACAATTTTTTTCTTAAGAATTCTCTAAAATAAAAGCTTGCTGTGTAAGTAAAGGTAAACTATGGATGACACTTAGCGATATAATTTTTGGAAACCCTTACTTTTAAACTGAGTCGAGAGTTGAAAGTGGAAATTTAGACTTGTCTGGCTCAAAGAAATGGAAAGGGGAAGAGTTAAAGGAAAGAAAGAAGTACAGGGGGAAAGTAAAAAGTGGGAAGGGGTGGTTGACGGTAAGTAAGCTGAGAAAAGAAAAGATAAGAAAAGAAAGGAAAGAAAAAAGAAAAATTTCATCTCCATAGAAACGTTAACAAACGTGTTGACAAATAAATCATAGCGGTTTTTTGTTTAAATAAATGGGATAAAGATTATAGAAAAAGATTTTGGGGGAAAACATTGACATATAATGTAACTATAATACTAGATTTAAATTAAAAAAATAAAAATTAATAGAAAATTAATAAAAATTTATAAAGAATAGGATAAAATAAAATATAAAATAAAATAAATATAAAAATAAAGATGTAAAAATTTTAACTTAAGGAATATATTAAATCAACAAGTGTACACATACAAACACACACTCACACATACACATATACATACATATATATATATATATATATATATATATATATATATATATTCAACATATATACATACATACACATACAAATATATATACAAACTAACATACTACATACATACACACACACACTCACCCAACCACACACGTACAAAAGACTACACACATACATACATACACTTATATATATGCACACACATTCCCGAATATAAATTACTTAAAAAACTTAAAAATCTAAAGAATAATCGCAACATGAATTAAGTTCAGTTCTAATTATATTTGAAGATTTTAAGAAACTAATTCAAGGCGGATTGGTACGATAGGAACGAAAAATTTTTTTTATTATATGTAATTACATTTAATGTAAGGGCACTGGTAAAATTTTTTTTCCAAAAAGAGTATCTAAAAAAAAAATATCGAAAAAAAATATCGAAAAAAATATTTAAGGTGCAGGGAAATATATATTGATTTCTATGTATTAAGAAAGAAATGATTTTAGACTTATCTGTATAAAAAGATATCATTCTGGTGAGCTCATTTAAGAAAACATATTATTCTACTCCAGCAGTTGAGGTGGGGGGGGAGAGAGAGAGAGAGAGAAAGAGAAAGAGAGAGAAAGAGAGAGAGAAAGAGAAAGAGAAAGAGTTCCTACTTTTTGCTCTAAAACTATCTTTCTAGTTCATTATGAAAATTTTACTGCTTTTCCTTTACTAAAACTTAACAAAGCAGGGGACGCAACTCTTGTTTCATATTTATGAATCCTTACAATTTATTTACTTATTTTTTTAAATGTAATTCAATGTATTTTATTTATTCACTTTCTGTAAGTTTAATTATTTTAAATATTTTAAGGTTTTGCGTTAACAATTATATTTTAATTTATTAGAATTTTTATGGTCGTATATATTGTATTTGCCTTGTGGTGTAATGGAGGTCGGCTCCGAATGCAAAAACCGGGGAGCCGCGTTCGAATTCTGCATTTTTATTTTACGTTAATACATCTACTCCTTCCATTTATATGGGTCGAATAGCAGCGCATATTGGGTTCTATAGACTTGTTTGGTAACCAGTCTACCGCGGAAATAAATTGTTAACTACTGCATGAATGTGCGTTTTTTGGTACTGTGGATATCGACTCGGAACGACAAATCGGAGGTGCCGAGTTCGAATTCCAGTTGAATTTCTTGCATTCAGTTACGTACAAATACCCTTAATCCGTCTCTTCCCTCCAGTTATGGGTTAAATAATAGGACAGATTGGATTCTATAGCCTTGGTCGGCAACCAGTCTACCACAGAAAGCAATGGCAACCTACTGTGGGATAATCTTCTGCCCAGTCAGTCATGTCTCTTTCGAGACATGACCGCCCAAACGTGTATCACGTATGACACTTAACTGACTGACTGAATATAGTAGTTGAAAATAGGATTAAGGCTTGTACTGGGCATAAAGAGGGGGATCTGTTTCATATTGTTATGAAGTAATAAACTGACCCCCACTAATTACTACATAATAATGTGATACATTATATCTCCCCTCTCTAGCTATGAGTCAAATAACAGGACAGATTGGGTTCTATAGCCTTGGCTGGCAACCAGTCTACCGCAGAAAGCAATGGCAACCTACTGCGGGATAATCTTCTGCCCAGTCAGTCATGTCTCTTTCGAGACATAATCGCCCAAAGCGTGTTTCGCGTATGGCACTTAACTGACTGAATGCAAGAAAATCTTAAACCTAGCCAATCATGTCTTTTTCGAGACATGATCGCCCAAGCATGTATCATTAAATGGGACTTTAATTGACTGACTGATAGTGTAATTTTGAATTTTTACATACACGCCAGCACATTTACGCACATATATTGAGATTATGTATTGTGTTGTTGTTGTGTGATTGTTTAGTCTCCTCGGGTTAACTCTCACAACAGACCTCAAGTGGAACGACTATAGAATCCATAGCTAAATCCGCTGCTAAGAAGGTCGGTTCTCTATATAGGGCCAGGAAGTTTTTCCCGTCTGAAACAATCCTGCACATAAATCTACCATCCGCCCGTGCATTGAATACTGCTGCCATATCTGCTCCTGCTATCCACCTAGGTGTCCTTGCCAAAATCCAACAGTAAATCTGTAAATATTATAGATCCCGACTTGGCAGCTCAGATACAGTCACTTTCTCACCGGTGCAATGTGGCTTCCCTGTGTCTCTTCTACAAATATTTTCACGGCTTCTGCTCCGTTACTCGAGCCACAAGATTAGCAACTAGGTCCCACCCTTTTCAACTAGGTCCCACCCTTTTACTGTGAAACCAATAAAACTAAATTCTTTTCCAGTAGCTTCTTTTCACACACTTCCCGCCTGTGGAATTCCCTTCCATTTACTTGCTTCCCCGACAGCTACAATCTCCAAGAATTTAAATGTAAAGTCAATAGTCATCTCCTATTTCATTAACCTGCATCCTCTTTCTCATGCTCCTTTCTTCGTCCACTCCACTCTCATCAGTATTCTCATCCTTCTCTTACCCACTTCCTGACACCCCCTATGACCTGCCACTCTTTCTTATAACTTTCATTTTATGTAACCCCCTGCAAAACAGTGGCAGTAAAATGCCTTGCTTGGGCCGGTATGATTATAAAAAATAACAAATAAACAAAAAAACAAAAAACAAAACAAAAAACTAAACAAAAAAACAAAAAACAAAACAAAAAACTAAACAAAACAAAAAGCAAAAAACAAAACAAACAAAATAAAAACAAACAAAAAACCCAAAAAACTAAAAGGATATTTTCTTTTCTTTTCAGGCAACGAGCTACTGGCTGGTTTTCATTTATTTTTATGATTTTAAGCTTTCTACCAGCATTTTCTGTTTGTAAGTAACCAATGTTTTAATATTTTATCGTAACCCAACATTATGTTTAAATGCCTTTGAATATATCTGTGTATATGGGCAGGAAATAAACTTTAAGACAGGAGTGGTGCAAGATCTCGTTCCCAACTCACCAATCTATGATACGCCCCCAAACTTTACTTCATCTCAATTTTCATGTGATAGTATTCTTATAAAATGAAACTTTTATTGTAGCCTAATTATGTACAGTAATGGTTCACGTGCAATATAGGTGAACAATTAAACTAGAAACATTGAAATTAAATAATCTAAATAGAAATTAGAGACATGTGATAAGAGAGCAGGTACCTCCACTAAATCAGTGAAAAAAAAAACAACAAAAAAAAAACAAAAAAAAAAACAGCATAATATGAAGAAAAAAGACCCCAAACTTAATAAAAAAAAAAAAGAACCTTTTCCATAAAAATGTTTTTATTATGAAGAGGAATGATCAAAGTATTTTTTAATTATTTAAAAAAAAAAAAAATTAATCCCTTCTAACATGTTCGAAATTTTTGTAAAAGATCTTGTTTTAATTTTCGTTAGCGGGTCACTAAATTGTCATGATTAGTTTATAATGAATAATGTAATATTACGTAACTCGTTTTTTTTTTTGGTGAGAAACACAATCATTTGAAAATTTTTGCAAAAATAAAATAATTGTCTGATTTTAATTAAACTTTCAGCACTTATTCACAAATAAATTAAATTATTTTTGAAATTATTATTTTAAAAAATCGTGGTAAAAATACTTTTTTTTTACAACTGTTACCGCCCCACTCCTGCTACGTAAATTCATGAAATTTTAAGAAATTAAATTCTTTTGGGAAAATTGATTTTATCAATTAAACGAAGGACTCATTGGGGAATGTAAATCATCTATTATTTTTTCAAACATTTTGCTTCTATTTCCGAAAATCTGCTCTTAACAGTAAAATAAAAAATGCAATAAAACTATGACATTATTTAATTTGATAAAATTTTAATTACTTTTATAAAAAAATATAAATTAAAGACATATAGTGTGAAGATAAATAATTTTTTCGATTAAGTATGAAATTTTACAAGAATTGTTTTCGTTTTTTAAATTATAATAATGTATAAAGTTTTAAAAATATTTAAAAAATACTTTAACGATTTGTTGGCGTTAGGTTATTTAGTTATTAAGGGAAGACTATATTTACTAATCAAAAATTGAAAAGTTTAATACAACTCGTTGTGCCTTTGTATTTCGCATCTTGCATCTATTTGGGTGTCATCACATGTCATATATACGGGAAAAGGCCAGAAAGATCGACACATAGTGTTTAAGAAATAGTTTTATTCTAAATTTCATGCTATAAATAAGTAGTACTTGTGTAAATCAAATTAATTTAACTTTAAACTTGTTAATTTTTCAAAAATACCGTGTCACAGGTGTATATTTTATTTTTGCAAGATTTTAAAACAGATAATTAACTTTTGTTTACAAACGTGTCGATAGCTCAAAAATTGCCGAAAAATTGAAAAAATAATAATAAAAATATCAGAAAATCTTTTATTCCAACCAATATAATTTCTGTTTGAAATACACCAGAGTATTTTATTTACTGGAAATAGTAAATTTAATCATTTAGCTTTCAATTAAAACTAAAATAAATGTTTCCAGAATTTTTTTTATTTTTAAAAATTCAATTTAAAAATTAGTTATCGAAATCATTGTTGATATATTTAAGGCGGATTGATTATTGAATATAGTATTCTGTCTCTGTCTTAAATATATCAACAATAGTTTGTGGCATTTTTTTTTTTTACATCTTGTTAAAAAGTTGAATAATTTTAACACCTTCAACATTATGGATAAAAAGATAGTTAACTTTATATTGTGGTTCTTTTTTCGAGACCGAACTTCACTGATAAGGACGTAAAAAAAAGACATCCATGATGATGTCATAATCCGTGAAAATTTTTCTTCCTTTCATAATAGCCAGTTATGATAACTATTGTTGTTTATTGTAGATACTATGAAAAAAAAAACATGAAAAAAAATACGACAAACATTTTGTGTCGATTGGTTTTAATGGTCGACTTTTCTTCTTCTTTTATGTGCCATGTCCTTTCAGTACGTAGGCGATCATGGCTTTCCACATCTCCTTGTCCCTGGTGGCTCTTAGCACGCTTTCTCCTGTTGCACCATGCAACACTCGTTCCGTCATCCACCTGATCAGGTCCTTCAAATATGTTATCCGCTGCTTTCTTCTGTCTCTTTTTCCTTCTATCTGGCCCTGTTAGTAACAGGTTTTCCAATCCCTCCTTCCTCATTGCGTGTCCCAGGAACTTTAGTTGTCTCTTCCTGATGCTCACTATTAATGTTCTTTTCGTCTCCATCCTTTCCAATACCTCGTCATTGCTCACATGCTCGGTCCATGATATATATTTTTTTTAATCATATCACCCCGAGCAAGGCGGTAATGCCACTGATATGCAGGGGCTACATAAGAGTGAAAAGATTGGAAAAGAGAAAGCCGGAAACCACATCCTAAACAGGGAACAAGGGATAAGCCTCTTCACCTGTTCAATAGATGTGGGTGGAGTCATCCTTCTGTAAAACCAGATTTCAGCTGCTTAAAGTTTTTCCTTCATCTTCGAAGATATTGTCCAATATTCACCGTCATATTGAAGAACCGACATCACATAGCAATCCAATACTCTATTCTGTGTTTCTAGTGAAATTGTCCTGTTTCTTGATACTTTACTCAACTTCTTGAATGCATTTTCGCCATGCCAATTCACCTTCGGATCTCAGTGTCGCACTTTCCGTCATCTATTAGAACACTTCCTATGTATTTAAATTTTTGTACCTGCTTGATTTTAGAGTCCCTTACCTGCAATTGGCATTTTGGGCTGCCCTTTTTGCTGATGACCATGTATTCGGCTTTCTTGCAGTTTATTTGTAGTCCTTTTTTGTCACTCTCTTCAAGTTACGAAAAAGCCTTCTCATACAATTATAAACGAGTTAAAATGTCTTTGATTTCATCTGATTTTTTTTGGTTGACTGATTTTTGAAAAAGCATTTCCCACAACTTTTATTTCCGCCGCGTATAAGGGATATTATTTTGATCTGCAAAAAACGTAAATATCGAATGATTATTTTTTGCGAATAAATATTCACTCACACGTTTTAAAAAAAAGAAAAGAAAAAAAAAAAGAAAAAAGTTCACTACTCGGCTTGACACAGTATACAGATTTATTTATCGAAAAAATAGATTAGTAATATTGAAATTCTAAATCTAAAATTTAGAAATAATAAAATGAAGGTAAAAATTTTAAAACTAAAATAAATATCAGTCAGTCAGTTAAGTGCCATACGTGAAACACGCTTGGGCGATCATGTCTCGAAAGAGACATGACTGACTGGGCAGAAGATTATCCCGCAGTAGGCTGCCATTGCTTTCTGCGGTAGACTGGTTGCCAGCCAAGGCTATAGAACCCAATCTGTCCTATTATTTAACCCATAACTGGAATAAATATCACTCAATGAAATAACTTCCCAAATAAGACTCGTTGAAAAGTAGTCAGAAACATGCCTTTTATTTTTAAGGAAAAAAATAAAAGTAATTACGAAAAAAGAACCAACAGCAAGTTAAAGATATTATCAACTGTCTAATTTTCTGTCGCGGGACCAAGTCTCACAGTCAAAATTAACTTAATTCCTTCATAGATAATTAATGAAGACTAAGGGAAAAAACTTTGTATAAATATACTAGAGTTACCTCCCTTAAGTTAAAATAACTTGTTCTATCTAAGAATGATTAGTTTTTTCGTTGGTGCTTACTGTACCCATGTCGATCCTAACTGAGCACTCTAAATCTTTGACCTTATGCCAGATTGAATTAAGATCAATAAAAAATAATTCCAGCATGCTAGGAATTGTTTGAAAATCATAATGTACGTTAACCGAAGCCATCATAGTAGAATTTGGTAGACTAAAAATGGAATTTTTTGTTTTGTTATTAACGTAAGGTTCACCATTTACAAATCCGGGGGGGGGGGGGCACTTGAGGTAGTGGGTTATGTTAGGAGGCTATTTGTGAGTCTAGGAGTGGAAGATGACGGTTAACTTTAATCTTTTAGGGATCGAGGAAATAACCTCTTGGTAGGCGGTTCCACAGGGAAATGGTTCGAGGGGAGAAGCTGTTCGAGTGAAACTTATTTTTCATCAATTGAATATGGAGGAAATGTGGGTGGTTTGTTATTATGTAAATAGCAGAGCGTGTTCTTGCCGTGAAGGTTTGACTTGGAGAGACAAGGGAATGCAGTTCGTCCGAGCAGTTTCCATTGAGGTTTACCACATCCCGCCCTTGGGAGATAGGTTAGAGTGTGGAGAATAATTTGTCACCCACAAGGGTCGCGGAGACGATTTTTTAAGGCTAGAATGTGAGGTCTGGTCAGCTCCAGAACAAAATATGACAACCCTGCCCCATTTTTGGCGTGATCTTGCTAGGTAGAGGACAGCAGGAGGAGTCAGGTACTTCCTGGAACGGTATAGGTTGCCGACCATTTTACCTATATCCTTAGCAATGGATCGTATGAGGTTGGGTGTGAGTTTGAGGGTCAATAGCCTTTTAAGGCATTGTACCTACTCGAGAGGACATCCGTTTATCCAGATTGGTGATAGTTCGGAGTCAGATCGGCGATGATAGAATGTAACTAGCTTGGTTTTCGAGACATTAACTGGAGAGCTTGTGTAGTTATAGTGGGTAATCCGTTATAGTGAAGTGTATTTGTGTGTTGAAATAGATTAACTGAATTTGACCTTGTTAGTAGATAGCCCACTATAAGAGGGGTATAAAACAAGAAAATTAATTTGTGTATAGAAACAAAACACACACACACACACACACACACACACACACACACACACACACACACACATATATATATATATATCAATTAAGTTTTTTTTTTACAAATAAAAGTAATGTCTTTTGGTTGGTGCAAAAGTCGTTAAAATGTTCATAGCAGTAAATGCCGCAAAGAGTTTGCGCGTATATGTGTGAGCGTTTGTCTGTTAGGAATGTCTTTGATGTCTCCGCTCAGTCCATCGGGTAAGTGGCTCAGTGAACAGTGACGAAGAAGATGAGAGAGAAAGGAGAGGCAACATAATACGATCGCTTGACGTGGTCAAAGGACGTGCTAATTATGCTCTATATATATTGAGTATTTTCTCAACTCCCGATTGCTTACTTGTGTCGTCCTTTTATTTCATTTTCGGGGCTCCGAACAAGTCATTTGGGAATTCACACCCGGATTTAATTCTGGGCTTCCCATTGGACGATAAACAAAATTTACGTCGGCTCGCGAAAAGGGTCCGTAAAAGGAATTTGAAATTTATTTATTTTTGGTTTACCACCGGAACATCTGCGTGAAGCCCAGATGCGCAAAGACCAGTTTTGGTCATTTGTTATCTGGATTTCGGAGGGCAAACATATTATAGTGGTCTATCTACTAACAAGGGAGTTCGGTTAAGTCTAACACAAGTTTAAGGGAATTCGGTTTAGTCTAACACAAGGCCGGTTGGTTGTCGGCAGGTTGGAAGATATGGAATTGTGTGGAATAGCGTAGAATAGAGTAAGAATAAAATATACATTTTGCATTTTAAAATAGAAATTTGTTAAAGGAGGAATAACAAGAATTTGTAGAAATTAATCAATGAGAATTTTAAGAGTATCAAGAGTTCGTACAAAATGCTCGTCGTAGTAATTGTTGAAAGAGATAAGGGGAAAGAGAAAGAGGACAATGTTCGGGTCGCTTGAAGTGGATGTTACATTTTAGATGTGTGTCTTTCTTTCGCTGCTCCCATCTGAGTCTCTGAAGCTGCGAAATCATTTATATGTCCTTTTGAATTTCACACTGGATCGCTAAGTCCTTTCAAGTCTTACAAGTCGCTCCCATTGGTGAAAAATCATTTTAACACCTACTTTCGAAATCTGGTTTCGACTCTTTCTTTAAGTAGATGGTCAATCCTTTTTCTATTTGGAAAAACCAGGATTTTACACATCGTTGCGTGTTTTTGTAAAAGTGAAGAAGAGAGTTGATTTTAATTAATTTCTTATCCGCTACAAAGTAATACTTTTTTGCATGAAGAACCAAACCTAAATATGTCGGGAGTAAATGAGTCTTGACTCAGGATTCTATCTAAAATTTGAGTTTGAATTTGTGAGCGATATTAACCCGCTATTTTTGTTCCTATTTTTGTGTATATACCTTTATTTATTAAAAAAAAGAAAAAATATACATTCCTTATCAGTTAATCTAATGGAATTCTGAAAAAAATGTCTTTTCAGCCTATATATGCCGACAAGATAAAATCAGTTACAGCAATTCATTCTACAAGAGCTGTCCTGTTGCAAACAAATACTACTATGTTTTTCCGGAGGGATACCAGTTTCTAAGCCAGTATGATATATGCTGTAAGTTATCCGCTCAGCCTCTTTGGGTCGAATCAAAGGAAGAAGAAAATCAGATCGGAATAATTATGAAAGGTAAGCGCAATAATATTCCCGTATTGAATCTATCTCATTCTTTTCATATCTGTGTACATATTTATCTATCAATCTGATGTTTAAAAATATTGCCACCCATTTGTTTTCCCGGAAACTACAACGGAAACAGAGAATAAAATTGGGTTGGGCAGGTTTTCAGTTACCCACCCTAAAAATAAAAAAGACAAAAACAAAAACAAAAACAAAAAAAACAAAAAAACAAAAAACGAAAAAAAAACAAAACAAAAAACAAACAAAAAACAAACAAACAAAAAACAAAAACAAAAAGACAATTTTTTTAAAATAGTCAACACCATTTCCTGTGTATTTTCGACAGTGATGAATCTGTAGGGATTCCAAAGCAGTTTATTTTCTTACCAGTAAAAACTTATTTACCCCCAAGTAAAGTTCGCAGTTGAGCGTCTGCTTAAATTGAATGAAGGGCAAGGCCGAGGTTAAAGTAGAATTTCGATGCATACATGGGACCAGAAACCCAAAATAGTCTAACCCACTCGACGTTTCGTCTTTTTAGGGTGCCTTAGTTAACAGAAGTTAACCCTAGTCCACCCTTATAGGAGAAGTACTATCTAGGGGTACTCCTCACCAGAGAGTATTTCACCAATTTCATAGCCTGAGTATTTAGGAACCTTTTAAAAATTTCATAACAGAATAGATTCAACACACGGACGTAGTAAAGAGCAATAACTTAACTGCATTTTATATTATTTTAGTTAATAATAAAACAGTTTCTGATTCATAGCAGATTGGATTCCTTAAAGTAAGATAAAAAGAACACTTTTTTGTTAGTTGAAATTCGATGAAACATCAATCAAGAGATGACTATTCTTTATTGCAGTCAATAAATACTATAACAATTGTCCTTATTCTTCTCGTATCACGTATAAAACATATGAATAATACATCTGTTTCCCCCTTCACAGAAAGAAAAGAAATGTTCATTTCAAACACATACATACATTGAATTTCAATACTATATTATTAGTACATTATTAAAATTCAAAATATATTTTTGTAAGCCAATTTTAATACGTATCTTAAAATAACTGTTCAACATTTTTCTCAAGTTTTTAACGTTGACTTCTAAAAACAACGTTTCACCTTTACGAAGAAGCTACTATTCAAATTTTAATTAGTCTTAAATTTGAACCCGTGAAACATTTATCATAAACTTTTGCTGTTTATTTCAGATTTGTAATATCATACCTAATTTGTTTCCCGAATATGTTCTTGATTTAAGTTATTCTTTGAATTTATAACGTTTTTCATTATTCTGTTGGGTTACTTTGACTCCTCGTATGAGCCCCCACCATCTATCAATAGTCGTTACATCTTTTACTAACGAGGAAACTCATTTTTAGTAAAAACAGATTTCCGACTTTTGCGATAAGAATCTTTGACAGTATTCAAGAGTCATAAAATTTTTTTATGTATTTCACTTATGTGGTGTAAGCATATCTCTCACCTAGCTCCAGTGGCCGGAGAAGAAAGAAAGAAAGAAAGAAAGAAAGAAAGAAAGAAAGAAAGAAAGAAAATTTCAGTTATT
The DNA here is from genome assembly GCA_037127315.1 of Ascarosepion bandense. Classification (NCBI taxonomy): domain Eukaryota; kingdom Metazoa; phylum Mollusca; class Cephalopoda; order Sepiida; family Sepiidae; genus Ascarosepion; species Ascarosepion bandense. Next base: position 3,018,778 of record JBBBDQ010001704.1, read on the forward strand.
ACCTCTCCTACTTCTCTTCTTCCTTTCCCTTCTCCTTTTTCTTTTCAGTACCAAAAATCACACTCGTTTTTTTCTCTTATTCATCGGACATTATTTGGATGATATTTTGTTTTTATTCACATTGAGATGAAATCAAGTCGAATTCATTGCATTCACTTACGCGCAAGTACCCTTGGGAAATGTATTAATCCGTCTCTTCCCTCCAGTTATGGGTTAAATAATAGGACAGATTCGGTTCTGTAGCCTTGGTCGGCAACCAGTCTACCGCAATGTCAACCTACTGAGGGATAATCTTCTGCCCAGTCAGTCATGTCTCTTTCGAGACATGATCGCCCAAGCGTGTATCACGTATGGCACTTAACTGACTGACTGAGCTAAAATCTGTTGAACAATATCACTTGATATTTCACTCAATGTTTGGAAACGAAGTCGATGCCTGCCGACACGATTATTCTCAATAAGACAGAAAAATGGCTAAACACACGATGCTACCCACCATCGTAACGCACCTTTCACCATATATAACACACAATAATGACCTATGCCACTGAGCAGGTGACAATGTTCGACTGTCTGACTATGAAGGTCATCTCACATAGTATTTACAGCAATTGGAAGTTTATGCCTGCACTGTTACAAATTAAGGGGGTTACTGCTATTATGAATGTGTTTTTTTTATGTAGTAGTAAAAGTAAAAGCGTAACAAGTTAGGGCAACTTTAACTCAGTTAAGTGCCATACGTGATACACACTTGGGCAATCATGTCTCGAAGGAGACATGACTGACTGGGCAGAAGGTTATCCCGCAGGAGGTTGCCATCGCTTTCTGCGGTAGACTGGTTGCCAATCTGTCCTGTTATTTGCCATAGTTAGAGGGGGAAGAAATGTATTATATTATTAAGTAGTAATTAGTGGGGTATCAGTTTTTTACTTCATAACAATAGAAAACCGACCTCCCACTTTACACCCAGTAGAAGTCTTAACCATGTTTTTAACTATTATAGTCAGCCAGTTAGTTAAGTGTCATACGTGATACACGCTTGGGCGATCATGTTTCGAAAGAGACATGACTGACTAGTCAGAAGGTTATCCCGCAGTAGGTTGCCGTTACTTTCTGCGGTAGACTGGTTGCCAGCCAAGGCTATAGAACTCAATCTGTCCTGTTATTTGACTCATAGCTAGAAGGGAGAAGAAATGTATTATATTATTAAATAGTCATTAGTGGGGGATCACTTTATTACTTCATAACAATGGAAAACCGATCCCCCACTTTACGCCCAGTAGAAGCCTTAATCATATTTTTAACTATTATATTCAGTCAGTCATTTAAGTGTCATGCGTGATACACGCTTGGGCGACCATGTCTCTTTCGAGACATGACTGACTGGGGAGAAGGTTATCCCGCAGTAGGTTGCCGTTACTTTCTGCGGTAGACTGGTTGCCAGCCAAGGCTATAGAACCCAATCTTTCCTGTTATTTAACCCCTATCTGGATGGAAAAGACGGATTAATACCTTTCCCAAGGATATTTGTGCGTAAGTGAATGTAAAGAATTCAACTGAAACTCGAACTCGGCTCCCCGATTTCCCGTTCCGAGCCGCTAACTACTGCACCACAACGCACTATTTTGTCGCAGAGTAATGTTCTGGGTTAATGCTGAAAATGAATGATGAGGAAAAACATGGAACAGAAAACGCAACAGGATATTCAGTTGAGACGCTATTTCTTTTTATGTTGGTAATAAATTTATAGACGATAAATTTAGTGTGTACTAATTATGACTTGACACAGTGTCTAAATGTTTTAGTATCATGATTACTTAATTGTATTATGTATTTCTTATTTATTTATTCATTTTTTTTTAATCATCTCACCCCAAGCAAGACATTCCACTGCCACTATTGCGCATGGGGCTACATAAGGGAAGGTAAAGAGAAGGAGTGGTTAGACATAGGGAATGTCAGGAGGAAGGTGACAGATGAGTAAGGATAGCGAGGATGAGGGTTGGGCAGATGGGAAGAGTGCTTGATAGAATGGGAGCAGGTTAGTGTGTTAGGAGGTGTCTATTGACCTTACATTTAAACTCCTGGAGATTGTAGCCGTCGGGGAAGCAATCGTTTGGAAGAGAATTCCACAGTCGGGAAGTGCGAGGAAAGAAACTGTTGGAGTAGAAGTTACGGTTGCATTTTATCGGTTTCACTGTAAAAGGGTGGGATCTAGTTGCTAATCTAGTATCTCGTTCAAATTCGTATTTAGGGGGCACCGGTGATCTAAGTTCATCGGAGCAGAAGCCGTGAAAGTATTTATAGTATTTATATTTATATTTTTTATTTAAGTTTCTTAAATGTATCAGTCCCGAATTATTTTCGGAATTAAACTGCGTAACGAGTAATGGAATTCGATGATTTTTTTTTGTCAGGTTTTTGTAATAGTCAAATTCACACGTCTGTTGAATTGGAAATCAAAAGTCCTACTGCCAGTCTTCTAGTCTCTAAGGGAATAGTAAGTCTTTTACCACACAGATTTTGACGGTAAAATGAGGGAAAGTTTTTCTATTTTTGACTGTGATGAAATATCATTATTTAGTGGCTGCTACATATTCATTACAATATCCTTTAACTTTTGGACTTGAAAATACAGTGGAATCTGTCGTATGCGACCACCCCATACGGTCGCTCACTAAATTCTTATAACCATGACCTATTTACGCCAGTAACGTATATTCCACTCATCAGAATGTACATATTAGAATTTTACCATGTAATCTGGTAATAAATAAATGAAAACATAAGAAAATGGCCTAATTTTAAAGAAATTAATTCAGCATAATTTATTTAAAAATTTAAAAAAAACGTATTTACAACGGTCAACAAGAGACCAAAATATTTATTCACAAAAATATTTATTAAGTGGACTTAAAAAAGTATACGGTTTCAGTTTTTTTTCTTAGAAGTCAGTGATAAAAAAGAGAATATGCGTTAATACATGAAAAAAAAAAAAACACATACAAAAACTGACAGCGATCGGTGGGGGGGGGGGGGGTAGAGAAACAAAGAGATAGAGATATACCCAGATAGAAATAGAGTAGATAGATACACAAAAAATAAAAGAACGAAAGAGATAGACATTTGAGAAAGGGACGTCATTGTGATTTTCACAAACCCCGAATTTATCCAAGTCAGTACAGAGACTGCGATAAATCTCTTGAACATGTCAAATGCAATATATGTTGTACAAAACGGCCGATGTTTGACCGTGAGATGAACTCAGGCAATGTACATTTTTTACAAGAAATAACAGTTTGATACAACACTATAATAACAAAACAATGAGGAAGTGTTCCTGGCTTAGATCAAAGCAAAATGAAATAGATTACTCATTTAGTTTCTCCTAATTTAGAAGTTCGCAATGTACGACCAAAATGGATTTTTTTTAAAGTGATCGCTTGATCAGTGATTTTCACTCGTTGATGTTAGTCACTGGTCGCGTTCTGGAGGTGGTCGCTCACGAAGGGTCAATTAACATTAGCAAATAGCCCGTGCGTAGAAAAACGGTCGTTAACAACAGGTGGTCGCTGACGAAGAGGGTCGCATACGGCAGGTTCCACTGTATATTGTAGTTTTCAGCCCGTATTGTTTCGAAAATTCTTATAATCTCCATAATTTGCCCGTTTGTCATTTGATCATTTTTTTATTTTCTTATTTTTCAGAACTAAATTTAGAAGTTGTCTGGATGGGCGGGCGGAAAAATAAGACCAAAATGCACTGGAAAAGCTGCAAAGGGAAATATTTTGATGTTCTGTATAACAGCTTTCAGGGCAGTGCCAGATTTCGAAGAGACTACATGGGTCTGAAATTGTTCAAAGGACAACCTTACTTCATGACAGAATGTAAATCAAATTTTCGATACCCAATAATTTGTGAAAGTAAGTAGCCATGCTAGAGTTTCTATATTTTTCTTATGATAACGTTGGTGGCACTGTGCAAATAATGGTCTATATCAGGGGTCGGCAACTCATTCGACCCCGCGGGCCGGATCGTGTTATAATAATGGGTCGCGGGCTGGACGAAGGCCATTAATGAAAAATTAAGGAAAATTACATATGCAGACTCATGTCAATCTAAATATTTAAACCTATAATGAAAATAAACATTGAGAAATCAGAAAAACAAAAGAAAATCTAAAATTAAAAAACAAAAAATTACTTTTCCTCAAGGAACGTCAAAATACTTCAAAGTGAAAAAATCAACCGAAGTGAAATGGATGAAATTATGACAGGTTTGAAACTTATTGAAAATTGTACCACAAACAAACCACACACACACACACACACACACACACACACACACACACACACACACACACACACACACACACACACACATACATAGGAGTAGAAATACTTGCAAACATATACACTTATATTTGATAAGATAAGAATATAGCCCATTGAAAGATTCCAGCAACTTACAAAGATAGGTGACAGGGGTAAGCGATGGGGGGTCGCTGTTGGAGGAATGAAATAGAAAGCCGACTGAGACAACGTTGTTCCTTTGAAATGTCCCCGCCTAATGTCTGTCGACGGTCGGTCGGTCAAATCGGCTCTCAGTTTTGTTTTATGTTTATTTTTTACGCAGAAATGGAGGCGATTGGGTTTTGATCGTGTTTTTGCAGTCATAGTATTCAAATTCGGTTGGGTGGATCAGAGGAAGATAGCAGCAGGCCTTTTGTTGAATTCGAAAGCCCCGTCTCTCATGTTAAAATTAGAGTCATTGGTAATCAGGCTCGCGGGCCAGTCAAAATGTCTTCGCGGGCCGGATTCGGCCCGTAGGCCGTAGATTGTCGACCCTTGTTCTATATTGTGGCTAAACTAACATTATTTTCCGTCAATGTCACAAATAGGTCAGCAGAGGAACCTTTATTTTGAGCACAACACCTTGTAACTAAAGAAAAGAAAGGGTTGAATTATGATTTTTATTTACTTATACAATTTATCTATATATTTAACAGCCGTTTTTAATTGTGCTTTGTTAAAGTGTAGTTGCACTTCATTGTATTTGTTTAAGGAAGCTCAGATAAAAAAACATAATTTACTATGTTAATATCCTACACAATCTTCTTAACCCATCTTAATTAGGGCTACACAATCTTCTTAACCCATTTTAATCAGCACTAAAACAATCTTCTTAACCTGTCTTAATTAGCCCTACACAGCCTTCTTAACACATCTTCATTTATTTCTATATCATACTGCTCCAATGTGGGTAAGTATAAGTTGCCTGCCTTATAGTGGCGATAGTTTCGTATTTCGCAATGGTGCCAATGGTTGGCGTTCGATCCAGCACAAAAACAAAGATGTTTACACTCTTTTCAAACAAGCAAACTTTCTACAATCTTCCAAATCGTTCTATTCCTAATTTCTCTATTTAGCCAGTACTTCATGAATTAAAACTTTTTGTAATAACAAGTTGGACTCAATAGAATCCCTTACTATAACTTTTTAGACATTATTAATATTATTTTTAAATGCATCCTCGTAACACATATTAATACTGACATCTGACAGAGAAATAATTTAGTAAATGCATCTATTTTTGTTCTATTTCACTTTTAAGTGAAGACGATCATTAGAAATATCTTTATATTTGTTGCTTTTGTTCTAACGTTTCAACTGATCGGTTAGTTTGTCGTCATCAGAGATTAAGCTTGTTGCATTTAAATGTGTCTATGATATTAGCGTTGGAGGAAAAGCCCTTAAAAATGCTTTTGATATAACCTCATACTTTAAATGATTATCATGAGTTTTTGAATTATTTAAAAGTCACCTTTATTTCGGGATTATTTTATATTTTAAACTCATTCCATCACAATTACGCTTTCGAAGCTTTTTTTAACAGTCATAAATTTGAAAGTATACAAATACGATTTAACAATTGTTAATAGGTTCCCATTGAGAAAGATTGAAACGGTAAAGAAATTACGTGATAGAATTAAACTGGTAACCAACGAAAGTGTTTTATATTGACTGAAGAATCCTTTTGATACTTTTCCGAGAACATTGTTCGATCCTTTAAACTTGATATCGTTTGTTTTTATACGAGGTTTTGTTTTTATACTCTGACAATCATAGGTATTAGTTAAATGATTAATGGATTTGTATTTTTTACAGCTTATCAACCTTAAGGTTATTTAAAGTCACAAAATATTTTGGATTTTAACAATAATTTGTTTTAATATAATAATGAATTACTGATACAAATCCTAATATTTAATCCGTAGCTGGGCAGAAGAGTTGGAATCGTACCTTTCCTATGGTATTTCTGCGGAAGTCAAATTAACCGAAATTGGAACTCGGCTTACTGATTTTCAATTTCAAGCAGTTATTATACCACCACCCGCACAGCCAAGCTTGCATCACTTGGTATACCCAACGATCACCCATTTAGGTACTTGACCAAGTTCAACGTTTTTGTGATCGAGCAAGACACAGTGTTTCAACGTGATATAGCCGCTGTTAATTCCCCTCAAAATATAAATTGACCCAAATATAAAAAGGATTCTTATTTACTCAAATTCACGCCAAAATTCAGAAATGTCCTTTAAAGATTGTTAAAAATTCAATCATTGTTATTTTCTCCCTGACGTCTCCAAAGGAAATCACGCAAATAAGGTTCGGGAGACGCAAATAAGGTTCGAGAGACGAGGTTCGAACCTCCTATTATCCTTAATTTTTACCTTCCGCCAGGTACTTTCAATTATTTACGTGTGAGCAGATGCTTATGGGTCAACGAAATTCATACTGTGATTTACAGTCAAATATCGACCTTCAAAAATGTATATCTTTTTCAACAATCCGATATAATCGTAGTCCTAGGTCAAATGAAGCTTCAGATTGTGTCTGAAGCTTCATTTAAACCCCTAAACATGAGGTTTAACTGGCACACAGTACATGAAACATTCTTTTATTTCACCACATATGCCCCAAATACCTATTCGTTTCTCAGCTCACACCCAACATGGTTCTTTCGACGGGAGAAACAGCTCTCATAATAAAAAAAGACTTTGACAAAAAAAAAAAAAATAGTTAAAAATTATAAGGTAAATTTTTGATTTGTTCCCCGAAGGCCTTTACCCCTTCAAATCTTTCCGAAACAGCCTTATTTCCGTGCAAATGTAAATGCTGAGCTCAAATCGATAATTGTTTATTGAAGAAACCTACCTTCTTTCACGTTAACGACCAAAAAAATATCGAACTTCTTTTCGCTGCTTATCTCACCTCGTAACCACGCTTCAAAAAATATTATTCACTGCAGAATGACTTCACACGTAGTTTTCCGATTTTTCGGCCAAATTTACTTCCTTTTTGCAATTATTACGTGGAAACTGAGTTCCAAAACCAAACAAATCGCGGAGTAATTGCTGAAAGGAAGTAAATAGGCCGAAATAAGTATCCTAGGTCTCAAGTAATTCAGCGGTGAATCAGATATGAGAACGGTGGTAAGGAGTGAGATATAGTCTGATTTTTTTTCTGGTCGATGACATGAAAAAAGGTAGGTTTCTTCAATAAATAATTATCGATTTGAGTTCAGCATATACATTTGCACGGAATTAAGGATGTTTTGACGGGGTAAAGGCCTTCGGGGAACAAATAAAAAATTTACCAATTATAATTTCTTGGAGTCATTTAAAATTTGGGCGGACCTGAAGGAGACTACCACCACCTTTAAATTTGTTGTTTTTCTTTTTTTTTTTCTTCAGTGCAATCTTATCGATTATATCCTAAACTTTCCGATTGACGAAAAAAATTTGGAAAAATGTCAATATTTAAACAATTTTAGGGGGGTCAGTTTTTCATACAACGTTATAGTAAATCGATCCTCCATTTTGGAACCACTCGCCTGTACGACATTACCACCACCAGTAAATTGGTTGATTATCAAATTTTTAGGCTTTTTTCAGTGCAATCCTATCGATTAAACCCTAAACTTTCCGATTGACAAAAAAAATTTGTTCAAATTTTAACATTTAAACAATTTTAGTGGAGTCATTTTTTCATATAACCTTATATAGTAAATCGATCCTGTGCAATTAACTTTTTTGTTTGCACATATTCAACTACTGAATCCTTTGTGGAATTTTTGAATAAAGCCATTCTTGGAGTTTCCGAGGAAGATGCCATCGTAAGAATTGAAGAAAACTTGAAAAAGACAAAAACAAGAGCAACAACTCGTTCCCCACAAAAAAAACAAAAACAAAAACAAACAAAAAAACAAAACAAAACAAAAAAAACAAACAAAAAACAAACAAAAAACAAAAAAACAAAGCAAAGCGACCCCAACACGAGTGGTTCCAAAATGGAGGATTGATTTTCTTATAACGTTGTATGAGAAAGTGAGCTCCAACTAAAATTGTTTAAATATTAAATTTTTTTTCAATTTGTTTTTGATAATTGGAAACTTCATGTAATAACCGATAAGACTGCGCTGAAAAAATTAAAAAAAAAAAAAAAAAAAAATGGAAAACAACAAATTTAAAGGTAGTCATAGTCTCCTTCAGGCCCGCCAAAATTTGATATTAGTAACTTTACATTATTTGTGGTGAATTAACAGAAAAGTTACCAACACTATTTAAGATATTAGTTACATACAATATTCAGTTTCATTTCAGTAAAAAATGTCGAAAGGAGTTGTTAACATTAGCTGGGTTTAAATTCATAAGAGTAAATAACACTGAAATTATTCTGCATGCTTGTGACTTATTTTCCAAAAAAGATTAATGTCTTATTTGACAGGATGTCAACCTGGTCGCTATGGATATCAATGTGAAAACTCTTGTTCCGGTTGCATGAATGATGCATGTCATTTTGAACTTGGAATTTGTGAAAGTGGATGTAAACCAGGATATTATGGACCCAAATGTGATAACAGTCAGTAGTTTTTTTGTTTTTCAATTTAACTTTTACATGCATGCATCTAACTTATTAATTCTGAAGTTTTTTAAACGTTATTATTAAACTAAGGAATCTAAAGTTGAATAACATCTTCAATGAAAATCTGGGGATTCTGAGATAATTTTTTAAGTGAATAAACTCAATTTCATGTTGCCGTGTGTATGGCACAAGGCATAAACCACGCAACATTGACATTTAATAATTGTGTTTTAAAAAAAACAATAGATAATGTGGAAAGTTTCTGATTGGCTCCCAGAAATCTGTAGTGGATAGCACTTGCATTCCATGTCAAGAGCTCTACACAGTGAAACATATACTAACAAGCTGCGTAGATTTTGAACAAATTCGATTAAGATACTATCAAGAAAACAATCTGAAAGACATCTTCAGCAAAGCTGACCCAAATGACCTTTTAGAATTTCTAAAAGCAACAAAATTATATAACAAAATATAGTTGCAAAAGAAGATAGCATATAACCATCACACATCAAATTACAACACCTCTACTTATATTTTGACAGCAATACTCTTAAAAGATCAACAAGCTGTTATCAAAAACCAAACAAATTGTTCAGCATTAAATGACCCAAAAGGGTAGATATAACCCTAAAGGGTAGATATGACCCAAAAGGGTAGATATGATCCAAAAGGGTAGATATGATCCAAAAGGGTAGATATGCTGGTAAAACAAACAACTAAACAAACAAAACTAATTGCAGACCATGAGAGAGTTACCATCATTTTTTGCTGATGCAAATTTGACTTCGGAAAATGTTTGAAGGACTCATCACGATCAAGTCAGTGACCTGATCATTTACGTTTATCCAATTTTCATCAAAAGTGACTATTCGGTCAAGAAAGGGATCATTGGTGTTACGCAGAAGGAGCGTTGAGGAACACTTCAAAAAGCCTAGTTTTTTTTTATTTTTCACGAGGAACTCATTTATCGATCTTTTTTTTTTTTACCTTGTCAATACTCTGCAAATGGCATGAGGCTGTTGCAGTGCCGACATCAAGTGTCTGAGACATTTCTCTGACATTTTGACGTGGGCTTTGCTCAACAACTTGCAATTGTTCGTTGTCAAGACTGCATGACCGTCTCTACCTTCTTAATTTTCAAGGCTCTCATCTCCAGTACGAAATTTTTGGAAACCCTTTCGTAGTGGATCCATCTCTATTGATATTGAGAAGTTTGGGAGGCACTGTACCCAAGTTTGAACTCATTCAAGAAAAGTAAACGAAGATCATGTTTCGTCATGTTCATAATTAAGGGTTTCTATGCTTCAAAAATATATTTTCAAGAAATGAGTTAAAAAAGAGCATTATTATGTCTACAAAAAGTCACCTAATATATACCGTGAATACTATGCTAAAATGGCTCTTTAAAATACAACAATTCGAGCGGCCATTATTTTTCTAACCTAATATATTCTACGCATGTACACATACACGCACGTACCGGCTTACACACACACACACACACACACACACACAGAAGAAAAACCTACCACCAGTAAAAAGCGAATAACTTTTTTTTTAACTTCGAAGGACGCATTCCGCGTTCCAGAAGCTGAGTAAAGTATTAAGAGACAGGAAACTTTCACTAAAAACAAAGAAGAGAGTACTAGATTGCTATGTGATGTCAGTTCTTCAATATGGCAGTGAATGTTGGACAATATCATCAAAGATGAAGGAAAAACTGGAAGCAACTGAAATGTGGTTCTACAGAAGGATGGTGCGAATATTATGGACCGAGCATGTGAGCAATGATGAGGTTTTAGAAAGAATAGAAATTGAGCATCAGGAAGAGACAACTAAAGTTCCTGGGACATGCAATGACGAAAGAGGGCTTGGAGAAGCTGACACTAACAGGCCAGATAGAGGGTAAAAAAGACAGGGGAAAGCAGCGGGTAACATATTTGAAGAGCCCGAGCAGGTGGATAACTGAACGGGGGCCGCGAGATGTTACAGGAGAAAGCGTGCTAAGAGCCACTAGGGATAGGGAGACGTGGAAGGCCATGATCGCCCACGTCCTGAAAGGACAAGGAACATAGAAAAAGAAGAAGATGCACGACAAATTCTTTTTAAAGCAGACCAAATAAGAAACATTGACGACCTTCCAGAAAATGTCCATATACTAACGATAAGTATTTTTTTATTATATTCGTTGATGAAATTGATGAGGATATCCTAGATACCTATGGATAATAATAACTGATTTTTATATATAATATAAAGATTAATTTTTTAAATGTTTTATTTCCCAGCCTGTCCAAATGGTATGTACGGAATCAATTGTACAAAAAAATGTGGCCACTGTTCAATAACACATTGTGATCCCAAAACTGGTCAATGCGCATATGGGTGCAAATTAGGATTTGCACCGCCTACTTGTAATGGTATGTATTTTTTCATATTTGTACGTGTACAACAACACGAAAACTTATTTTTTTCCGTTTTTTTCTTCTTTCTTTCTGTTGTGGCGACTTGTGTATGAATCTTCGTCGGCAATTTGTTGTGGATTCCGGATGAGGAACCGCACAAAATAATGAACAACAAAACACATATGAAGATAGAAAAGTAGGTTATATTGAACGTAATACACAAACTTGAACGCAGGTTAGTAAATCCAGGAATAATATTAGTAAGAACTAAATATATACAAGTCTTGAAGTGAAGTCGTTGGAAATAGTATATCCGGATATATTATTCTAGCTGAGTGGAGTGGAGTTAGTCTGACTTCTGATGCGGTAGTCTCTGGGTAACTTCGGTATCTCTCGGTAACTTACGCATCAGTTCCGGTATTCTCCGATAATTGTAACGGATCTCTAGGAATACTCTCTCTATTCAACTCTATGGCAGCAACTGCTGTTCTCTCTATGATAGGATTATATGTACACTCAGTCGAGTCCATTCAGTCAGTCAGTTAAGTGCTATACGTGATACACGCTTGGGCGATCATGTCTCGAAAGAGACATGACTGACTGGGCAGAAGATTATCCCGCAGTAGGTTGCCATTGCTTTCTGCGGTAGACTGTTTGCCAACCAAGGCTAGAGAACCCAATCTGTCCTGTTATTTGACTCATAGCTGGAAGGAAGAGACGGACTAATACCTTTCCCAAGGGTATTTGCGCGTATATGATTACAACCAATTCAACTGGAATTCGAACTCGGCTCTCCGATTTCTTGTTCCGAGTCGATATCTCCTGGACCACAACGCACATCCTAATAGACGCTTACAGCACCTGGTATTACCAAGCGGTCACCCATCTAAGTACTGACCAGGCTTGATGTTGCTTAACTTCGGTGATCGGACGAGAACCGGTGTATTCAAGGTGTCCATTATCATATACAAAAAGGGGGAGATCCCACAACACTTTCTTCTTCTTTTTCCTTTTTATTCATCTTTCTTCTTTTTTCTTTTTCTTCTGTTTTATTTATTTTATTTTTTTCTTATTTATTTTTCTTTTATTCTTTTAGGTGCTATGTTTTTTCAGGAGGTGGGTGATCATGACCCCCCCCTCCTAACTTCATGTCCGTTGCAGCTCTTAGCAATATATATATTTTTACTATTTCTCTAATCCCAATTCTTCTGCCATCCATTTATACAAGCTCATTAGCTTGATTACTCATCTTCAAAAGATGAAATGCAATGTCAATAATTATCTTCTGTTATTTTGATAATTGTTCTTTCATTGTTCTCTTTCCGTAACCGATACCACGTAACCAACAAGATAACATTTTCTGCGTTGTGGTGCAGGGATTATCAGTTAGGAACGAGAAATTGGGGAGTCGATTTCGAATTCCAGTTGAATCCCTTGCATTCATTTATGCACAAATACCCTTGGGGAAGGTATTAATCCGCCTCTTCTCTCCAGTTATGGTTTAAATAAAATACGGATTGGATTCTATACCCTTGGATGATAATCAGTCTACTACAGAAAGTAATGGCAATCTACTGCGGGATAACCTTCTGCCCGGCCAGTCATGTCTCTTTTGAGACATGATCATCCAAGCGTGTATTACGTATGGCACTTAACTGACTGACTGAATCAAACCCACCAAATTTTCATCGTATATACAAGAACACTCTTTTGCTACAACCATTATTCCTCAAGGCACTGCTAACTGCTACAATTTTACCGAAAACAAGATTCACTCTTCTTTTATGTGCCCTGTCCTTTCAGGATGTAGGCAATTATGGCTTTCCACGTTTCTCTATCCCTGGTGGCTCTTAGCACGCTTTCTCCTTTTACACCATGCAGCCTTCGTTCTGTCATCCACCTGATCAGGTCCTTCAAATATTTTATCCGCTGCTTTCCTCTGTCTTTTTTATCTTCTATCTGGCCTTCCTTCCTCATTGCATGTTCCAGGGACTTCAGCTGTCTCTTTCTGATGCTCAGCATTAATTTCCTTTTCCATTCCATCCTTTTCAAAATTTCATCATTGCTCACATGTTCGATCCATGATAATCGCAGCATCCTTCTGTAGAACCGCCATGCCAATTCGCCTTCGGATTCACTCAGCAACTCAATAATAGCTTCCGCTAATACGTGGACCTATCGGTCTGCACCCCTCAGAACATTAAACTCCTTGTAAAATTCAATGTCACTCCCTCTACCAAGGATATTTGTTTTAAGGAATGCAAAGCCTTCTTTTCATATGAAGATCTTGCACATATACAAATCAACCATTCGTCCGTGCATAGAATACTGCTGTCATATAAGGCGCTCCAGTCGTTCATCTCAGTGTTCTCGACAGGCTCCAAAGGAGAATCTGTAATGTGATAGGTCCTAACTTGGTAGCTCGACTTTCTCACCGACGGGATGTGGCTTCCTTCTCTCTATTCTACAAATATTTTCATGGCTTCTGCTTCGACGAACTTAAGTCACTGGAGCCCTCGCCACAAGAATTTACTCGTTCAATCGCAATCAAACTGGAAACAAGGTCCCACCCATTTAAAGTTAGATCAACCAAATGCAGCCGACAATTCTACTCCATCAGCATCTTTTTTCGCATTTCCCGCCTGTGGAACTCCCTTCCATATACTTGCTTTCCTGACGGCTTCAAACTCCAGGAACTTAAATGCAATGTCAATTCCCATCTCTTATCCACTTGAGTTCAGTTCTTTCTAGATCACACTGTATATCTTGTTCTTTTCCTTTCTCTCTACCTTCGTAACTGTCTTCACATCTGTGTTCCCATCCTTCTCTTGCCCCTTCTCTGACACCCCCTGTAAGTGGTTCATCTTTCTCTTCACTCTCCTCCTGTCTAAACTTTTACACTTATGTAGCTTTCTGCACATCAATTGCGATACTGCCTTGCTTGGGGTGAAACGATTAAAAAAAGATTTTGTTTAATCTTGCACAAATTTTATTACAATAGTTTCAGCAAAGTTCTAAGCCCTTACTCGTTTCGTATAAAGTTTTGTAAATAAACAAATTTAAAACTGTTTCAGTCTATAACATTTTCAACTTTGTTGCCTGGGTATTTAGGTATTTCACTACGTTTTAGTCATGAGAAAATCGCCTAAAGTGAGCAAGTCAACGGATTCATTTCACTATCTTCCTTAAAAGAAGGGGAAATAGTGAATAAAATTGGTAGCATCTCTTTATTTGTTCCTTCAGGAACATCAATATAAAGTCATCGATAATATTTTGTAAAGCGATGATTAACCAGCAACTTACCTTGAACAATATACATCGTAAACATTAAAAATGCAAATATTTCAACGTATAATTTTATTTTACTGATACACTGTACATATACAGATGACAGAGTATAAATAAAAAACTTAACTCAGACGATTACAAGATAGCTTTGATCAGAAGTGTTTTCCAACTTGCATGGTGAGCGTAAATTACTCCATATGCAGTTGTAAGCCATTATTCAATTCGTTTTGTAGAATAACGAAAATATTTCATAAACATTTATTTTAATAAATTAATCGATTAGATTTTACACTTGTTTTCATTTAAAACGGAAATCCGAAGAAGGTGCACGACAAATTTAAAAAGGAAACAAGCGAAATCACCGACCAAATGCGTATTACGATTACCACCGACCAAATACGTATTACGATTACCACCGACCAAATACGTATTACGATTACCACCGACCAAATACGTATTACGATTATCACCGACCAAATACGTATTACGATTACCACCGACCAAATACGTATTACGATTACCACCGACCAAATACGTATTACGATTATCACCGACCAAATACGTATTACGATTACCACCGACCAAATACGTATTACGATTACCACCGACCAAATACGTATTACGATTATCACCGACCAAATACGTATTACGATTACCACCGACCAAATACGTATTACGATTACCACCGACCAAATACGTATTACGATTATCACCGACCAAATACGTATTACGATTACCACCGACCAAATACGTATTACGATTATCACCGACCAAATACGTATTACGATTACCACCGACCAAATACGTATTACGATTACCACCGACCAAATACGTATTACGATTACCACCGACCAAATGCGTATTACAATTACCACCGACCAAATACGTATTACGATTACCACCGACCAAATGCGTATTACGATTACCACCGACCAATTACGTATTACGATTACCACCGACCAAATACGTATTACGATTATCACCGACCAATTACGTATTACGATTACCACCGACCAAATACGTATTACGATTACCACCGACCAAATACGTATTACGATTACCACCGACCAAATACGTATTACGATTACCACCGACCAATTACGTATTACGATTATCACCGACCAAATACGTATTACGATTACTACCGACCAAATACGTATTACGATTACCACCGACCAAATACGTATTACGATTATCACCGACCAAATACGTATTACGATTATCACCGACCAAATACGTATTACGATTATCACCGACCAAATACGTGTTACGATTACTAAAAATAACAGACTTGATAAGGTAGATAGAACAAAGGAAGTTGGAAATAATGGTATGAATAATTTGTTGAATGCAACGATATGAATGTAACAATATGAATTTTCTTTTTAGTTTGTCAAACATATTATTATGGCGATAATTGCGATCGGCAGTGTAATAATTGTAATTATGGAGAATGTAACCGAATTGGTAATTGTCTAAGTGGATGTTTGGAAGGATTTAAAGGAGATAAGTGTGATAGTAAGTACAATCTGCATTTAATATTTATTGTTCGTTCAATCTGTAATGCATTTGTACAATTTTAAAAGTTTATAATCTGAAAATATTTTCCGATTTTTTAACATAATTTCACCCCAAGTAAGGCAATAGTGATATTAGCCCGAAAGAGGTTATCTATCGTGCGTTATAGAATATGAGTAAAACTACTATGATAGAGAATTTATATCCAAAGAGGTTTCGGCAATGTAATTGGTCCTGACCTGGCATCTTGACTTCAGTCACTTTCTCACCGACGTGATATGGCTTCCCTCTTTCTTTTGTACAAATATTTTCATGGAAACTTCTTTGGCGAGGTTTTTTCTTTATGGCCACGGCCACATGAATTTAAACACGCTACTAGATTGGCATCTAGGTCCCACCATTTTACCGTTAATATAATTAAATGTAACCGCCACTCCATCAGTTTCTTTTCTCGCACTTCCCCTCTGTGGAACTCTCTTCCGTTTACTTTCTTTTCTTATAGTTCCAAAAATTTAAATGCAGCGACAATTGGCATATATTTTCTTGAATATTGACAATCTTTCAGCCTTTCTTCAATTCCCTCTGTAAACAAGTTTTTTTTCTTCACTGCAACCCTCTGCGAACTAGTAGAGGTCACGTTAGGTAGTAGAAGAAAGTAACAAGAAAGGACTAGAAATAAACTGCACGAAAACTGAATGCATGGTCATCAGTAAAAAGGGCAGCCCAAAATGCCAAATACAGGTCGGGGATACCAGAATCAAGCAGATACAAAAATTTAAATACCTGGGAAGCGTTATATCAGAAGACGGAAAGTGCGACACAGAGATCCGAAGGCGAATTGGCATGGCGAAGGAAGCATTCCAGAAGTTGAGTAAAGTATTAAGAAACAGGACAATTTCGCTAGAAACTAGGAAGAGAGTACTGGATTGCTACATGCTGTCTGTCTTTCAATATGGCAGTGAATGCTGGACAATACCATCAAAGATGAAGGAAAAACTTGAAGCAACTGAAATGTGGTTCTATAGAAGGATGCTGCGAATCTCATGGATCGAGCATGTGAGCAATGATGAGGTTTTGGAAATGATGGAAACGAAAAGAAAATTAATACTGAGCATCAGGAAGAGACAAATAAAGTTCCTGGGACATGCAATGAGGAAGGAAGGCTTGGAGAACCTGATACTAACAGGCCAGATAGAGGGGAAAAAGAGACATGGGAAAGCAGCGGATAACATATTTGAAGCACCTAATCAGGTGGATGACAGAACGAGGATTGCACGGTGTAACAGAAGAAGGCGTGCTCAGAGCCACTAGGGATAGGGAAACGTGGAAAGCCACGATCGCCTACGTCCTGAAGGGACAGGGCACATAGAAGAAGAAGAAATGAAAAAAAAAGTAGAAAAAAGCCGTTTTAAAAAAATAGGTGTAAACATACGCCTGTCTTACCCAAGATCTAAAAGAAGCTACATATATAAGTAGTACCATTGCTAAAGTTCTGCGGATGCTAAAAAAGGGTTTGCCGTGATGAACATAATTTGTTATGTCAAAAGAAAGTAAAAAAATGTGGCAGATTTTCTTGTCATAATTTTGATTGTTTTTCCATTGGATCTTTGGGATTGAAGTGATTCAGTTCGAATGTGGCAAAGAAACACAGCTAATGGCACAAGTCATAAAGCATCAGGCTTCTGAACAGAAATATGATGAGAACAAAATTTCAATCTAGAAAAGGCTCAAATAAATGTTCTATTAAATTACCAAAGTGGTTTAATTATTGTTGGTTTTATAAAAGGATGTGTTTCTATTCTTAAAATAAAAAAAATAGCAGAATAAGTTTCTGAATATTATCTGCGTTTATAGAACTGGTTCTATCTATCTATCTATCTATCTATCTATCTATCTATCTATCTATCTATCTATCTATCTATCTCAATCAGTTCATATCTATCTATCTATCTATCTATCTATCTATCTATCTATCTATCTATCTAGGAAAAACTATTAAAAAATTGTGAGTTTAAAAATGTATTTTTTTGGCAGTATTTATTTATTTCCATTATATATATATATATATATATATATATATATATTGTGTGTATTTTGGCAGCATTTTTTCATTAATGCAGGTTTCATTGAATAATATAGACAAGTTTTGTCTATTAATTTTGTGTAGGATCCGTTCATACCGTCTGATATACTTGATGGTGATGTCGTTCAAAGACAATTTAGAACAACACGGTTATCAACGCACACTTCTGAGAAAAACGCTTGTTGATAACACGTACATACTTAAACAAGAAAATAACAAACAGAAACTAAAAATCCTCGGAGCAATCTACATTAAACAATTTAAACCTGGTTTGAATACAATCAATTTCGATATTTCCAATAACGTACTCAAATGTCTGTAATCAGACCAGGGACCACAACGCCACTATTTTGTCACTGTCTTCGGCCATCCGCCACGGTAGGGATGGACTTATATTTTCAATTAAGTTCTCTTTATTGTTAATAACTTAAATGTTCTATGTTTACTGTGTGTTAATATTTACTCTTTGATAATGGCTTATGTGAGATGAAAGCTTAGACCCGATAAAAAAATCAACAATTACTGTGATTTTTTGTTGTCTTTCAACGACATCACCATCAAGTATATCAGACGGTATGAACGGATCCTACACAAAATTAATAGACAAAACTTGTCTATATTATTAAATGAAACCTGCATTAATATATATATATATTTGATATTTCAGACCGACCTCGGCCTTTCATCAGAAACAAATGATTTTAAAATTTAAACTAGAAGCGTTCGTCGTGAGATGTTTACATCACGTGACGTAGAAAGCGATTTTTAATATTTGTAAACGTAAAACTATCTCTAATAATACTTTTAAATGTTGTTGTAAAGAAAATTTTTTTAAGTGTATCTAAAAAATGTTTAACTATTGAAATATTTATAAAGATTCAAAACACCTAAGTCCCTATTTAACCCTAGCCTATATGTATTTAATCTTAAAATCCAGTATTTTTCTTTCTTTCTGCGTGAGTATGTAGAACTAAAATCGGAATCTCTCAATAAACATTTACAGTTTTCTAATGTGTGTCCTGGTTGATTGAAGTGTACAGCTATGGATGAATAAGGGTTATATATATATATATATATATATATATATATATATATATACGTTGTCAATTTGAGCATTAATACCTATTTAATGCATATTTCGTTGTGTAAGATTTACCATTCACATTTTGTTTAGTTTAATCGACTCAGACGATTACAAGGTAGCTTTGATCAGAATTGTTTTTCAATTGTCATGAAGACTACGTTGGTGAGTGTAAATTACTCCATCTCAAGTTGTAATCCATTATTCAATTCGGTCTGTCGAATAATGAAAATATTTCATGAACATTTATTTTAATAAATTGGTAGATTAGATTTTACTTCAGTTCTATTTCTCTTGTTTTTATTTAAAACGGATATCCGTTTTAAATGAAAACAATCGAAACCTCCAACCAAATACGTATTACGATTGCTAAGAATAACAGACTTGATAAGGTGGATAAAACAAGGAATGTTTGAAATAATGGTACGAATAATTTGTTGAATTATGAAAGTTTAGTTTGCTTAAATCCATAAGATGGACTTCTAATAAAAAAAAAAGATTAAAATGTTGTTAATGCAATAATATGAATTTTCTTTTTAGATTGTGATAAACATTATTATGGCAATAATTGCCAACAGACTTGTGACAATTGTAATTATGGCGACTGTAACCGATTTGGTATTTGTCAACAAGGATGTAAGCCGGGATTTAGAGGAGATAAGTGTGAAAGTAAGTATATTCTACTTTTTATATATATGTTTCGTTCAGTCTGTAGTGCATTTGTACAATTGTAGAAGTTTATAATTTGAAAATATTTTCCGATTTTTGAATATAATTTCAACCAAGTTAGGCGATAGTGAAACAAAGCCGTGCGTTAGAGAATATGAGAAAATCTACGATGAAGGAGAATTAGAATCCAAACAAGGAACTGCAATATAATCTATCCTGACCTGCCATCACGACTTCAGTCACTTTCTCATCGACGTGATATGGCTTCCCTCTTTTTTTTCTACAAATATTTTCATGGCAACTGCTTTGATGAGCTTTTTTTCTCTATGGCCACGGACACATGGATTTAAGTACGCTACTATGTTGGTAAGTTTTACCGTTAAAATAGTTAAATATAAACCGCCACTCCATCAGTTTCTTTTCTCGCACTTCCCCTCTGTGGAACTCCCTTCCGTTTAATTTCTTTCCTCATAGCTCCAAAAATTTAAATGCAACGACATTTGCCATCTGCTACGTTCTTGAAACTCGCTCATCCTTTTATCAGTTCCCTCTGTAAAATCTTTTTTTTCCACAATGTAACATCTGCGCACTAGTAGATATCCTGTTTTGCTTGTGGTGAAATGAAAAAAAAAAAAATTAAAATAAAGCTATGTCGAGAAAATAGGTGAAAAACGTAAGCCTTTCTTACCCAAGATCTAAAAGTGGCTACAAATATAATTAGTACCACTGTTAAAGTCCTGCGGATGCTAAAAAAGGGTTTTCTGTGATGAGCATAATTCATTTAGTCAAAAGAAATCTTTTTGAAGTTAAAAATGTGACAGATCTTTTTGTCATAATTTTGATTGTTTTTCCATTGGATTTTACCATAGTTTTCGATTTGATGAAATTATTGTAAAGATAAGCTCCAAGATATACAATGGAAATTCCAAAGAAAAGTGTTAGTCAAAATTCAGTGTGAATTCTAAACTTTATTATGGAAAAATTACAAAATGAAACGCCATTTTTAGCTCTACCCCTTTCTACTACCTCCGAGCGAAGACATTATCACCCAACGAGGTATGAAGATATGACTTTTTTTTTCTTATAAGCCTTGTTTATGAGCCTGAACAAGGTGAAATCAAGTCTGATTCATGGGAATAATTAAAAAGGAATATTCTGAACAGAAAGACCTTGATCTTCAATATCATTTTAAACCAATCATAAGAACAGAATGTGAAATCTATGATAATTTGGAAAGTACATCGAGATAATTCAGAGAATCCGTGAAGTAATGCTAGGATTCATCGTCGGAGGCCACAATCTGAATAACATAAGATACGCAGGTGATACAACGCCATTAGCAAACACGGAAATGACCTGCTACAGAAGGTAGCGAAAGTGAGTGACAAGAAAGGACAACAAATAAACTGGAAGAAAATCGAATGCCTGGTCATCAGTAAAAAGGGCAGCCAAAAATGCCAAATACAGGTCGGGGATACCAGAATCAAGCAGATACAAAAATTTAAATACCTGGGAAGCGTTATAACAGAAGACGGAAAGTGCGACACAGAGATCCGAAGGCGAGTTGTCATGACGAAAGAGCCATTCCAGAAGCTGAGTAAAGTATTAAGAAACAGGAAAATTTCGCTAGAAACAAAGAAGAAGGTGATGGATTGCTATGTCAGTTCTTCAATATGGCAGTGAATCAAGGATCATGGATCAGGCACATGAACAATAATGAGGTTTTGAACAGGATGGAAACGAAAAGGAAATTAATACTGAGCATGAAGAAAAGACAGCTGAAGTTCCGGAGACATGCAATGAGGAACGAGGGCCTAAAGAATCTGTTATTCACAGGCTAGATAGAGGGAAAAAGAGACAGGAATAATTTCAGCAAATTTCTACGCCCATCTTCGACTTGTATAAAGTTTTGTAAATAAAAAAATTAAAACTGTTTAAGTTTATAACTTTTATAGCGTTTACGGAATTCACTACTTTTTAGACATGAGAAAATCACTCTAAGCAAGTCAATGGATTCATTTCACCATCTTCCTTAAAAGAAGGGGAATCAGTGAATAAAATTGGAAGCATCACTTTATTTGTTCCTTCACAAACATCAATATAAAGTCATCGATAATATTTTGTAAAGCGATGATTAATCAGCAACTTACCTTGAACAATATACATCATAAACATTGAAAAGTGTAAATATTTCAACGTAAACATTTTTTTACTGATACACTGTACATATACAGATGGCAGAGTACAAAATAACTTTGATCAGAATTGTTTTCCAACTGACATGAAGACTATGTTGGCGAGTGTAAATTACTCAATCTGCAGTTGGAAGCCATTATTCAATTCGATCTGTGGGGAATATTGAAAATATTTCATGAACTTTTAATAAATTGGTCGAGTAGATTTTACTTCACCGCTATTTTTCTTGTTTTCATTTAAAACAGGTTTATCACTGACCAAATACGTATTACGATTATCACTGAGCAAATATGTATTACGATTATCACTGACCAAATATGTATTACGATTATCACCGACCAAATACGTATTACGATTATCACCGACCAAACACGTATTACGATTATCACCGACCAAATACGTATCACGATTATCGCCGACCAAATACGTATTACGATTATTACCGACCAAATACGTATTACGATTAACACTGACAAAATACGTATTACAATTATCGCCGACCAAATACGTATTACGATTATCACCGACCAAATACGTATTACGATTATCACCGACTAAATACGTATTACGATTATCACCGACTAAATATGTATTACGATTATCACCGACCAAAAACCTATTACGATTATCACTGACCAAATACGTATTACGATTATCACCGACTAAATACGTATTACGATTATCTCCGACCAAATACGTATTACGATTATCACCAACCAAATACGTATTACGATTATCACCGACCAAATACGTATTACGATTAACACTATAAAACATGCACAAGACTATCGCCGACCAAACACGTATTGATTATCACTGACCAAATACGTATTACGATTATCACCGACTAAATACTGGCTATGATTATTCCGATCAAATACGTATTACGATTACCACCGACTACCGATATTACGATTATCACTGACCAAATACGTATTACGATTATTCCACCTAAACATGCATACATCATCACCGACCAAATAGCCGTATTATTAATTATCTTTTCCACCAAACACATTACGATTATTTTATTGACCAAATACGTATTTTATGATTATCACCAGATCAAATGATGGCATTACGATTATCTCGACCAAATACGCCATTATCATCACCGACTAAAGACAACATGCAGATTATCATCTAAACGTTACATGCATTATGATTATCTCCGACCAACACGTATTACGATTATCTCCGACCTAAATATTGTATTGCTGGATTATCACCACCTAAATACGTATTAATATCATTTACCAAAATACGTATTACGATTATCACCACTACACGTGTTACGATTATCGTCAATTAAATACGTATTACGATTATCGCTGACTAAATACTGTATTACGATTATCATCGACCAAATACGTATTACGATTATTCTAGACCAAATATTAACATGACGATTGCTGGATCAAATACGTATTATGATTATCGCCAACAACAATACGTATTGCCATTTATCACCAATTAAATACGTACTACGATTATTCCAATCAAATACGTACGATGGGATTACCACCACTAAATACGTATTGATGATTAATGCTGATCAAACATATGGCTATTGATTATCATCACATCGTTACGCTCACATTTGTTCAATCGAATTGACGTATTACGATTATCTCCACCAAATACGTATTGCGATTATTCTTACACTTAAACATATTACGATTATCACCGATCAACATAATATGATTACCGACTAAATACATTATGGGATTATTCCATCAAATACGCATTACGATTATTCCAATTACAACATGCATTACATTATTTACTGATCCAAATATTGCATTATGATTATCACCATCAACAGCAATACGATTATCACTTAATTAAATACGTAATATGATTTCATCTCAATCAAATACGTATTATGATTATCACTTGCACCATCACGTATTGGATAAAGATTATCACCGACTAAATATTACTACGATTATCAACATCAAATACGTATTACGATTATTCCGACCAAATACGTATGGATTATCACCGACCAAATATGTACACATTTTATTCACCTCAAATACGTATTACGACATTCCAATTAAATATGGCCAATATTAGGATTATCACTGACCAAATATTGTATTACGATTATCACCGACTGCTAAACATATTATGATTATTCCATCAAATACAGATTATGATTATCTGACCAAATACGTATTACGATTATCACTGAATCTTCAAATACGTATTACGATTTATCAATGACTAAATATGTATTACGATTATCTCCGAATTCCTAAACATGGCCATAGATCATTCTCTTGACCAACACAATACGATTACCGACCAAATACGTATTACGATTATCACCGACCAAATACGTATTACGATTACATTCCATCCGTGTACGTGACGATGACGACCCCGACCAAACAGTTGTATTGACGATTATCACCGACCAAATACGCTATTAAGATTATCACCGGACCAAATACGTGTTACGATTACCAAAAATGACTGACTTGATAACGTGGATAGAACATGGAAAGTTGGAAATAATGTTACGAATAATTTGTTGAATTATGAAAGTTCATTTGCTTTAAATCCGTAAGATTGACTTCAAATAGAAAAATTATTACAATTTTGTTAATATGAGTTTTCTTTTTAGATTGTGAAAAATATTATTATGGCAATAATTGCCAACAGACTTGTTCCAATTGTTATCATGGCGACTGTAACCGAATTGGTATTTGTCAACAAGGATGTAAGCAGGGATTTAGAGGAGATAAGTGTGAAAGTAAGTACATTCTACTTTTAATATATATGTTTCGTTCAATCTGTAGTGCATTTGTACAATTGTAGAAGTTTATAATTTGAAAATATTTTCCGATTTTTAAATATAATTTCAACCCAAGTTAGGGGATAGTCAAACTAAGTCGTGCGTTTGAGAATATGAGAAAAACTGTGATGAAGGAGAATTAAATTTTTCAAGATCAAATTTGACTGAGAAGCAAGGGACCGGAAGAAAGGTCCACAAGCAAAATGTGTGTTTTAAGAAAGTATTAGCACAGTACTTTCGGATGTGGGTTGTGGTGCAGTGGATATCGACTCGGAATGACAAATTGGGGCGCCGAGTTTGAATTCCAGTTGAATTCCTTGCATTCACTTACGCACAAATACTCTCTTCCTTCCAGTTATGGGTTAAATAATAGGATAGATTGGGTTCTATATCCTTGGTTGGCAACCAGTCTACCGCAAAAAGCAATGGCAACGTACTGCGGGATAATTTTCTGCCCAGTCAGTCATGTTTATTTCGAGACATGATCGCTCAAGCGTGTATCACATATGGCACTTAACTGACTGACTGAATATAATAGTTGAAAACATGATTAAGCCTTCTGCTGGTCATAAGTGGGTGATCGGTTTTCTGTTGTTATGAAGTAATAAACTGATCCCCCCGCTAATTACTACTTAATAATATAATACATCTCTTCACCCTTTGAGTCAAATATGAGACAGATTGGTTTCTATAGATTTGGTCGGCAACCAGTCTACCGCAGAATGCAATGGTAACCTACTGCGGGATAATCTTCTGCCCGGTCAGTCATGTTTTTATTCGAGACATGATCGCCCAAAACGTGTATCACGTATGGCACTTAACTGACTGATCGAAAATGAGTAGAGGTACCTATATCATCAAACTGTTTATTCTATTATTAAGAAGAAAGATCAAATTTTATTGTCATTATTTCAAAATATTTTTTAATCCTTTCTAATCCGTTCAAAATTTCAATCGTCAGCGATTCACGCTGTGTTTACGTAATGTGACTATTAAGCAAAACATAATATTACGCAAGTCGTTCTTTGGCGTTGAAAGACACAATAATTTGAAAATTCTTGCAAAAATCAACTAAACGTCTGATTTTAATGAAACTTTCAAGACTTATTCACAAATGAATGAAATTATTTGTGCAATTATTATTTTTAGAAAAAATGGTAAAAATATATTTTTACATATGTTACCCCCCCCACTTCAGTTAATTGTATAAAACTTCTAGAAATACATTATCTATTACAATTTTTTATTTATTAGTTAAATGCAGGACTCATTGGGGAATGTAAATCATGTATTTTTTTAAATTACGGGACCATTTTTCAGAAAATCTGCTCCAAATAGCAAAATCAAAAATTCATTAAAACTACGCCATTTTTAATGTAGAGAAACTTTTAATTAATTTTATAAATAACATAATTTTAGGATATCATATTCTGAGGAGGAAAAAAAATCGATGAATATCGAATTTTTATCAGAATTGGTTTCATTTTTTCTTTACTAATGAAAGTTTCAAACATCTTTTCAATTTCTTCCACTTACTCAGTGTCTTCGGTTATTAACTAATTAAAAATAGACTTTATTTACAAACCGAAAATTCAAAAGCTTAATACAAATTATTTAGAATTAAGATTTTTACAGTAGTTTCTAATTTTTTTATTATGTTAAATTGCACATTTTCTTTTACGATGGATAATTATAAGAGACTTAGCATTAAAAAGTCATATGTTTTAATAGTTGTTCCCCCTTACGAAATGTCTAGATTGATTGATAGGTGCTGTCATCGCCTAAAAGGTCAACGAGTTGGATCTTTGTGATGAAGAAATAATTTTATTTTAAATTTCATGCAAAACAGACAATATTTGCTTCAAATTCAATTTGCTTCAAATAAAATTTATTAAATTGAGCATTGAATTTCAATGAACATTTAAGTAAAGCGTATTATATTCAGTCAGTTAAAAGTGTCATACATGATATACGCTTTAGGCGATCATGTCTCGAAAGAGACATGACTGACTCGGCAGAAGATTATCCTGCAGTAGGTTGCCATTACTTTCTGCATATATTACTGAATAAATATGTTTTAAGAAGTTTACATTAGAGTTTGACAAATAAAACATATTAATAGATTTTATCAATAAGATTCAAATTTGTCCTTTTCTATTTTCGGACTATTAAGTTTAAGCTTTTACAACTATAAAGAAATGATAACATTAGATAACATTGTTTTTAAACTTCTTCTGTAAGTCTTAAGTGGATTTTGAATTTTTTTGTTTTTTTGATATCTACATTACAGGCTGTGAATATGGTTTTTATGGCGACAAATGTACTGAGAGGTGTAGTCGAGGTTGTGAAAACGGCAGATGTGAACGCAACACTGGTCATTGTACCTGTAAATATGGTTTTGTAGGAAAAAAATGTGACAGTAAGTAAATATTTTAAATCAATATTCAGAATTAGAAATCACGTTTTTAAGCAAATTTTCAGATGTGAAGAGAAAAAACTTATATCGTGTACTAATTTTTACAAGACATTCAATCAGTAATGGGTTCGGAGATGAACCCAACCGAATAAGGCCGAATCAATCGAACTGACAGAGTTTTGAAAGTCGTATGTGATTTTGAATTGATTCGGTATTTAGTGGAAATTGAAACAAGAAAAATCATATTTTAATAATTTTTATTTTTTAAAAATCTTTTGTTGATTATTTTTAATATATAGCGAATAAGAAATTAATTAAAATCAACCTTTTTCTTCACTTTTACAAAAATTCGCAATGACGTGTAAAATCCTGGTTTTCCTAAATAGAAAAAGGATTGACCATCTGCTTAAAGAAAAAGGCGAAACCAAATTTCGCAAGTAGGCGTTAAAATGATTTTTGATAAATGGGAGCGACTTTTTTTTTTATAATCGTTTCACCCCGAGCAAGGCATTCCACTGCCACTAGTGCACAGGGGGTTACATAAGGGGGAAAGTGATGAGAAAGGATGGTTAGATATAGGAAATGTCAGAAGGAGGGTGATAGACGGGTAAGGATAACGAGAAATAGGGTTGGGTAGATGGTGAGAGTGTTGGGAGAATAGATGCAAGTTAGTGTGATGACTTGTAAGACCAAAAGGACTTCGCGAGTAAATGCGAAAAAAATCTAGATTACAATAAAAGGACTTCATCAACGTCAGTCAGTCAGAGTGTCAGATGGAAGCCGCGAGACGAAACATCTAAAATGTAACTTCAAACTTCAAGCGACCCAGACATTGTCCTCTTTCTCTTTCTCCTGATCTCTTTCGACAATTACCCCTACGCTCATTTTGTACGAACTTAATTGCACATTAACTCTTACAACTTATGTTAGTCTTTCTCTTTAATAAATTTCTATTTTAACATTCAAAATGTATATTCTATTACTCCACTCTTCTAGACTGATCCTCACATTCCAACTGACAAGCAACCTTCTGCTGAAAACCTTATGATAATTTCTGCATAAAACTTATAAGCTGTAGGGAGTTCGGTTAAGTATGACACAAGGCCGAATTAAAGAAACATAAACCAGCCCCCCCTACGCTTCAAACATTCATTTTAATTAATCCTTATTCTAAATATGTTTCTAAATGTTTATTTTGTCCCTTTAATTCAATAAAATTTACTTGATTTTAAATTAATTTTGGGGATATTATATAGAATATCATTACATCTT
This sequence comes from Ascarosepion bandense, assembly GCA_037127315.1. Classification (NCBI taxonomy): domain Eukaryota; kingdom Metazoa; phylum Mollusca; class Cephalopoda; order Sepiida; family Sepiidae; genus Ascarosepion; species Ascarosepion bandense. The sequence continues at coordinate 3,047,436 of JBBBDQ010001704.1, forward strand.
TTGTTATTTTGAACCCACATGAACTTTCTTTTAGTCATCAGGATTTGGTAAAAGTTTAGAATCAGGTTCATAATTTGCATGCGCAAACATTATAGTAGCATATTTGCTAAAATTGTTTAACATTTTAAAAGAAAAAAAGTTAATTGCATAACAAATTACTTGTGAAGATTGTTGCTGCGATATGACCAAAATTTGTTCGGCTGGAAGTAATTGGATATGTCTTACGGAAAGGAAACTACAAGACCTCCTACAGAAGGTAGCAGTGGAGAGTGACAAAAACGGACTACAAATAAACTTTAAGAAAACTGAATGCATGGTCATCAGCAAAAGTGCAACCCAAAATGCCAAATACAGGTGGGGGATACCAGAATCAAGCAAGTACAAAATTTTAAATACCTAGGAAGTGTTCTAACAGGAGATGGAAAGTGCGAAACAGAGATCCGAAGGCGAATTGGCATGGCGAAGGACGCGTTCCAGAAGCTGAGCAAAATACTAACACACAGGAAAATCTCAATAGAAACAAAGAAAAGAGTGCTGGACTGCTACGTGATGTCAGTTCTTCAATACGGCAGTGAATGCTGGACAATATCATCGAAACTGAGGACAAAACTGGAAGCAGCGGAAATGTGGTTCTACAGAAGGATGCTGCGGATATCGTGGACTGAACATGCAAGCAACGATGAGGTGTTGAAAAAGAATGGCAACAAAAAGGAAATTAATACTGATCATCAGGAAGAGACAACTGAAGTTCCTGGGACACGCAATGAGGAAGGAGAGCTTGGAGAACCTGATACTGACTGGCCAGATAAAAGGAAAGAGATACAGAGGAAGGCAGCGGAGAACATATTTGCAGGGCCTGATCAGGTGGATGACGGAACGGGGGTTGCCAAGAGTAACAGAAGCAAACATACTAAGAGCCACAAGGGATAGGGAGACGTGGAGGGCCATGATCGCCTCCGTCCTGAAAGGACAGGGCACATAGAAGAAGAAGAAGAAGAAGAAGGAAAATACATCTCAGAAAAGTCTAATTTTTTTAATGCTAAAACAATAGAAATGAGTTGTCTTCATGTTGTAGCGTAGAGAGTTGGTTAATGTTTCTTTAATTCGGTATAGTGTCAGACATAACCAAACTCCCTACAACTTACAGGATTTATGCAGAATCATCACCAAAAGGTTGGTTGTCGGCAGGTCTGAATATGTGGAATAGTGTAAGAATAAAATATACATTTTGTATTTTAAAATAGAAAATTATTTAACAGAAAGACTAACATAAGTTGTAGGAGTTAATGCGCAATTAGAAACATTATTAAGACGTTAAGGGTAGAGTTCGTACAAAATGTTCCTAGGAGTAATTGTTGAAAGAGTTAAGGAGAAAGAGAAAGAGGACAATGTCTGAGTCACTTGAAGTTGAAGTTACATTTTTAGATGTTTGTCTCGCGGCTCCCATCTGACTCTCCAATTGAAGCTGACCGGGGCCTTTTATAGTATTCAGATTTTCGCACTTGCTCGCGAAGTACTCAAATCTTGCAAGTCGCTCCCATTCATCAAAAATCATTTTAACAACTACTTGCGAATTTTGGCAGGTGATCAATCCTTTTCCTATTTGGGGAAAACCAGGATTTCACACGTCATTGTGAATCTTTGTAAAAGTGAAGAAGAAGGTTGATTTTAATTAATTTCTTATCCGCTACAATGTGAAGCGTTTTCTCAGAGAAAAGAAACCAACAAGTATCCGAACGAAATAGTGTTACATGTCAGTCTGACTGCCAAATATTAGACCGGGGTGGCTCAACCCAACTCAATTTCACCCCGAGAGGCATATTCTCCCGGTATTCATAATAATAGGAAGAGTTCATTATAGTCCCAAAAAGTGTAGGTCCCATAACATTTACGAAACGGATTAACTCCGATATAGTGTTAATTTATTTGTTTAAACATTATTTTCTTAATGTTTATTTACATTTGAGTACTTTTTGTTTTTTTTATAATTAAACAGTATATTTATTTAAATCTACCAACCAGAATAACCAAGAAATCTTGTTAGGGAAATATGCGACCTCCAATTTATCTGTCGTGTCTTAGACCGCTCGACCACGAAGGAGTTACAATTAGATAAAACACGAAATAATACTTTTCAGCACGCGCTTTCCTAATTTTTCGTAATATTAATATTTTCTTTGTTTTCTAATGTAAACAAATGTAAACAAATACAATTTATTTACAAAATTCGTTACGAAATTCATTACGAAATGAACTCAGACATATTTCTAATTTATTTGTTTAATTGTTTCAGGATTTTACGAGTATGCAATGTTTAAACAAATGAATTAAGAATAAACGATATATGTAAATTATGACTTCGATTCTAGACTTTTACGCAAGATTTTAAAAGCACACGCCTGTCTAAGATGTTCTTATACTCAGACTGAAATGTTTTACCGTAAAAACAAGTTTTTTTGCTAATAGCTTATATAATTTTGTCCCTATAATACAAAAGAATGTCAGCGAACAATCAGTGAAAAAATTGTGTTAATAAAAAGAAGCCTTAAAATACTGGAATGAATAAGTTGCCGAATATTAAAAATTTATTTGTTTAAAGTCATAAACCTGAAAGACACAACAAGAGAAGATTAAAGTTTCCGATCATGTAAGAGCTTTCTTGTCATATTGTTAAAATATAATGAACATACCCGAAAGAGTGACCGCGAATAAAGACCAAAGAAACGGGTGCAACTCGGATTTGTTATTAAATAGGTGAGGGCGGGAAAATGAACTCTTCTCATTGGCTAGAGTTAATAATAAGAAGTACGAATTCTGCCGAAAAGAAAATTTAAATCGAGACAAGTAGCATAAAATTAAGGAGCCGACTTGGTACTTCAAGTCGGGGTTTCTGCCGGAGCCGATATGATGTTTAAAAACCCCAAGTCGGCAATGAAGGCAGCACATCACTGAAGAGTTCCTTGAAGCACCAAAAATGTATTTATGGACTGAAAAGAAAACGAAAGTCATTATCTGCGCTCAAATTGTGTGAATAATTATGAAAAAGTCTAGAATAGAAGACATTAATTTGATATGGCTTACAAAAAAAAAAAAAAAAGAACATTTTCTCATTTTTACTAATGCCATTCACTTGCAAGGTTAACGCAAGCTGGTATAAATGAACAATTGTTTGACCTAATCCAGTCATTCCTTTCAAATCGCACAATGAAAGTAGTATTGAACGGACATGCCTCCTGATCTACATTAACGATCTCCCCGATGTAATAAGATCCCAAGTAGGCATATATACTGACGACACCACCGTTTACTCCGCCTCGATCAAAAATCTGCTGAGGTTGACAAAGCTAACATCACTGCCGAGTTGAGAAGGACTTCCAATCTGTGGTGGACTGGGGTAAGAAATGGCTCGTAAATTTTAATGCTTCCAAAACGAAGCTGCTATCTATTAACCATCATAGACAGTCACTCCTAACCCCCATTAGCATGGACCAGGCTAGCCTCCCTAAAAGCAAAACACTACGCCTCCTTGGCCTAACACTCTCAGCAGACCTCAAGTGGAATGACTATATCGAATCCATAGCTAAATCCGCTGCTAAGAAGGTCGGCTCACTTTGCAGGGCCAGGAAGTTTCCCGTCTGAATCCATCCTGTACATATATAAATCTACCATCCGCCCGTGTACTGAAGACTGCTGCCACATCTGGTCGGGTACCCCTGCTATTCACCTCGGGGTTCTTGACAAAATCCAACGGAGATTCTGTAATGTAATCGATACCGACTTGGTAGTTCGGCTGCAGTCGCTCTCTCACCGGCGTGACGTGGCTTCCCTGTGTCTCTTCTACAGATACTTTCACGGCTTCTGCTCCAATGAACTTAGCTCACTGGTGTCCCCCAAGGTATGAATTTATACGAGCTACTAGACTAGCAACTAGGTTTCACCCTTTTACAGTGAAACCGATAAAATTTAATCGCAATTTCTACTCTAACAGCTTCTTTCCTCGCACTTCCCGCCCGTGGAATTCCCTTCCATATACTTGCTTCCTCAACAGCTACAATCTCCAGGAATTTAAATGTAAGGTCAATAGACATCTCCTATCTCACTAACTCGCATCCATTTTCTCAAGGTCTTTTCTCCATCCATTCCACCCCCATTACACCGGTATTCTCATCCGTCTATTACCCTCCTCCTGACATCCCCTATAACTAACCCCTCTTTCTTATCACTTTCCCCTATGTAACCCCCTGCGCAACAGTGGCAGTAAAACTGCCTTGCTTGGGGTGAAATGATTAAAATATATATAAATATATATATTTGATGGTTCCTTTGAATATTTTTGTCATGATATATCGGTGAAGTTGAAAAGAAAATTGAACTGAAATATAATTACCTAAACTTATTTATAAATGGAACTTTGTCTGTGTGTGTGTGTGTGTCTGTGTGTGTCCGTTACCTATAGACTCCGAAACGGCTGAACTGATTTTCTTGAAAATTGACACAGTTGTACTATAAGCGTCTGCGAGTGTTCTTAGCTAGGTTTTGTGTCAAGGTACCCCCGATAAATATTGAAAATCGATAATCGAAAAAATCGGGTTATACAATGAGTGGTCCGATTTTAATCAAATTTGATACACTCATGGACAAAGACATAAGAAACGATATTCAGAATTTTCAAGGTTGCAGTTCTTACAATAGTACAGAAAATCGATAATATATATATATATATAAATATAAAAGGCAAAATGTTTGTGTGTGTGTCTGTTTATCTGCCTGTATGTCTGTATTTTTTCAGCCCTTTTATTTTAGTTTTTGCTTCGGGTTTGGCTCTAAGTAGGTATAATTGTAGTTCTTAGTCTCAGCCATGATACCATTTACTCAGAAGACTTATTTAGCCTTCAAAATTCAGTTTATGACGAAAAAAACTTATTTGATATCGATAGCATGAACTCAAAATTTGACTTAAATCCATTCATTTTTCTTTCAGTCTACGGTTTTGCTTTAACTGGAAACAACTATTGTTTTTTAGTCTTTCGTGCCAACGTTCAAAGAGTCTGAGCTCCGGGACCATGGATTAGTTTTAAAGCTTTCATTACACCCGAGTAACGCCGGGCTATACTGCTAGTAATATAATAATGCTTAACGTGTTGTTTTGTTGTTTAAGATTGCCTTTATAAAAAAAATGGGCTTGCAAAGTGAAAATTAGTTATTTTTACAAATTAATATTTGATATTTTTTCAATCAATTTTCGTTTTTTATTGTAGAATGTGATGATGGTCATTATGGCATTGACTGTACTGGTGCCTGTCCTAACTGTGTTGAGAATAGATGTGATAAAGATGGTATATGCCAAAAAGGATGCAGAGGTCATTTTGTTGGGCCCAAGTGTGACCGTAAGTTTAATATTCAATGTAGACAGAATTTCTGATAAACAATTTTTAAATTTGTCACGTTCATGAATATTTGTCAAAATGGAAAGATAACGGCTGATAGAATATATATAAACAAATGTTTCGAGGTTCAAAATTTGTATACTACTTTAAAAACAAGGAACTTATTAACAGTTTCAAGAGCCCTTTCGTCCAACATCTCATCAGGAGAAAAGTGTTGGAGTTATAAATCAAACAAAAGAAAAGCTATGAAAATGAAGAGCAAAAAAGAAGAAAAAAAAAGGGTGAAACATTAATATATATATCCATATAAATATAACGAGGGGAGGAGAAATCGCGTGTAAATAATTATCGAGGGACAGTTAAAATAAAATATCCCCCCAACAAATGAAGAGACTTCATAAAATCCTAACAATGTAAAGATTTTGGAATCAGTCTGCATATCAATACGGAAGCCTTCTCTTTGCCGGCAGAAGGATTTTACGAAGTCTCTTCATTTGTTGGGGAATATTTTATTTTAACGGTCCCTCGATAATTATTTATACGCGATGTCTCCCCCCCCCCTCGTTATAAACATAAGATTTATATTTCTATTTATTTTAGCTTCCCCCCCACCACCTTTGATTTTTTTTTGTTTGATTTATAATTCCAACGATTTTCTCCTGATGGGATGTTGGACGAAAGTGCTCTTGGGTCTGTTAATAAATTTCTTTTTTTTAAAGTAATATATATATATATGTATATATTTATTTATTTATTTTTATTTCCATTTTGAATAGAAGGACCGTTGCTGAGGTGATGTCGAATCTCTCTTAGGGATTTTATGTCGAAATGTTCATTCAACATTTTTGAATTTTGAAAATCTATATTATTTTATATTAGCTCTGTAATTTTAATTACATTGAGCTCTCCTCCTGTATCATTTTTTAATATTAATTTTTTTTAATATTAATTAGGATCAGGTTCGTGGGATTTACCTTCCTACTTTTCCGTTTTGGATTAAATAAATATATTATAAAGTATTATAATATATATATATATATATATATATATATCCAGGTAATGAGGACCCAGGGTTTTAAGCTTATTGAGTCCCCTGGCATTTATTTTTTTTTATACAATAAATATTGCAAAGCTTAATATAATCATAGAATTATGAATGAAATGTATATTGCGACACGGAAATTTCTGTTTTGCGATAAAATCTCGTCATCAGGAAATGTTGGATGCTGGTTGCGGAAATGATTTACATTTAAATACAAAAATTCTCGGTTTGCTATTTATGTATGTGGGAAGATATAAAATTTATATGTGTGTTTCTTTTAACTAATCAGAATAAAGATTCACTTTAAAATTTGGCTAGTAGTTTCTAGGGAATACATACTTACTTTTTTCTTTCTTTATTCCTTTTCTACTTTCTTTTTCTTTTTTTCCTAACGATCAAAGTGTCAAGCTACTTTTAACCTAAATTTGTTTTCTTTTTTTCTTTTTCTTTTTATTGCTTCTCCTCATATCGTATTACCTTTGATGCATATATTCTAGTACCAAAAATAATGTCCTTTCTGCTTTCTCCATATTTTGACCTCTTCTCATAGAAAACAGGAAAGAAATGAAGAAAGAAAATAACTTTTTATATATTTTTCAAACTTATATATATATATATATATATATATATATATATATATATATATATATATATAAGATGTAGTATAAGCATTCTATTTCGGCAATTCTAACAAGAAAATTTTGTTTTTCAGATTGTGCACATTATTATTATGGCGTTAATTGTAACGACGAGTGTTATAGATGTAACAATGGAAGCTGTGACCGATCCGGTATTTGTAAGGAAGGGTGTCATAAGCACTTTACTGGAGACGGATGTAACAGTATGTACAATCTAGTTTCTGTATTCTTTGGTCGTACAATTTGTATAAATTTGAAGTGTGATAAATGTGAATGGTTAATATGACAACCAGGAATAAACATGATGCTGAGTTGCGTGAGGTTAGCTCTTTGGGAAAGCTCTCTCTGCCTAAACCATTTTCTAATGTTTGATGTAGTTTTGAAAATATGGATCGACGAATATATTTTTGGGATAAAATATCTTCATTTTTTAGAATATTCACGAGAGAAAGAGAAAAGATCTTTTAACGCTGTTTCTATTAATTCCTGTCGAGCTTCCCATCAAGTTTGGACATTGTCCGACTTCTGCTCATTTTTCTTCTTTTTTTCTTTATCCCTACCGAGTGGGTAAATGAAATTGTCTCTGTATCTGTTTCCAACGAAATTATCTCTTTCGAAATGTGGAAATTTATTTCAAGGGAGAAAATAATGTTTGCTATTGTATTTTTTAATTATAGAATGTGTAAGTGGATATTATGGCGAAAAATGTACTGAGTCATGTTGGGGCTGTGTCAATGGCGCTTGTGAGCGGAACACCGGTCGTTGTTTACTTGGCTGTAAAAAAGGTTTCATTTCAGACAAATGTGATAGTAAGTATATGATTTAAATTTACATTATGTTGAAATCGCAGTATTAAGACATTTCAGCAGATGTGAGAAGCAAGAGCGTTGAAAAAAGTAAAGTATATTTTATATGTTCTAGAATAGAATTGATTACCTGTTCTCTATTATACAACTGAATTTAAAACAGTTTCAACATCCGTATAGCATTTGCATATCTTAACTTTTGATTCAATCATTTTACATGGAAATATTATTATCAAAATTAATAACAATAATAATGTTGTGACGAATCATCGTTGCCAAGTTGTTGTGGCCTGTTAGGGCCAGGAAGAAAGACACGGAAACAAGTAGTTAATTTTGAACCAATGTATTTGAATAACAGAACGTATATGCAAGTAAGAGTGTTAGTGGTCAGTAAATAGAAGTGTAAGTTCGAACGGTATAGTTACGCTGCCTTTCGACTGTCTCTGGACTGCCTCACAGATGGGCTCTAGCTGCGTCCCCGGAAGCCACGCAAATTAATATTTATTGATGGAGGAAGAGTCCATTCCTATAGATAGGGCGCCATAATAAATAAAGATATGAAGAGAACCAGAGAATAGACGGCAACATAAAGATATGATGAGGACCAGAGAATGGACGGTAATATAAGTTTTACTATAAGAAGTACGAAAAAAGTATAAAATAGAAGTCATATATTTTCATGAAGACAGAAAAAGAAAGAAAAAACAAAAACAATAAAAAAAGACAAACAAAGCATTTCATGTCTATACTTCTGAGATGAGGTAGCATTTACATTGTTCAGACTGTTGTCCTCGTTGACGTTACGGCCGTTGTACGCCCCGGTTTTCTTCAGGGGCTAAAAAGTTTGAACCGAACCTTTTATTTAGACCAATGGAGTATATTATTCTCATTCTACGTGCAATGCCATTCCTGGATGTTATGTTTTAACTCCTTTTCAACTCAACTATTTTTTCTTTGTTCACCACTGTTTTAGCCAGGTATTGAACTCAAAACGCTTTGAGTCAAGTCACTAATGCATTTATCCACTGTTTCTCTAATGTCATTACTTTTCTATACTTTAGGTGAGTGACCTCCTCGTTGTGAAAATATTGAAGTCGAATAGCAATAAAACTACAAGAAGAAAATGAAAAGCAATAAATGTTTGATAATTTCTTTAAATATTTTTGTCATAACTTATCCTTGAGATGAAAAAGAGATTTGTCAAAAGAAAACTGAGAATAAAATGAAGAATGACGTGAATATTGAATAACGTAATTTGTTATTTTCGAATATTTAAAACTTCGATTATTTACAATTTTGATATAAGAAACTTGGGCTTTTATAAAAAAAAACGTCTTGCAAAATGAAAATTAGTTATTTTCACAAATAAATATTTGATATTTTCATCTACCAATTTTCTTTTTCTAGAATGTGCTTATGGATATGTTGGCAAGAACTGCCATTATATCTGCAATAACTGTATTGCAGAGAAGTGCAATCAAGATGGTATATGCGCTTACGGATGCAAGAGCCATTTCACTGGTCCCAAATGTGATCGTAAGTTAAATATCTATCTAAACTTATTTATAAATAGAACTTTGTCTGTGTGTGTGTCTGTGTGTGTGTGTGTGTGTCCGTTACCTATAGACTCCGAAACGGCTGAACCGATTTTCTTGGAAATTTACACAGTTGTACTATAAGCGTCTGCGAGTGTTCTTAGCTAGATTTTGTGTCGAGGTACCCTCGATAAATATCGAAAATTGATAATCGAAAAAATCGGGTTATAGAAGGAGTGGTCCGATTTTAATCAAATTTGATACACTCATAGACAAAGACATAAGAAACGATATTCAGAAGTTTCAAGGTTTCAGTTTTTATAATAGTGCAGAAAATCGATAATATATATATATACTGACTTACATCGATTCATTTTTTCTTTCAGTCTACGGTTTCGCTTTAACTGGAAACAACTACTGCTTTTTAGTTTTTCGTGCCAACGTCCAAAGAGTCTGATCTCCAGGACCATGGATTAGTTTTAAAGCTTTCATTACACCCGAGCAACGCCGGGCTATACTGCTAGTTCATTTTAAATTGACATTAATTATTTGAATTTCTAAGTCATTCCCAATAGCGCTTTGGGTAATTGACAAAACAGAGAGACCTTCAGGTTCAGCTTTTTCATATTTGGTTTTCGCATTACTCATCTTTTGTAATTTGCCATTATCTTCTTCGGAATTAACGTTACTATTTAAGATCACAGTGTAGACATGGCAATGTGCCGTCATTTCATCTTTCCACAGAAGTGTTGGAATTAGTTCTTTGTTCGTTAGACGTCCGAGCATAGGACGACCAGAACAGAAAATCCAATCTCTTTGTAAAATGTATTCGTTCATCAGCACCTCTCGAATTCGTTCAGTTTTAATATGTTCTCATTGTAGTGTTTATTATTTCTAAGGGAGATAACTGATTAACTTGATAAAGATAAGATTCTGCATATTATTTTACTTTTTTCAGTATTTTAATACTTCTATTCAACACCGCATTGTTTTTCGGTATTGCGTTATGGCGATTGTGCATAGATTTTGGCATCACTGTAATTTGTCAAGCTGATTTAATTTCTTACTTACCGATTTTTAGTTGAATAAGAAGTCATCTTATGAATTGTTTAAAGTTGTGGAATGTTCCTGAATTCCTCCACAATTCTAAACGATCTGTAATCGAAAGACCTGAAAACCTTTTCGCATTCAATTCGTATTTTAATCCCAAATGACCTCTCGCAAAAAAACAAAAACAAAAAAAAAACATGATGAACGAATCTGATTGAGTGAAGATGAATTGAACTATCAAATGCTTCATATATATATATATATATATATATATATATATATATATATATGAACAAATGTTTGGATGTACAAAATTTGTACACTATTTTAAAAAGAAGGAATTTATTAACAGTTTCAAGAGCCCAGGAAAAAATCGTTGGAATTATAAACCAAACGAAAGAAAAGCAACGAAGATGAAGATCAAAAAAAGGTGGGGGAAAACGCTAAAACGCTAAAATAAATATACATATAAATATATATATATATATTTGTAACGAGGGGAGGAGAAATCGCGTGTAAATAATTACCGACGGACAGTGAAAAAAAAAAAAATCCCCCAACAAATGAAATGATTTCACAAAATCCTAAAAATTTAAAGATTCTGAAATCAGTCTGCATATCATTATGGAAGCCTTCCCTTTGCCGGCAGAAGTATTTGTGAAGTCTCTGTATGAATGTTCCTGAAATGGATGCGACAACGTCATTTGTGGAAGTGAGTCTATTTTCAATTCCTCCACAATTCTAAGCAAACGGAAATTGAAAGAATTGAAAACCTGTTTGAATTTCCATTCGTATTTTAATCCTCATGATCTCTTGCCATACAAAAAAAAGAGAGAGAGAAAAAAAAAAAGGAAAAACATGACGAACAATTCTGATTGAGTGAAGATGAATTGGGCTACCAAAAGCTTGATATATATATATATATATATATATATATATATATATATATATATATATTAACAAATGTTTGGAGGTACAAAATTTGTACACTTCTTTAAAAAGAAGGAATTTATTAACAGTCTCAAGAGCCCTTTCGTCCAATATCTCATCAAGAATAATTCGTTGAACTATAAATCAAACTAAAGAAAATCAACGAAAAGGAATAGCAAATAAAAAAGGGGAAACGCTAAGATGAATATAGATATAAATATATATATTTATAACGAGGGGAGGAGAAATCGCGTATAAATAATTATCGAGGGACTGTTGAAATGAAATATCCCCTAACAAATGAAGAGACTTCATAAAATCCTATTAATGTAAAGATTTTGGAATTAGTCTGCATATCATTACGGAAGCCAACCCTTTGCCGGCAGAAGTATTTGTGAAGTCTCTTCATGAATGTTCCTGAAATGGATGCGACAACGTCATTTGTGGGAGTGAATCTATTTTCAATTTCTTTACAATTTTAAACGAACGGTAATCGAAGGACTTGAAAACCTGTTTGAATTTCCATTCGTATTTTAATCCTCCATGATCTTTTGCCATAAAAAAAAAAAAGAAAAAAGAAAAAAGAATAATAAAGGAAAAAAAAAAGAAGAAAAAACATGGCGGACGAATCTAATTGAATGAAGATGAATTGGGCTACCAAAAGATTCATATATCTAATAGGACGGAATACTGGAAATGTTTTAAAACAATAATTCAGTTTCAACTGACCTTTAGTTTAATTATAAGTCATTAGTTTGTAGCTATAGGGAGATGGTTAATGTTTTTTGATTTGGCCTTGTGTCAGACATAACTGAACTCCCTACAGCTTACAGATTTATTCAGAATTATCAGAAGGTAGGCATCAGAAGTTTGGTAGCAGGTTGGAATGTGTGAATTTAGTGCGGAATAGTGGAAGAAGAAAAATATACGTTTTGTATGTTAAAAAAGAAATTTATTAAAAGAAAAGAATAACAAGAATTCGTAGAAGTTAATGTTCAATGAGAAAGTTAAGGGTATAAAAGGTTGTAGGAATGTTCGTAGTAGTAATTTGTTAAAAAGTTTTTAATGCGTACGTATGTATGTATGAGCGTTTGTTTGCTAGGAATGTCTTTGGATGGAGAAGAAGAAGTTTTAGGATTCAGCATACGAGAAAGAAGGAGAAAGAGAACAAGTGCGACGCGACCTTACTTCTGGGAATGGTTGAAGTTTTTTCCTTTACATTTTAGCGTGTCGTCTCGCTGCTTCCATCTGTCTATCTGACAAATAAAGCCTTTATAGTTATTTAGATTTTCGCACTGGATCACTAAATCTTTTTGGTCTTGCAATTGTTCTTGCAATTGGTCAGAAAATCAATTTAACATCTACTCGTGAAATCCTGTTTCGATTTTTTTCTTTGAGCATATGGTCAGTTCTTTTCCTATTTGGCAAAACTAGGATTTCACACCTCATTGTGAATTTCTGTAAAAGTGAAGAAGAAAGTTGTTTTTAATTATGAATTTCCTATCCACCGCAAATTCAGTATTTTCTCCATCCATTTTTCAGAAATCATAATTCAAAATATTGCTCAATGTGTATACTGATCAAGTCTATTGTTCAATAAATGTCGGTCTAGTTTGACATTTGAATCATATTTAGTTATTTTTATAGATCTTAATGTCATGATTCTCGGATTATTTTCAAGAATATTGGTCAAGAGATTTGGTTTATTCGAACAGTCACTTTTTTATTCATTTGCGTTTATGTAGAGATCGTAGCTTCTTTAGTGAAAACTTTAGTTTGAGTTTAGTATTTAAACAACGTTGAGCATCTATTCTCCTGCTGAGCATCTATTCTCCTGCTGAGCATCTATTCTCCTGCTGAGCATCTATTCTCCTGCTGAGCATCTATTCTTTTTTGAGCATCTATTCTCCTGTTGAGCATCTATTCTCCTGTTGAGCATCTACTCTTCTGCTGAGCATCTATTCTCCTCTTGAACATCTATTTCCTGCTGAGCATCTATTCCCCTTTTGAGCATCTATTCTTCTGTTAAGCATCTATTCCACTTTCGAGCTTCTATTCTCCTGCTGAGCATCTATTTTCCTGCTGAGCATACATTCTCCTGTTGAGCATCTATACTCTTGTTGAGCATTTATTCTCCTGCTGAGCATCTATTTTCCTGTTATTTTCTTAACCTCACTCATTATTACATAAGTAAAAATAAAAAAAAGTGATCAGGAAATATTTGTAAAAAATAAAGATAAAAATGAAAGTACTTTGAAATATTTTTTGAATCATGAAATTTTATCGACGCACTGATGAAATGATTAGAAATAAACACTTCCTTTGTTTAATTGAATAAATTAATTTTTTTTACTTTTTCAGATTGTTACGCTTATTATTATGGTGTTAATTGTGAGAACGCCTGTTATGGATGTGCCAAAGGAGACTGTGACTCATTTGGATCCTGTAAGGAAGGGTGCAATCCGAGATTTATTGGACCAAGATGTAACAGTAAGTCTCATCACATTATATTAAGATTTTAAGAACATGCTTAGTATATGCAAAATATATGAATTAGTGATTACTAGTAAATATAGAAATAAATATCTGCTCAAGTACGTTGACCAAGATTAACATATATTCTTCTATTGAGAGCTTTTTAGATTATTTTTATTATTAATTACATTTGTTTTCCCCTAAAATAAAAACAAAAAGCAACCCCCCTTGACCCATCGGCATAAAACGTGTAACCATCTTCTTACATATAATCTTCACTTATATATATATATATATATATATATATATATATATATATATATATATATATTTAGAAATTATAACATGGACATGTTATAATATCACTACAAAAGTCGCTATTTTATTTCGACACTACTCGAACCAGGAATTGAACTGTCTTCAAATTCACGAAACAATAACTATACTAAATATTAAATTTATTTTGTAACAAGTATTTTTTTCTTCTTAAAGCATTTGTTGAGTAAATCAAGTAAAATTACTTTAATTAAATTGTCTATTTTCTGTCAATATGCCTCATAAAAGATAAAATAGTTCTTGTCCTAATACTTTTGCACAGTCAGTCAGTAAAGTGCCATACGTGATACACGCTTGGGCGATCATGTCTCGACAGAGACATGACTGACTGGGCAGAAGATTATCCCGCAGTAGGTTGCCATTGCTTTCTGCGGTAGACTGGTTGCCGACCAAGGCTATAGAACCCAATCTGTCCTGTTATTTAACCCATAACTGGAAGGAATAGACGAATAATTACCTTTGCCAGGGGTATTTGCGCGTAAGTGAATGCAATGAATTCAGCTGGAATTCGAACTCGGCTCCCCGATTTCTCGTTCCGAACCGATATCCACCGCACCACAACGCACATCCGCTTTTGCACAGTACTGTATATAAAAACTATAGAATAGAAAGCATATATTTATGTAGCTCACATGAAATATAAGAACATTTTTTCAAATTCTCTAATGTCATTAACTTGAATAGAAAATTATAGAATAGAGATAATAAATTTATAAGAAATAGAAAAACATTTATTCTGTTTCTGTATATGATTATTTTTTCATTCGTTAGGCTAGTGACCCCACCTTGTGCAAATATCAAAGTTGAATGGATATAAATTAAAGACAAGAAGAAAATTCAAGGCAATAAATATTTGATGATTTCTTTGAATATTTTTCTAATAATGCTTTTGTGAGATTAAAATAAAATTTTTCAAAGGAAATTGAGGCGGAAATATAAACAATCTGGGTGTGAACGCTACATTTTTGTTTTCGAGTATTTGATTCAGGCTGAGGGATTTTCAATTTTAATCTAAGAATGTTCAGCCTTTATAAATGACGAACTTGCAAAGTGAAAAGTACAGTTATCTTTACAAATTAATATTTGTCATATTTCAATGTCAATTTTCATTTTTAATTGTAGAATGTATTCCTGGGTATGCCGGAAAGAACTGCACCGAGGCCTGCTTTAACTGCGTTTCCGAAAAATGTGATCAAGGTGGTATATGCCTTTTAGGGTGCAAAGGTTTTTTCTCTGGTCCCAAGTGCCATCGTAAGTTAAATTGTACATAGAACTTATTTATCCGGATTTGTCATTTTCAATTTCGCTTTTTGATAAAAGACAGTACAAAGAAAAATCCATGAAAGGCATTTGTTTGTTTTCCACATGATCTATCTTTTGTAGTTTGACAATGTCCTCACTGAAATTCACATTCCTCACAGTGTAGACAGGACTACACCACGGAAGTTCATCTTTATACTAGAGTCTTCGAATTAGTTCTTTCTTCGAGTCACGCTCCAATTAAGACAAACCGAATAGAAATTCCAAATTTGTTTTGGAATGTATCAGGTCATCCCATAAGTTCTGTCCGATTTTAGATAAAGAAAATAAGTGACTAAAACGTTGTATTCTTGTGGTGCATTGGATATCGGCTCGGAACGAGAAATCGGGGAGCCGAGTTCGAATTCCAGCTGAATTCATTGCATTCACTTAATCGCAAATACCCTTGGGAAAGGTATTAATCTGTCTATTCCTTCCAGTTATGGGTTAAATAACAGGACAGATTGGGTTCTATAGCCTTGGTCGGCAACCAGTCTACCGCAGAAAGCAATGGCAACCTACTGCGGGATAATCTTCTGCCCAGTCAGTCATGTCTCTGTCGAGACATGATCGCCCAAGCGTGTATCACGTATGGCACTCAACTGACTGACTGAATCCCATTAAGGTAAAACTCTTTTGGACTCTGCAATGTCAGTTTCGTTCTCCTGGCCTGTGAAAATCATTTCCTACAAATTTTATAAACTACGAAACAAATGGTTGTCTGGAGAGTAAGGTGGATGAGGAATTTTCCCAACCAAGCTCTTCGATCTTCTGTGATGTGATTTTTGCACTGTGAAGTCGTGCATTGTCCTGATGAAACATCACTCGTTTTCGATTCACTAAAGCGGTTCCTTGTTTTCTTTAAAGCTTGATTTAAACGCTCAAATTGCTGACAGTAGACTTGAGCATTGATTGTTGTATTATGTGCTAATAATTCAAAGTGAATTAATCCTTTACAATCTCACCAGATAGAGATAAGAACCTTTTTCTCATGAAATTCCTTTCTCGGTTGTGGCTGGACCCTTTTCCTCTTTACCAAGCCACTGTTTACGACGTTTAACATTATGATAGAAGATCCATTTTTCATCACCAGTTACAAGTCTATCTAAAAAGGGTGAAATGAGTTCGCGAGAATCGAGCGAAGAACCGATATTAACTCGGAATTTGCAGTTGCTTTCAGACAATTCATGAGGTACTCATTTTCCAAGTTTAGGAGCCTTTCCAAGTTGCTGAAGATGACGATGAACAGGTATGGCTTGAACTAAGCTTTATTGCCAATTCTTCAAGTGATAATGCAGGATTTTCTTTAACTGCTGCCCCGATAAGCTTATCATCGAACTCATCTGGATGACCTGTTCGATTTCCATCTTCAATGCTGAAATCTCCACTTCTGAATTTTGCGAACCATCGTCTGCAAGTTCTTTCATTCAAGCACTCATTTCCATAAACTGGGCGAAGGTTTCGAGCCGCTTCTGTTGCAGAGTTTCCCTTTAAAGTATTCATAAAGCATTGTCAGTCAGTTAAGTGCCATACGTGATACACGCTTGGGCGATCATGTCGCGAAAGAGATATGACTGACTGGGCAGAAGATTATCCCACAGTAGGTTGCCATTGCTTTCTGCGGTAGACTGGTTGCCGACCAAGGCTATAGAACCCAATCTGTTCTGTTATTTAACCCATAACTGGAAGTAATAGACAGATTAATACCTTTCCCAAGGGTATTTGCGCATAAGTGAATGCAATGAATTCGGCTGGAATTCGACCTCGGCTCCCCGATTTCTCGTTCCGAGCCGATATCCAATGCACCACAACGCACATCCCATAAAGCATTACGTGCCTTAAATGCTCCTTGGATACCTCCATGTTAGAAGGGCTTTAATCAAAGTATTTCTTATTTTTGTTAATCTGTAAAATAAAATTTAGTTTAAGTGCATCCAAATACTTAAAAATGGTTTTAATTTCATTTGAAATTCTAAAATACTATAAAATTTTATTCAAATTTAATAAAGTTAAATTCGGACAGAACTTATGGGATGACCTGATATTTCATATCGGGCTGGGGTTCTGTCACCATCTCTCGAATTTAAGTTTAAACTTTTCTAACTGTACATTTAACTATTTCTAAGAGTTATTTGTTGGTTATTTTGATCAAGCTTGCTTTTTATCGTCCAACATTCACCGTCGACCGATACTATTATGTTTCTGTTTTCACATTTGCGGGATACAGGTATTTATTTATTTTCCTTTCGTTTTCTTTGTAAATCTTGCAATATTTCCGTAAACTAAAACTGTTTTTCCATTCTACTTTTTGCATATTTTCCCTCCATTTTATGACATTGAAGTAGTGACGGTCAGCCATGTCTGGTACAAAGCCACTTCACAAACATGGCCGACCCTCCCCACAACTTAAGGTTTTTTAGAATCATCAGAAGATTGGAGGTTGAAGAATAAAAGTATTTCGTTTGTACGTTAAAATAGGATTTTATTAACAGAACAGAATAACATCGATTTGTAAGAAGTGAAGTTATTAAATGTTTAAGTGTTCAAAGAGAAAATGTACGCAGTTAAGTGAATCCAGAGTTCTAGTTGTAAGTAGCAGAATATGTTAATGCAGAAATAACAAGGTTACTAATAAAGTCTGTATTCCTTTCTTTTTTTATTTAATTGACTAATCCGGTTTCGACATTTTCTTTAAGCACATGGTCAATTCTTTTTCTATTTGGGAAGAACCAGGATTTCACACGTCATTGTGAATTTTTGTAAAAGTGAAGAAGAAGATTGCTTTTAATTCTTAATTTCCTATAATTCTTAACTTCTTTGTAGTAGACATGACAAATAAAAATAAACATTGCTTTGGTTTACGTGCGTATTATATTTTTTTCTTTTCAGAATGTAAACAATATTATTATGGCGTTAATTGTGACAAGACTTGTTATGGCTGTAACTATGGAAAATGTGACACACATGGTATATGTAAGCAAGGATGTTATCCGAGATTTAATGGAGAAAGATGCGATAGTAAGTTAAATCTAATTTCCATATCCTTTGTTAGTTCAATACGTATATATCTGAAATATGACAAGTAAAATTGAAACTGATGTGGTTAATAAAGAGGGCCTATATTTGTTCCAGTGAGATATTGGTTGGGAATGAACGCTAAGACGATAAAGAAATGCTATCTAAAGAATGCAGGAAGTGTGTTGAGGAAAGAGAAATGAAATTTCTTGATACAAGTAGTGTATGTAGATTTAAAATCTCAAAGCTTTGCTACGAGAGTAGGCTGAAAGGTCTATAGGTTACCTAAGAATGAATAAGTATTGTATGCATTAATTTAAACTCTTCTTATTAATAACTGCGTTGTTCTTTTCTAGGTAAACTCACATCTGACTATTCAAAGATATTTGTTTCGACTTCAGTAGTAAATAGTAGCGACTTTTCTTAAAAATGGACAAAAATTTGGCATCGTGGTGTTATCATGTCCCTGCAGAAAAAAAGGTTTTAGCCGCCAAGGACGTTCAAGTTGACATACTGCAGAATAACATGTGCATCAAATAAATTTTTAAATATTTACTAATTACCTATATTGCAGTTTCATTAATGAAAGAATGAAGAAAATTTAGGGTGATTCGAACGAGTTCATCTTTGATTCCTTGTCTTGTAAAATTTTGCAAAGTAATAATAAAAAAAGGAACCATTTTATTTTCATTTACAATTATCCACTTGGCAATAAATACTAAAAATAGTATGAAATACATCCAAAAACTGTGGTGGTTTAATAATTATGGCCGGTAGTGTGTGTTGCTACATTAGGTACTGACACTTTAGCTTTATCAACAGTTCAAAATTGACAGCTGAATTTAGTAGGAGGAGAGAGACTTTTGAAGATGATTCAAGATCTGGACGTTCTGCAACTGTCACCATCAGGGAAAGTATTGATCCTGTTCGCTTCATGGTGATGGATGGTAGGCGATTGACTATAAACCAAATAGTTAATACAATTAGCATATACTCGGCCTTACCCTATCTTCTGATCTCAAGTGGAATCAATAGCTAAATCCACTGCCAGGAAGGTTGGGTCACTGTGTCGGTCCAGGATGTGTTTTTCGCCTGTATCCATATTGCACATATACAAATCAACCATCCGACCGTGCATGGAATACTGTTGTCATATATGGTCAGGCTCCCTTGCTGTTCATTTCAGTGTTCTTGACAGGCTCCAAAGGAGAATCTGTAATGTGATTGGTCCAGATCTGGTAGCTCGACTCCAGCCCCTTTCTCATCGGCGGGATGTGGATGTCTCTTCTATAAATATTTTCATGGCTTCTGCTCTGAAAAACCTGGGTCACTGGTCCTCCCTCTACAAGAATTTACTCGTGCAACCAGACTGGCAACAGAGTATCATCCTTTTACAGTTAGATCAACCAAATGCAGGCGATAATTCTACTTTAACAGCTTCTTTTCTCGCACTTCCCACCTGTGGAATTCCCTTCCATATACTTGCTTTCCTGATGGCTACAACCTCCAGGAATTTAAATGCAAAGTCAATTCCCATCTTTTATCGACTTAACTCCAGCCCTTTTCTGCATCACCCCGTATATCTTGTTCTTTTCCTTTCTCTCTACCATCGCAACTGTCTTCACTCCTGTGTTCACGTCTTTCTCTTGCCCTTTTTCTTTCACCCCTTGGTAGCGAGATTTAAAGTCCATTATACTCAGGTGAAAGCGCTTTTCTTGCTCCTTTGAGTACGTCCTCCATTGTTCTTGAATTCATCAAAGTGAGCGTCAAGGATATAAACTTTGAGGGTCATCTTCAAGGCCATTTTGCCGTAAGTTTTCATCATGGTCTCAACAAGCCCTACAAAGTTTTCGGTCTCGTGACCCCCAGAAAGCCCCGAACCACAGCGACAATGCTGTTCCACGCTACTTTGCACTCTATGATCTTCTTTTTAACTTGCGATCCGATGAAGACTCCGGTTATAACTTTTGCCGCAGACAGCTTAAGCAAGAATGAAGAAGAATTACCCAACATAAAAAAAGACACATTCGGGTACATAGAAAGAAACGTTATAGTCAGCTTAAAACTAAAAAATAAACACGTAGTATACGGGATTGTAATCGCTTATAGGATTTTGATGATGAATTCTCTTTCAATAGATGCAAATATATTTAAACAATAAACGAATGTTTGCTATTTTATTTTTAATTATAGGATGTGAAAGAGGATATTATGGCCAAAACTGTACTGAACCATGTCAGGGCTGTGTGAACGGAATATGCAATCGGTACTCTGGTCTTTGTGAATATGGCTGTAAAAAAGGTTTTATTGGAGAGAAATGTGATCGTAAGTAAATCCTTTAAATTCACGTTCTTACGCATCAATCATATTTTAAAAGGTCATAGCTGATGTGAGAAGCAGTAACTTTGAAATATGTCCTGTCTATTTTGCTTGCCCTCGAAGATCATGGATTACATTTTCCGTATTATTTCGCTGAAGTTAAAAACAATTTCCGCATCTGTGTGGCACTCGAACGTATTAACTTTATGTTACGACGACGAAGTTGTCTGTTCTATCTGAATGTGCGTTGTGGTGCAGTGGATATCGACTCGGAACGACAAATCGGGGAGCCGAGTTCAAATTTCAGTTGAATTTCTTGCATTCACTTGCGCGCAAATACCATTGGGAAAGGTATTAATCCGTCTCTTGCCTCCCGTTATGGGTTCAATAATAGGACAGATTGGGTTCTATAGCCTTGGCTGGCAACCATTCTACTGCAGAAAGCAATGGCAACCTACTGTGGGATAATCTCTCTGTCTAAGTCAGTCATGTCTCTTTTGAGACATGGTCGCCCAAAGCGTGTATCACGTATGGCACTTACCTGACTGAATTCAACCATTTTATATGAAAGTGACAAATGTAACAACATTAATATTTGAAGAGAAAGCAATATCGATGAATATATAATGGAAATATTCCATTTGTTCAAACATTTATGCAGGTAAGTCGCATATGACGAAGACCGAAATATCTGTTGATCGAAACAGTTTACAATTTAATAATTATAGAAAAGTATAGAATATATGGCATAATTTTACAGAACTTACAAGAAATGGAAAAACATTTCGTCAGATTCTCTAATGCCGTTAACTTGAATAAAATATATCGAAGAGAGACCATAAATGTAAAGATGTTGATGTGTTGAGGCGTTGTAAATTGTAACAGAGACATCGTTATACTATAAATGATTTATTTAACATATATACATAAGAGGAGATACGTGTTGTTCTAGGCCATGCTAGGCGTCAAGTGTTACTTGTTGACTCCTAGGACAAGGCGTTACAGATATTGCGCGTAGGAAAATAGTTCCATGGTATTACTACAATAAATTTCCAAGAAGGAAATTACTGGAAAGTAATTGAAACTCACCTGGAGTGAGCTGAATTTGCAATGCACCCTCTGCCAATGACATTTCCACCGAGCCTCTCTACGGCATCTGATTTCATTGAATTTTTTTAATGTGTCCCTCTCGAATTTATATTTAAATTTGGGGTCATCAGGAGAGAATGTGCACCGTTTCGGGCCTTTCCTCTCAAGAATAAATAAGAATAAATAGGATAACGTTTATTCTGTGTTCGATATCATTAATTTACCATTCGTTACCCTAGAGACTCTTTCGTCGTGCAAATATCAAACATGAATGGCAATAAATAAACAATAAAAAATAGAGAGCGATATATTTTTGATGATTTCTTGAACATTTGAAAGTCGCTCAGAGATTTACCCTTTGACATGAGAATGATTAACCTTTATAAACGACAAACTTGCAAAGTGAAACTAATATCTGATATGTGTTTTTTTTTTTATCAATGTTCATTTCTAATTGCAGATTGTGCCCCTGGGTATGCTGGCAGGTTCTGTCATTATGTCTGCAATAATTGTCTTCAAGAGAAATGCGATCAAGATGGTATATGTCTTCATGGTTGCAAAGATCATTTTGTCGGGATCAAATGTGACCGTAAGTCTAATATTAATTATATATAGAAATAATTTATTCTGATTTATAAAAGTCATTATCAATACCTCTGTGAATATCTGTCAAAACAGAGATGAGTCGGCGTATAAATCTTTTATGTTTGTTTTCCACATGACTCATCTTTTAGAATTTTACATTTAAATTTTTCTTTTAGAAATCCATATTGCGTATGAAGTTCAAGTGTAGACACGACAAATGTTTTTAAAGATTTCATTTTTAAAAGAGTTTTCGGGTTGTTTCTCTGTTCAAAACAGGTCTGAAAATAGAAGTATTAGATCATAAATTCCAAATTTTGGAATTTGCTCCTTTTTTGGTTAGGGATGTATTCTTTCGAATTCTTTAAGTCAAGTTTGTTGTCAACGAAGGAAAACGTTGGCTTTCTAATTTTAACGCGTCCAAAACCAAAAATTATCTTCGTTAATCATCCGAGAGACCCTTTTCTTCTTTCCATCAGCATGATTAATGCTAACATCCTGGAAAGTGATACGTTGCGCCATCTCGGGGCTAACGTTCTCAAATGACATAAAGTGCAAAGACTATATTGAATCCATTACTTGGTCAGTTGCTAAGAAACTTGGTTCTCGACAGGCTCCAAAGGAGAACCTGTAATGTGGTAGGTCCCGACGTGGCAGCTCGACTCCAGCCTCTTTCTCACCGGCGGAATGTGGATTCCCTCTGTCTATTCTACAAATATTTTCATGGCTTCCGCTCCGACGAACTTAAGTCACTGGTGCCCCCACCACAAGAATTTACTTATGCAACCAGACTGGCAACAAGGTTCCACACATTTACAGTTAGATCAATCAAATGCAGCCGACAATTCTACTCCATCAGCTTCTTTTCTCGCACTTCCCGCCTGTAGAACTCCCTTCCATATACTTACTTTCCTGACGGCTACAACATCCAGGAATTTAAATGCAATGTCAATACTCATCTCTTACCCACTTGACCCAAGTTCTTTCTACATCATCCTGTATATCTTTTCCTTTCTCTCTACCTTCACAAGTGTCTTCACACCTGTGTTTCCATCCTTCACTTACCCTTTCTCTAACACCCCCTGTAACTAGTCCGTCTTTCTCTTCACTCTCCTCCTGTCTAAACCTTTACTCTTATGTAGCCCCCTGCGCATCAGTGGCAGTACCGTCTTGCTTGGGGTGAAATGATAAAAAAGACTGTGTCAGTTGAGACAATTTTCTCTATCTACAATCAATCAGTTGCGTGCCATTCTGGATACACGCTTGGGTGATCATGTCTCGAAAGAGACATGGCTGATTGGGCAGAGATTATCTCGCAGTAGGTTGCCATTGCTTTCTACGCTAGACTGGTTGCCAACCAATGTTATAGAACCCAATCTGTCTTGTTATTTACCCCATAACTGGAGGGAAGAGAGGTCTATCTTACATATTTATAAATCTACCGTCCCCCCCATGCTTAGAATATCGCTGCCACATATGGTCCGGTGTTCCTGCTATTTATCTTGAGTTCCTTGATAAAATATATAGAAAAATATGTAATATTATCGGCCATGATCTGGCAGCTCGGCTCCCGTCATTTTCTCACCGTTGTAAGGATGCCTACCTGTGTCTTTTCTATGAATACTTTCATAATCGTAAGTTCCGTGCTAACATTTTTTCGCACTTCTTGCTTGTGGAACTCTCTTCCAGCTCTGTTTTACAGCGACCTTTGATCTGTGAAAATGAAATGCAATTTCAGTCACAATCTATTGACCTCCTGATGACTCTTTCCTCTTCCTGCTTATTATTAATATATTTGTGTTCCTATAACCTATTGTATTTTAGTGGCATTAAAAAAGTTAAAACCTTTCCAATCGTACTTTTAATTGTTTGTAAAGAATATGACTAATTAACTTTATAATATGGAGATGTTTCTGTATAATATTTTATTATGTGTAATATTGTAACATTTCTTTTCAATACGGCATTATTTCCCTACCTGGTGTTATGATGCGTGTGATCCCATCTTCCATCTCCAGGGATTATAATGGTGTCTTCTTATTTGTGTGACTGGGCGTTCATTGTATTAATCCAAGTCTTGATAACGTTTCTGAAAAGGATTTTTTCTTTTACTGTTATCTTGTCTATCAAATATAACATCCTTTGAATTCTGACACACCGAGTCTTCACCGACGAGTATACTGATCAGGACATTTGGTTTAACCCTCTAGGGCCATTCGTATCATATTAGTGGAGGATCTGTTTATTACTTCATAACAATATAGAACTGATCCCCCACTTTATGACAAGTAGAAAGCCTTAATCATATTATATTATTAACCCTCTAGGGCCATTCGTATCATATTTGATACAGTATGAAAACAAGCCTTGAAAGAAATATTTTCCTGAAAAATTTTTTAAGAGAAATATTTTATAAATTTCAAATGAAAGCAGTACTGACTGCTCAGTCAATGAATACCAAATGTTTCCTTATAGGGAAATACCAAATGTTTCCTTATAGGGAAATACTGTATCAAATATGATACGAATGGCCCTAGAGGGTTAAGGCTTCCACTGGGCATAAAGTGGGTGATCGGTTTTCTATTGTCATGAAGTAATAAACTGATCCCCCACTAATTACTACTTAATAATATAATAAAATGAAAACAAGCCTTGAAAGAAATATTTTCCTGAAAAATTTTTTAAGAGAAATATTTTATAAATTTCAAATGAAAGCAGTACTGACTGCTCAGTCAATGAATACCAAATGTTTCCTTATAGGGAAATACCAAATGTTTCCTTATAGGGAAATACTGTATCAAATATGATACGAATGGCCCTAGAGGGTTAAGGCTTCCACTGGGCATAAAGTGGGTGATCGGTTTTCTATTGTCATGAAGTAATAAACTGATCCCCCACTAATTACTACTTAATAATATAATAAAATGAAAACAAGCCTTGAAAGAAATATTTTCCTGAAAAATTTTTTAAGAGAAATATTTTATAAATTTCAAATGAAAGCAGTACTGACTGCTCAGTCAATGAATACCAAATGTTTCCTTATAGGGAAATACCAAATGTTTCCTTATAGGGAAATACTGTATCAAATATGATACGAATGGCTCTAGAGGGTTAAGTAGTAATTAGTGGGGGATCTGTTTGTTACTTCATAACAATATAGAACTGATCCCCCACTTTATGATACGAATGGCCCTAGAGGGTTAACTGAAATTACTTTATTTTACTAACTTGCGATCGTGATTATCGCGATATTTATTTTTTTTAACTCACCTGGGTTTATATAGACATCTTTGTTTCACGAGGACGTACCTATCACTGAGTTGCGCAAAACATCTATCATGCTTTTGATTTTAAAACTTCATTCCTAATGAACATCGGAAAGATATTGTGGAAATACTTGTAATAATTGAAGGAAAGATGAAAGTATTTATTTAAAATAATTTTTCAATAATGAACATTTTTGTGTCTTTAAATCGGAAATATTGATATGTACACAAAGGAAACAAAGGTATACACTGTGTTGGCTTAAGTATGTATTATGATTTTTTTCTATTCAGATTGTCAAAAATTCTATTATGGAATTAATTGTGACAAGACTTGTTATGGTTGTAAATATGGAAACTGTAACACATATGGTAAATGTGAAAATGGATGTTATCCGAGACTGTATGGAGAAAAATGTGACAGTAAGTCTCATCTAATTTTATCTATTTTTTTTTTAATCGTGTCGCCCCAAGCAAGGCATTTTACTGTCACTGTTGTGCAGGGGGTTACATAGGAGGAATGTTATGAGGAGTGAGAGGTTGCAGGGGGTGTCAGAAAGAGAGTACCAGAAGGAAGAGATTACTGATGAGAGTGGGGTGGACGAGGAGGAATGTTATGAGGAGTGAGAGGTTGCAGGGAGTGTCAGGAAGAGAGTAGGAGAAGGAAGAGATTACTGATGAGAGTGGGGTGGATGAGGAGGAATGTTATGAGGAGTGAGAGGTTGCAGGGGGTGTCAGGAAGAGAGTAGGAGAAGGAAGAGATTACTGATGAGAGTGGGGTGGACGAGGAGTAATGTTATGAGGAGTGAGAGGTTGCAGGGGATGTCAGGAAGAGAGTAGGAGAGGGAAGAGATTACTGATGAGAGTGGGGTGGACGAGCAGGAATGTTATGAGGAGTGAGAGGTTGCAGGGGTGTCAGGATAAGAGTAGGAGAGGGAAGAGAGTACTGATGAGAGTGGGGTGGATGTAGAAAAGCATGAGAGAGAGGATGTAAGTTAGTGAGACAGGAGATGACTATTGACTTTACATTTAAATTCTTGGAGATTGTAACTGTCGGGAAATCAAGTATGCGGAAGAGTTGTTTATTCAATTACTTTCTCTCTTTCTTCTTCTTCTCCCCCTCTCTCTCTCTCTCTCTCTCTCTCTCTATATATATATATATATATATATATATATAGTGTTGAGTTATAATAATGTTTGGCGCCAAGGTTGTTCTTTCAGTAGTTTTACTGATAGAAGGTATTTTGGCAAGGAGTTTCATTTTATCGTAAATTGCTCTATATCGAAGTGGAAATAGGGCATTGATAGTGTTGCTACAAAGGATTTGTCACTTTAACTGAGCAGGTTCATGCCGACTTCGAAGTTTCGCAAAGATACGTTGTGAGGCCTTCATTTATCAGGGCTGGGTTTCTTGCTGCAAGAAACACAGCCCCGTTTAGAGAGGGCATTATAACGACTTCGAAGTCGACCTAAAGTTTTTAAGTTATAGCGACAAATCGTTTGCACTAAAACTATATATATATATGTTCCGTGAGTACGAACGGATTTTAATAAAAATAAAACGACACAATGTTTACAATTTATTTAATTTGATATATATATATATATATATATATATATATATATATATATATATCCACCTCCACATATATATATATAAACTTATTTATAAATGGAAATTTGTCTCTGTGTGTGCGTATGTGTCTGTGTGTCCGTTACCTATAGATTCCGAAACGGCTGAACCGATTTTCTTGAAAATTTACACAGTTGTACTATAATCGTCTGTCAGTGTTCTTAGCTAGGTTTTGTGTCAAGGTACCATCGATAAATATCGAAAATCGATAATCGAAAAAATCGGGTTATAGAAGGAGTGGTATGATTTTAATCAAATTTGATACACTCGTAGACAAAGACATAAGAAACGATATTCAAACGTTTCAAAGTTGCAGTTCTTACAATAGTGCAGAAAATCGATAATTTATATATATATATATATATATATATATATATATATATATCTGAACTAGGAATATTGCGATAATAAAGCAGAAGTTATTATTTATTTATTTTTTTACATTTTTGAGGCGATGAGTTATTACTGTTTATTCTATTTATATTTGGACTATTATCCTCATCATTTTTGTTTTTATTCTAAAGTTTCAGCTGTTGTGTCTTCTGGCCATCTTCTGGTGTATATCCCTCTGGGTAACCTACAGGGAATTCAGTACTGAACCCTTTATTTAACCTACAATGATAGACTGTTCTCATTCAACTGCTCATTTCTTGGAACACCATCTAGTTTTATTTCATTCAGTACTATTCAGTTCTTGTTTTCAATGATTTCAAGTACACACTGTCCATACCAGGGATTGAACTCATAGCTACTATGACACCAAATTCTCGAACCTACAATTTAACCACTACGTTATTGTCCGTTGGATTCATTTCGTAGACGGTACAATTTGTGGGTAAATGCTTTGATTTGTGAACTTGGTTACATAGTGTTTGAGAGTTCAATCAGTGTGAAAATGGCTAGTATTAACTGATAAATGTTAAATAAAAATAAGAACTAGACGACATCTCTGGAAGTGGAATGAGAACAGTCTAACCCCGTTTATTAAAGAAAGGGTTCACTTCGAAATTCCCTGTGAGTTACCCTGATCGATATACACCCGAGGAAGGCCGGAGAGCATAACAACCTAAACTTTGTAATGACAACAACAAAGATGAGGACAATCGTCCAATTATAAATAGTGTCAATAATATTTTCTTTTAATTGTTTCACCCCAATCAAGGCAATAAAGCCACTAAGACGCATAGTGTCATATGAAGGAGTAAAATAGAATGAGAAAACTTTAGTGAGGAGAAGCATAAAAAGGACAATAAAGAAGCAAATTCTAGCAGTTGATTTACTATAAACATTACACTTCCTGTCAGTGGAAAACATGTCCCCCCACAAAAAACGTAGAGTGTTGCTCTCGTGGAGGTCAGCATCAACCATGCTTATATTAGGCAGTAACGGTTCTCCGTTGTGATTAAATGAAGGTAGTTTTGGTGACGATTTACAAGCCGTTTCTTATCTCAGTTAAGCACACTTGATTTGAGGTCTTTTTTTGGGAGAAGTTGCCAGATTTGGTTTGATATGTCTCGGAAAAGGGATATATATATATATATATATATATATATATATATATATATATAATATATATATATATATAATTCGAGATAGTTAAGTGGTTAAGGCAAATCTAACCGGGTGGAACAATCTAGAAAGTAGGCATAATATATGGTACTCGTCGTATGCAGTATCCTGAGACGTAGGCGTAATCAATAGCTGTAGATCTCTAGTCGAAGATAGCGATAGACCTATGGACATATATCCCTATGTGTCTTCGCCTTTGTCTGTATTCATGGCATTAATGTGAGGGGGAACCAAGGTGTATGCATATTCATTACATATTCATTACATCAAGAACTAAGAGGGCATTAGTTTGAGGGGCCAGAGTGTTCTCTGGAGGAACTACAGAAGATCAATTCAAACAAGCTGGAAAGCAAAAAGCAGCGGAGCATTTATTGTAAAGTTTGGAGAGGACAGGAGCCAGCTCACGAGTACATTTCTTTAGGATGTTTGTATAATTCTTATGCCTTGAAGGAAAACAATTTAGAAATGACAGCAAAAACCAATGATAATCGAAGCAATAAGTTACGTGCATAACACTTAACAGACTCCGTCTTTGAGGAGGCAATCTAGCAGAGGTTCCCCAGATGAATCGAGAGCGGAGTAGGATGAGAAGTTCCCAGAAAAGCACTCTTCTTTTCTCCTCAGTAGATTTCAATACTTCAAATTGATTGAACAGAGGAGGGACTGAACATTTGCTATTTTTAGCACACACTTCCAGAGTAGCCAGTAACCTCTAGAACCAATATGAATAATAAAGAGGTTATACAGATTTAATAGTGCAGCTCTCTTTTGCTAGCGATTGAGATATTTATTTGGAGTAACGGTTAAGAGAATAATATTACAGAGAAAATACAATGAGACAAATTAAAGAGAAATTAAATTTTCCGTTAAAAAGGCTTTTGATACAACAGTAGATTTAAAATCTGAAACTTTGCTATTTGCACACACCAGATTCAGATTCATGAAATATTTCTTTGGAATGACGGTTAACCCTCTAGGGCCATTCGTATCATATTTGATACAGTATGAAAACAAGCCTTGAAAGAAATATTTTCCTGAAAAATTTTTTAAGAGAAATATTTTATAAATTTCAAATGAAAGCAGTACTGACTGCTCAGTCAATGAATACCAAATGTTTCCTTATAGGGAAATACCAAATGTTTCCTTATAGGGAAATACTGTATCAAATATGATACGAATGGCCCTAGAGGGTTAAGACGTTAGACAAAAATATTACAGAGAAAATACAATGAGACAAAAGAGAAATTAAAGTTTTAATTTGGGTTTTATACAGCCTATGGCAAACATTCGCTGGAAAGAAAGATTAAAAACTTGAAGATTAAACTTTTAATATTGTAGATTGTAAGCTAATTTATCATTTTGAGCATAACCTGTTTTAACAACTGAATTATTTCTCTTGAAATGTAGAAATATATTTAAAAAAGGAAAGTAATATTTGCTATTGTATTTTTTTATTATAGAATGTATAAGTGGATATTATGGCGAAAAATGTACTGAACCATGTTGGGGCTGTGACAATGGAGCTTGTGAGCGGACCACCGGTCGTTGTTTATTTGGCTGCAAAAAAGGTTTCATTTCAGACAAATGTGATAGTAAGTATATGATTTAAATTTAAATTATTTTGAAATCGCATATAAAAACATTTTAGAAAATGTGAGAAAAATAACTTTGATATAAATACTGATAATATTGTCTGCTATTTTGACGGATTATATTTTTTGTATTGCATAATTGAAGCTAAAACATTTTCAGGATGTGTGCATCACACGCACATTTTAATTGTAAGTTGGGGGATGAACTAATTAGAGGTTCACTGCCGATTTATTAATTTTTAAGTTGGAAAGTAAAAAAACATTATTAGGTTGTCCCAAAATTTCGTAAACATTTGCGAAATGGGTCTATCTGGTCCAGTAAAATCGAGACAAGCGATGGGTTCAGAAAGGGCAAGAGACACCGTCGGTTCCAAAACAGGATCGATTCGGCAAGAAAGTCATGTTGTGCATTTGGTGAAACTTTGAAGGAATCGTGCATTTTGAGTTGGTTCTGAATGGTCGTGACATCAGTGGCGAACTTTACTGTCAGCAACTTGAGCGGGTCTACGAAAAATTGAAACAAAGGTACCCGCTCTGATCAACCAAAAGCGCGCTTTGATGCAGCAGGACAATGCCAAGCCACACACCGCCAGAAAGACCAAAGACAAGTTTGAAGAGCTGGACGGCGTTGAAGTTCTGCCACATCCAGCTTACAGTCCTGACTGTGCTCCATCAGATTAAGGCCTTTCCGCTCAATGCAACACTTTCCGAAAGGCCGCCGATTCGACTCGTTTGATGAATTCGAGGATGAGAGTCAAGGATTCTTTGATTCGAAGCCGGCTGAATGGTACTTTGACCAGATCCGAAAGCTTACAGGTCGATGGAAGAAAGTGTTGGAAAATGATGGTCTTTATTTTTGTTGTTTTTGCGTGTAAAACTTCAATTTTTTGCAAGT
The DNA here is from genome assembly GCA_037127315.1 of Ascarosepion bandense. Classification (NCBI taxonomy): domain Eukaryota; kingdom Metazoa; phylum Mollusca; class Cephalopoda; order Sepiida; family Sepiidae; genus Ascarosepion; species Ascarosepion bandense. The sequence goes on from JBBBDQ010001704.1 coordinate 3,078,891, forward strand.
GTTTTCTGGTAACCTAAGATTACTTGGCGAGTATAATTTCAATGTTTTGCAAGTGTTTACCAGCTTTTGGGAAAACCTAATAATAAAATTGTCTGTGAATTGTTGCAATAACGATGAATATATGCAAATTTTATGTTTGTCGAAACAAGTTAAGAGATTAGATGCCGGACGCATACAAGAAAAGGCTGAAGAACCTCCTAACCGAAACAAAACTTTCAATATAATTATTTTTTCTGAATGTCTGGGAGAAGTATTTAAGTAATCATTATTTACATGACTGATATATGGTCTATTGTCCTAATCTTTCCTTTTATTATCATGAAGTTTCAATGTTTGTCTATGGCCTTCATCAATTGTTTGTCAACCATACTAACCTTAAAGGAACTTCGAACTGAACCACTTATTCAATATAGAGACATAGATTGTTTTTGTTCTGCTCTAATGTCTAGGGATATACTTCTTGTTTATAACTGCTCACTTATTCCACTGAGTTCATGTACGCGATGTCTTGATCAGGGATTAAACCCACGATTACAATGTCAATTATCTGTTATGAAATCCCCGAACCAACTCTTTAAAAACACTCGGGTTATTTCCTGTGTCTGCAGAAGAAAATGAGGCTACGTTTGCAGAGAAGTTGTTATCCTGAAACGTATGTTCAATGTTCATCATTTCCAGGCAGAAACAGAAGAACAGTGTGGAAAGACCAAAACACTTTGTAGGCCTGGCTTAGATAGAAATACAAAAATATAATGAATACTGACGGAAATATTACATGCTCGTTGTTTTTAATTATTTCATACTCGCTGTGGAATTTACACATTTGATCTGAAAATGTCCAGCATTTATCAAAATTAAATTAATATTTGACATATTTTCTATAAATTTTCATCTTTAATTGTAGAATGTGCTCCTGGGTATGCCGGAAAGAACTGCACCCTTATCTGCTATAACTGTATTGCGCAAAAATGTGATCAATATGGTGTATGCGAATTCGGTTGTAATAATTATTTTGCTGGTCCCAAGTGTGATCGTAAGTTTTGTATTAATCATACAAAAAATCTATTTTTTTAAGGATTTTTATATTTTTATTTGGATGTGCGTTGTCGTGCAGTGGATATCGGCTCGGAACGAGAAATCGGGGAGCCGGTTTCGAATTCCAGCTGAATTCATTACATTCACTTACGCGCAAATACCCTTGGGAAAGGTATTAATCCGTCTCTTTCTTCCAGTTATGGGTTAAATAGCAGGACAGATTGGGTTCTATAGCCTTGGTCGGCAACCAGTATACCGCAGAAACCAATGGCAACCTAATGCGGGATAATTGTCTGCCCAGTCAGTCATGTCACTTTCGAGACATGATCGCGCAAGCGTGTATCACGTATGACACTTAACTGACTGATATTTTATTCAAATTTCCACTGATTTTACTGCCATATCACGTGAAATCATCGGTTTTTGTACGATTACCGAATTTAAGCAACGTCGAAACTGGCCAGTACCTAGATGGACGACCACTTACGAATACCAGGTTTTATAAACTTAGATGTACAGGTCGTGTAATGTATAACAGCTCAGAATTAGATATCGGAGAACCCAATTACAGTCGGCTTCTTGTACCAGTAAATCTTTATTATCTAAAAAAACTCTAACAATCTAAAAATATTTACTGACTTCAAATAATCCACAGAAAATTGGTAAACGATAAAATTTCAGTCAATCAAATTCAATTCCGCTATGAATAATTAGCAAAGTTCCATATTCATATTTGTTTTCTACACGACCCATATTTTATAATTTGGCATTGCCTTCGTCGATTACAAAGTTACTAATAAAGATCGCAGTGTGGACATGATAATGTGTTGGAATTTCATCGTTACACAAATTTTCTGATTTCTTCGAAACAAGTCTGAAAATATGACGAACAGAACAGAAATTCGAAACACGTTTTGAAATTTATTCTTTATAAGCTGGACACCTATTGCCATATACCCAGTTCTTTAATTTAAAACTTCATTTTCCATTTAATTATTTGTAATGAAAATAACTCATTAACTTCATATCATAGATATATTTATGTAGTTTATTCTATTCTTGGCAATGTTTTGACATTTTTGTCCAATACGGCAACATTTCTATGTTTGGCGTTTTATTGGGCGTATAGAGTTTGGCGCCAATGTGATTCATGGAATTGATTCAATATTCTACCTTCTGTGAATAAAAATGTCTTTTTTGCGTGGATGTTAGTCATCATCTTAATAACTCAAAATAGTGTGAAAATTATTGAAATGATGCGTTTTTCTACTGTCATCTTATCCATTAAATAGATCATCCGATGCTGACTCATCGAGCATTTTGTTATATAAGCAAACATTGTCACGATGAAGATGGTGACAACTGAAGGCCAAAACTTTGCTTTTAATGTGAATAATAAAACTTCGAAGTGAAATTGTTGTGATCAAGTGAAAAGCTTAAGAAATAACAAATCATGTGTTATAGAAATATTGAATATTTAACAATATATACAACAGAAGAAAATTACACGTCTAGTGCGTGTGTCGGTTGTCCAGCGTTCAATCAGTTCGACTGTCCCTCCGATCCAGTAAATACCTGACCCTTCTTACTCTCCTCTATCGTTAAAAGAATTAGATTACATTTAAAAAAATGATTGGGTTTCATTGACTAGTCTGGCCCAAGACAGACAGAGGTGGATAATCTTTGTTGCTACCCTACACACCACTGGGTGTAACGGATGATGAATGAAATGAATTATCGCTATTTCCAAAGAAAGTGATCAGACGAACTACATTCCTTAGTTCTATCAGTTCTAACCTCCACGCCTAAGATTCGACAGACGACGCAAATGGTAGCTGGCAACTCTAATTCCTTTCGTATTCCATAGGTGAGATTTAAGTTACACTCGACCAGCATCTTCCAACGAACCAACTGATTTGTGGAACTGACTTTCAAGAGAATGTTTGCACGATCACTATAATCTTAAGGAAAGCTTTCAGAGGAACTGCGTACATTAATTCCACTTGTTCTAGTCTTCACGGCCAAGGCATGCACTCTCATTTCCCTCGTATTCCATTAGTAATATGTAAGTTCCAATCTACCAGCTTCTTCTCACGAAGCAACGATTCGTGGTAACTGACTCATCAGAAGATGCTGTTCCAATTACGACAAGCATAACCTGTTCAAGTTACGGGTTTCCAGTTATCTTCCCTACATATCATCATAAACTGTGACTCTTATTTTGTAACACACTACCTTGACTGGCTCTTAGGGTTTGTACAGGGTGGACATCATTGTAAAAATATTGTATGTGTGTAGGTCACTTGTAAACGTTTCTCTGCGTAAACGGTTTTCAAATATTTGACGTAACTTCGAAAATATGGATCGGCTCGATTTGAGTTTTACGGACAGACACACTAGAGAACGACACACCGCTGGAAGAGTTCATCGAAAAAAACGTATATATATATATATATATATATAAGCAAGAAACAAATGTTAACTATTGTATTTTTAATTATAGGATGTGAAAGTGGCTATTATGGCAAAAGATGTACTGAACCATGTTGGGGCTGTAAGCACGGAAAATGCAATCGGGAGACTGGCAGTTGTGAATATGGCTGTAAAAAAGGTTTTATTGGAGAGAAATGTGATAGTAAGTAAATCCTTTAAATTCACGTTCTAACGCATCATTCATATTTTAAAAGTCATAGCTGATGTGAGAAGCAATAACTTTTTAAAGAAGTCCTGTCTATTTTGCTTGCCCTCGAAGATCATGGATTACATTTTCCGTATTATTTCGCTGAAGTTAAAAACAATTTCCGCATCTGTGTAGCACTCGAACGTATTAAATTTTCGACGACGAACTCGTCTGTTCAATATTAATTCAAACATTTTATATGAAAGTAATAAATTTAACATCATTTTTATTGTGTTTTTTGAAGAGTCAGCCATATCGATGAATATATTATGAAAATCTTTTGTTTATTCAAAGATTTCTGAACTCACAGCTACTATGACACCAAATCTCGAACCTACACATTAACCACTACGTTATTGTCCCTTGGATTAATTCCGTAGACGGTACAATTTGTGGGTAAATGATTTGATTTGTGAATTTGGTTACATAGTGTTTGAGAGTTCAATCAGTGTGAATATGGCGAGTATCTAAACTTATTTTTAAATGGAACTTTGTCTGTGTGTGTGTGTCTCTGTGTGTGTGTGTGTATCCGTTACCTATAGACTCCATAAAGGCTGAACCGATTTTCTTGAAAATTTACACAGTTGTACTGTAAGCGTCTGCGAGTGTTCTTAGGTAGGTTTTGTGTCGATGTACCCCCGAGAAATATTGAAAATCGATAATCCAAAAAATCGGGTTATAGTAGGAGTGGTCCGATTTTAATCAAATTTGATACACTCATAGACAAAGACATAAGAAACGATATTCAGAAGTTTCAAGGTTACAGTTCTTACAATAGGATCGATTCGGCAAGAAAGTCATGTGCATTTGGTGGAAGTTTGAAGGAATCGTGCATTTTGAGTTGGTTCCGTAAGGTGGTGCCATCAGTGCCGAACTTTTCTGTCAGCATCTTGAGCGGGTCTACGAAAAATTGAAACAAAATCACCCGGCACTGATCAACCGAAAGCGCGCTTTGATGCAGCAGGACAATGCCATGCCACACACCGCCAGAAAGTCCAAAGACAAGTTTGAAGAGCTGGACGGCTTTGAAGTTCTGCCACATCCAGCCTACAGTCCTGACTATGCTCCATCAGATTAAGGCCTTTCCGCTCAATGCAACACCTTCTGAATGACCGCCAATACGATTCGTTTGATAAATTCGAAGATGAGAGTCAAGAATTCTTTGATTCGAAGCCGGCTGAATGGTACTTTGACCAGATCCGAAAGCTTGCAGATCGATGGAAGAAAGTGTTGGAAAATGATGGTCTTTATCTTGAGCAATCATTTTAGTTGTTTTTGCGAGTAAAATTTCAATTTTTGCAATTGTTTTCTGGTAACCTTGGATTACTTGCCGAGTAAAGTTTCAAGTTTTTGCAAGTGTTTACCAGCTTTTGGGACAACCTAATAATAAAATTGTCTGTGAATTATTGCAATAACGATGAATATATACAAATTTTATATTTGTCGAAACAAGTTAAGAGATTAGATGCATGTTGCATACAAGAAAAGGCTGAAGAATCTCCTAACTGAAACAAAACTTTCAATGTAATTATTTTTTCTGAATGTCTGGGAGAAGTATTTAAGCAATCATTATTTATATGACTGATATATGGTCTATTGTCCTAATCTTTCCTTTTATTATCATGAAGTTTCAATGTTTGTCTATGGCCTTCATCAATTGTTTGTCAACCATACTAACCTTAAAGGAACTTCGAACTGAACCACTTATTCAATATAGAGACATAGATTGTTTTTGTTCTGCTCTAATGTCTAGGGATATACTTCTTGTTTATAACTGCTCACTTATTCCACTGAGTTCATGTACGCGATGTCTTGATCAGGGATTAAACCCACGATTACAATGTCAATTATCTGTTATGAAATCCCCGAACCAACTCTTTAAAAACACTCGGGTTATTTCCTGTGTCTGCAAAAGAAAATGAGGCTACGTTTGCAGAGAAGTTGTTATCCTGAAACGTATGTTCAATGTTCATCATTTCCAGGCAGAAACAAAAGAACAGTGTGGAAAGACCAAAACACTTGGTAGGCATAGCCATGCTTATATCAGACAGAAACGCTTCTCCGTTGTGATTAAATGACGGTAGTTTTGGATGCGATAAAATGTACAAGCAGTTTCTTATCTCAGTTAAGCACATTTGATTTGAGGTCTTTTTTGAGAGAAGTTGCCAGATTTGCTTTGATATGTCTCGGAAAAGTGATATATATATATATATATATAGATGCGCAGTAGTGACAATGGAATGCCTTGCTTGGGGTGAAATGATTAAAAAAAAAAGAAAAAAAAAGGCTTTTGATACAACAGTAGATTTAAAATCTGAAACTTTGCTATTTGCTCACACCAGATTCAGATTCATGAAATATTTCTTTGGAATGACGGTTAAGACGTTAGACAAAAATATTACAGAGAAAATACAATGAGACAAAAGAGAAATTAAATTTTCAATTTGGGTTTTATACAGCCTATGGTAAACATTCGCTGGAAAGAAAGCTTAAAAGCTTAAAGATAAAACTTTTAATATTATAGATTGGAAGATTATTTATCATTTTGAGCTAATTTATCATTTATCATTAACCTGTTTAAACAACGGACTTATTTCTCTTGACATGTAGAAATATATTTAAAAAAAGAAAGTAATATTTGTATTTTGTAATTATAGAATGTATAAGTGGATATTATGGTGAAAAATGTACTGAACCATGTTGGGGCAGTGACAATGGCGCCTGTGAGCAAACCACCGGTCGTTGTTTACTTGGCTGTAACGAGCGTGTAATATTTACGTCAGTATTCATGCTCGTTGTTTTTAAGTATTTCATACTCGCTGAGGGATTTACACTTTTGATCTGAAAATGTTTAGCTTTTATCAAAATTAAAGTTATGTTTACAAATTAATATTTGACATATTTTCTATAAATTTTCATCTTTAATTGTAGAATGTGCTCCTGGGCATGCCGGAAAGAACTGCACCCTTATCTGCTATAATTGTATTGCGCAAAAATGTGATCAATATGGTGTATGCGAATTCGGTTGTAATAATTATTTTGCTGGTCCCAAGTGTGATCGTAAGTTTTGTATTAATCATACATAAAATGTATTTGATTTAGATTTCTATATTTTATTCACAATTCCACTGATTTTACTGCCACATCACGTTAAATCATCGGTTTTTGTACGATTACCGAATTTAAGCAACGTCGAAACTGGCCAGTACCTAGATGGACGACCACTTACGTATACCAGGTTTTATAAACTTAGATGTACAGGTGGTGTAATGTACAATAGCTCAGAATTAGATATCGGAGAACCCAATTACAGTCGGTTTCTTGTACCAGTAAATCTTTATTATCTGAAAAAACTCTAACAATCTAAAAATATTTACTGACTTCAAATAATCCACAAAAAATTGGTAAACGATAAAATATCAGTCAACCAAATTCAATTCCGCTATGAATAATTAGCAAAGTTCCATATTCATATTTGTTTTCTACACGACCCATATTTTATAATTTGGCATTGCCTTCGTCGATTACAAAGTTACTAATAAAGATCGCAGTGTGGACATGATAATGTGTTGGAATTTCATCGTTACACAAGTTTTCTGATTTCTTCGAAACAAATCTGAAAATATGACGAACAGAACAGAAATTCGAAACACGTTTTGAAATTTATTCTTTATAAGCTGGACACCTATCGCCATATACCCAGTTCTTTAATTTAAAACTTCATTTTCCATTTAATTATTTGTAATGAAAATAACTCATTAACTTCAAATCATAGATATATTTATGTAGTTTATTCTATTCTTGGCAATATTTTGACATTTTTGTCCAATACGGCATCATTTCTATATTTGGCGTTTTGTTGGGCGTATAGAGTTTGGCGCCAATGTGTTTCATGGAATTGATTCAATATTCTACCTTCTGTGAATAAAAATGTCTTTTTTGCGTGGATGTTAGTCATCATCTTAATAACTCAAAATAGTGAGAAAATTATTGAAATGATGCGTTTATCTACTGTCATCTTATTCATTAAATCGATCATTCGATGCTGACTCATCGAGCATTTTGTTATATAAGCAACCATTGTCACGATGAAGATGGTGGCAATTGAACGCCAAAACTTTGCTTTTATTGTGAATAATAAAACTTCGAAGTGAAATTGTTGTGATCAAGTGAAAAGCTTAAGAAATAACAAATCATGTGTTACAGAAATATTGAATACTTAACAATAAATACAACAGAAGAATATTACACGTCTAGTGCGTTTGTCTGTTGTCTAACGTTCAGTCAGCTCGACTGTCCCTCCGATCCAGTAAATACCTGACCCCACTTACTATCCTCTATCGTTACAAGAGTTAGATTAGACAAAAAAAAATAAAATAAAAAATTCAGTGCTACTGAAATATATCGGCAGGAACTTTTCGGTCACCACAATCAAATCATGATAGCACTCAAAAGAGTCTCCACTTTCTTGTGGGTGACGAATTATTTCCTATTCTACAACCACTTTCTCATTAACAAAACGTCGCAAGTTTTTCCCTGCTTTATCGCTAATCCTTTCACACCATATGCCTCCGACGAATACTGATAATATTTTGGCCAGAGAAGACCTTCAATGAAGACCTGTTGAAGAGATCCAAGCAAGAGAACATAAGCACCATCCTTACAAATAGGCGGTGGAGATGGATTAGGCATTTGCTCCGAAAAGATCCACAGTCAATCACAAGAACAGCACTTCACTGGATTCCACATGGCAAAAGAATGAGGGGAACACCAAGAACGACATGGAGAAGTACGGTGCAGAATGAGATGAAAGCCATGCAGTACTCTTGGGGTTCATTGACTAGTCTGGCCCAAGACAGACAGAGGTGGATAATCTTTGTTGCTACCCTACACACCACTGGGTGTCACGGATGATGAATGAAATGAATTATCGCTATTTCCAAAGAAAGTGATCAGACGAACTACATTCCTTAGCCGTATCAGTTCTAACCTCCACGCCTAAGATTCGACAGACGACGCAAATGGTAGCTGGCAACTCTAATTCCTTTCGTATTCCATAGGTGAGATGTAAGTTACACTCGACCAGCATCTTCCAACGAACCAACTGATTTGTGGAACTGACTTTCAAAAGAATGTTTGCACGATCACTATAATCTTAAGGAAAGCTTTCAGAGGAACTGCGTACATTAATTCCACTTGTTCTAGTCTTCACGGCCAAGGCATGCACTCTCATTTCCCTCGTATTCCATTAGTAATATGTAAGTTCCAATCTACCAGCTTCTTCTCACGAAGCAACGATTCATGGGAACTGACTCATCAGAAGATGCTGTTCCAATTACGACAACATAACCTGTTCAAGTTACGGGTTTCCAGTTATCTTCCCTACATATCATCATGAAGTGTGACTCTTATTTTGTAACACACTACCTTGACTGGCTCTTAGGGTTTTTACAGGGTGGACATCATTGTAAAAATATTGTATGTGTGTAGGTCACTTGTAAACGTTTCTCTGCGTAAACGGTTTTCAAATATTTGACGTAACTTCGAAAATATGGATCGGCTCGATTTGAGTTTTACGGACAGACACACTAGATAACCACAAACCGCTGGAAGAGTCTATCGAAAGAAACGTCAAAATCAACTTCGTCCTAAAACATAAACACCTGGTGTTGTAGATTGTAAGCACCTGATAGGATCTTGATGATATCCGGGATTTACATCAGAATTCTTTCGATATATTTAAATATATTTATATAATATAATATATTCATGTTATAATATAAAATAATATATATATATATTGAAAACAGAAATGAGAACTGTTCCGATATATATATATATATATATATATATATATATATATATATATATATAAGCAAGAAACAAATGTTAACTATTGTATTTTTAATTATAGGATGTGAAAGTGGATATTATGGCAAAAGATGTACTGAACCATGTTGGGGCTGTAAGGACGGAAAATGCAATCGGGAGACTGGTAGTTGTGAATATGGCTGTAAAAAAGGTTTTATTGGAGAGAAATGTGATAGTAAGTAAATCCTTTAAATTCACGTTCTTACGCATCAATCATATTTTAAAAGGTCATAGCTGATGTAAGAAGCAATAACTTTGAAAGAAGTCCTATTTTGCTTGCCCTCGAAGATCATGGATTACATTTTAAGTATTATTTTGCTGAAGTTAAAAACAATTTCCGCATCTGTGTAGCACTCGAACGTATTAACTTTTCGACGACGAAGTCGTCTGTTCAATATTAATTCAACCATTTTATATGAAAGTAATAAATTTAACAACATTTTTATTGTGTTTTTTGAAGAGTCAGCCATATCGATGAATATATTATGAAAATCTTTTGTTTATTCAAACATTTCTGAACTCACAGCTACTATGACACCAAATTTCGAACCTACACTTTAACCACTACGTTATTGTCCCTTGGATTCATTTCGTAGACGGTACAATTTGTGGGTAAATGCTTTGATTTGTGAATTGGTTACATATTGTTTGAGAGTTCAATCAGTGTGAACATGGCGAGTATCTAAACTTATTTATAAATGGAACTTTGTCTGTGTGTGTGTGTGTGTGTGTGTGTGTGTGTGTGTGTGTGTGTGTGTGTGTGTGTGTGTCTGTGTATCTGTGTGTCTGTGTGTATCCGTTACCTATAGACTCCGTAAAGGCTGAACAGATATTCTTGAAAATTTACACAGTTGTACTATAAGCGCCTGCGAGTGTTCTTAGGTAGGTTTTGTGTCGATTTACCCCCGAGAAATATTGAAAATCGATAATCCAAAAAAACGGGTTATAGTAGGAGTGGTCCGATTTTAATCAAATTTGATACACTCATAGACAAAGACATAATAAACGATATTCAGAAGTTTCAAGGTTACAGTTCTTACAATAGGATCGATTCAGCAAGAAAGTCATGTTGTGTGTTTGGTGGAACTTTGAAGGAATCGTGCATTTTGAGTTGGTTCCGAATGGTGGTGCCATCAGTGCCGAACTTTACTGTCAGCATCTTGAGCGGGTCTACGAAAAATTGAAACAAAATCACCCGTCTCTGATCAACCGGTAGCGCGCTTTGATGCTGTAGGACAATGTGTTGAGGTTCTGCCACATCCAGCCTACAGTCTTGACTGTGCGCCATCAGATTAAGGCCTTTTATGCTCAATGCAACACTTTCTGAAGGACCGCCAATACGATTCGTTTGATGAAGTCGAGGAAGAGCGTCAAGAATTCTTTGATTCGAAGCCGGCTGAATGGTACTTTGACCAGATCCGAAAGCTTGCAGATCGATGGAAGAAAGTGTTGGAAAATGATGGTCTTTATCTTGAGCAATCATTTTAGTTGTTTTTGCGAGTAAAATTTCAATTTTTGCAATTGTTTTCTGGTAACCTTGGATTACTTGCCGAGTAAAGTTTCAAGTTTTTGCAAGTGTTTACCAGCTTTTGGGACAACCTAATAATAAAATTGTCTGTGAATTATTGCAATAACGATGAATATATACAAATTTTATATTTGTCGAAACAAGTTAAGAGATTAGATGCATGTTGCATACAAGAAAAGGCTGAAGAATCTCCTAACCGAAACAAAACTTTCAATGTAATTATTTTTTCTGAATGTCTGTGAGGAGTATTTAAGTAATCATTATTTATATGACTGATATATGGTCTATTGTCCTAATCATTCCTTTTATTATCATGAAGTTTCAATGTTTGTCTATGGCCTTCATCAACTATTTGTCAACCATACTAACCTTAAAGGAACTTCGAACTGAACCACTTATTCAATATAGAGACATAGATTGTTTTTGTTCTGCTCTAATGTCTAGGGATATACTTCTTGTTTATAACTGCTCACTTATTCCACTGAGTTCATGTACGCGATGTCTTGATCAGGGATTAAACCCACGATTACAATGTCAATTATCTGTTATGAAATCCCCGAACCAACTCTTTAAAAACACTCGGGTTATTTCCTGTGTCTGCAGAAGAAAATGAGGCTACGTTTGCAGAGAAGTTGTTATCCTGAAACGTATGTTCAATGTTCATCATTTCCAGGCAGAAACAAAAGAACAGTGTGGAAAGACCAAAACACTTGGTAGGCATAGCCATGCTTATATCAGACAGAAACGCTTCTCCGTTGTGATTAAATGACGGTAGTTTTGGATGCGATAAAATGTACAAGCAGTTTCTTATCTCAGTTAAGCACATTTGATTTGAGGTCTTTTTTGAGAGAAGTTGCCAGATTTGCTTTGGTATGTCTCGGGAAAGGGATATATATATATATATATATATATATATATATATATATATATATATATATATGCGCAATGGAATGCCTTGCTTGGGGTGAAATGATTAAAAAAAAAGAAAAAAAAAGGCTTTTGATACAACAGCAGATTTAAAATCTGAAACTTTGCTATTTGCTCACACCAGATTCAGATTCATGAAATATTTCTTTGGAATGACGGTTAAGACGTTAGACAAAAATATTACAGAGAAAATACAATGAGACAAAAGAGAAATTACAGCCTATGGCAAACATTCGCTGGAAAGAAACATTAAAAGCTTAAAGATAAACCTTTTAATATTATAGATTGGAAGCTAATTTATCATTTTGAGCTAATTTATCATTTATCATTAACCTGTTTTAACAACGGACTTATTTCTCTTGAAATGTAGAAATATATTTAAAAAAGGATAGTAATATTTGTATTTTGTAATTATAGAATGTATAAGTGGATATTATGGTGAAAAATGTACTGAACCATGTTGGGGCTGTGACAATGGCGCTTGTGAGCGGACCACCGGTCGTTGTTTATTTGGCTGTAAAAAAGGTTTCATTTCAGAAAAATGTGATAGTAAGTATATGATTTAAATTTAAATTATTTTTAGATCGCATATAAAAACATTTTAGAAAATGTGAGAAAAATAACTTTGATATAAATACTGATAATGTCTGCTATTTTGACGGATTATATTTTTTTGTATTGAAAACATTTTCAGGATATGTGCATCACACGCACATTTTAATTGTAAGTTGGGGGATGAACTAATTAGAGGTTCACTGCCGATTTATTAATTTTTAAGTTAGAAAGTAAAAAAAACATTATTAGGTTGTCCCAAAATTTCGTAAACATTTGCGAAATGGGTCTATCTGGTCCAGTAAAATCGAGACAAGCGATGGGTTCAGAAAGGGCAAGAGACACCGTCGGTTCCAAAACAGGATCGATTCGGCAAGAAAGTCATGTTGTGCATTTGGTGGAACTTTGAAGGAATCGTGCATTTTGAGTTGGTTCTGAATGGTCGTGACATCAGTGCCGAACTTTACTGTCAGCAACTTGAGCGGGTCTACGAAAAATTGAAACAAAGGTACCCGGCTCTGATCAACCAAAAGCGCGCTTTGATGCAGCAGGACAATGCCAAGCCACACACCGCCAGAAAGACCAAAGACAAGTTTGAAGAGCTGGACGGCGTTGAAGTTCTGCCACATCCAGCTTACAGTCCTGACTGTGCTCCATCAGATTAAGGCCTTTCCGCTCAATGCAACACTTTCCGAAAGGCCGCCGATTCGACTCGTTTGATGAATTCGAGGATGAGAGTCAAGGATTCTTTGATTCGAAGCCGGCTGAATGGTACTTTGACCAGATCCGAAAGCTTGCAGGTCGATGGAAGAAAGTGTTGGAAAATGATGATCTTTATTTTTGTTGTTTTTGCGTGTAAAATTTCAATTTTTTGCAATTGTTTTCTGGTAACCTAAGATTACTTGGCGAGTATAATTTCAATGTTTTGCAAGTGTTTACCAGCTTTTGGGACAACCTAATAATAAAATTGTCTGTGAATTGTTGCAATAACGATGAATATATGCAAATTTTATATTTGTCGAAACAAGTTAAGAGATTAGATGCCGGACGCATACAAGAAAAGGCTGAAGAACCTCCTAACCGAAACAAAACTTTCAATATAATTATTTTTTCTGAATGTCTGGGAGAAGTATTTAAGTAATCATTATTTACATGACTGATATATGGTCTATTGTCCTAATCTTTCCTTTTATTATCATGAAGCTTCAATGTTTGTCTATGGCCTTCATCAATTGTTTGTCAACCATACTAACCTTAAAGGAACTTCGAACTGAACCACTTATTCAATATAGAGACATAGATTGTTTTTGTTCTGCTCTAATGTCTAGGGATATACTTCTTGTTTATAACTGCTCACTTATTCCACTGAGTTCATGTACGCGATGTCTTGATCAGGGATTAAACCCACGATTACAATGTCAATTATCTGTTATGAAATCCCCGAACCAACTCTTTAAAAACACTCAGGTTATTTCCTGTGTCTGCAGAAGAAAATGAGGCTACGTTTGCAGAGAAGTTGTTATCCTGAAACGTATGTTCAATGTTCATCATTTCCAGGCAGAAACAGAAGAACAGCGTGGAAAGACCAAAACACTTTGTAGGCCTGGCTTAGATAGAAATACAAAAATATAATGAATACTGACGGAAATATTACATGCTCGTTGTTTTTAATTATTTCATACTCGCTGTGGAATTTACACATTTGATCTGAAAATGTCCAGCATTTATCAAAATTAAATTAATATTTGACATATTTTCTATAAATTTTCATCTTTAATTGTAGAATGTGCTCCTGGGTATGCCGGAAAGAACTGCACCCTTATCTGCTATAACTGTATTGCGCAAAAATGTGATCAATATGGTGTATGCGAATTCGGTTGTAATAATTATTTTGCTGGTCCCAAGTGTGATCGTAAGTTTTGTATTAATCATACAAAAAATCTATTTTTTTAAGGATTTTTATATTTTTATTTGGATGTGCGTTGTGGTGCAGTGGATATCGGCTCGGAACGAGAAATCGGGGAGCCGGTTTCGAATTCCAGCTGAATTCATTACATTCACTTACGCGCAAATACCCTTGGGAAAGGTATTAATCCGTCTCTTTCTTCCAGTTATGGGTTAAATAGCAGGACAGATTGGGTTCTATAGCCTTGGTCGGCAACCAGTATACCGCAGAAAGCAATGGCAACCTAATGCGGGATAATTGTCTGCCCAGTCAGTCATGTCACTTTCGAGACATGATCGCGCAAGCGTGTATCACGTATGACACTTAACTGACTGATATTTTATTCAAATTTCCACTGATTTTACTGCCATATCACGTGAAATCATCGGTTTTTGTACGATTACCGAATTTAAGCAACGTCGAAACTGGCCAGTACCTAGATGGACGACTACTTACGAATACCAGGTTTTATAAACTTAGATGTACAGGTCGTGTAATGTATAACAGCTCAGAATTAGATATCGGAGAACCCAATTACAGTCGGCTTCTTGTACCAGTAAATCTTTATTATCTAAAAAAACTCTAACAATCTAAAAATATTTACTGACTTCAAATAATCCACAGAAAATTGGTAAACGATAAAATTTCAGTCAATCAAATTCAATTCCGCTATGAATAATTAGCAAAGTTCCATATTCATATTTGTTTTCTATACGATCCATATTTTATAATTTGGCATTGCCTTCGTCGATTACAAAGTTACTAATAAAGATCGCAGTGTGGACATGATAATGTGTTGGAATTTCATCGTTACACAAGTTTTCTGATTTCTTCGAAACAAGTCTGAAAATATGACGAACAGAACAGAAATTCGAAACACGTTTTGAAATTTATTCTTTATAAGCTGGACACCTATCGCCATATACCCAGTTCTTTAATTTAAAACTTCATTTTCCATTTAATTATTTGTAATGAAAATAACTCATTAACTTCATATCATAGATATATTTATGTAGTTTATTCTATTCTTGGCAATGTTTTGACATTTTTGTCCAATACGGCAACATTTCTATGTTTGGCGTTTTATTGGGCGTATAGAGTTTGGCGCCAATGTGATTCATGGAATTGATTCAATATTCTACCTTCTGTGAATAAAAATGTCTTTTTTGCGTGGATGTTAGTCATCATCTTAATAACTCAAAATAGTGAGAAAATTATTGAAATGATGCGTTTTTCTACTGTCATCTTATCCATTAAATAGATCATCCGATGCTGACTCATCGAGCATTTTGTTATATAAGCAAACATTGTCACGATGAAGATGATGACAACTGAAGGCCAAAACTTTGCTTTTAATGTGAATAATAAAACTTCGAAGTGAAATTGTTGTGATTAAGTGAAAAGCTTAAGAAATAACAAATCATGTGTTATAGAAATATTGAATATTTAACAATGAATACAACAGAAGAAAATTACACGTCTAGTGCGTGTGTCGGTTGTCCAGCGTTCAATCAGTTCGACTGTCCCTCCGATCCAGTAAATACCTGACCCTTCTTACTCTCCTCTATCGTTAAAAGAATTAGATTACATTTAAAAAAATGATTGGGTTTCATTGACTAGTCTGGCCCAAGAAAGGCAGAGGTGGATAATCTTTGTTGCTACCCTACACACCACTGGGTGTCACGGATGATGAATGAAATGAATTATCGCTATTTCCAAAGAAAGTGATCAGACGAACTACATTCCTTAGATCTATCAGTTCTAACCTCCACGCCTAAGATTCGACAGACGACGCAAATGGTAGCTGGCAACTCTAATTCCTTTCGTATTCCATAGGTGAGATTTAAGTTACACTCGACCAGCATCTTCCAACGAACCAACTGATTTGTGGAACTGACTTTCAAGAGAATGTTTGCACGATCACTATAATCTTAAGGAAAGCTTTCAGAGGAACTGCGTACATTAATTCCACTTGTTCTAGTCTTCACGGCCAAGGCATGCACTCTCATTTCCCTCGTATTCCATTAGTAATATGTAAGTTCCAATCTACCAGCTTCTTCTCACGAAGCAACGATTCGTGGTAACTGACTCATCAGAAGATGCTGTTCCAATTACGACAAGCATAACCTGTTCAAGTTACGGGTTTCCAGTTATCTTCCCTACATATCATCATAAACTGTGACTCTTATTTTGTAACACACTACCTTGACTGGCTCTTAGGGTTTGTACAGGGTGGACATCATTGTAAAAATATTGTATGTGTGTAGGTCACTTGTAAACGTTTCTCTGCGTAAACGGTTTTCAAATATTTGACGTAACTTCGAAAATATGGATCGGCTCGATTTGAGTTTTACGGACAGACACACTAGAGAACGACACACCGCTGGAAGAGTTCATCGAAAAAAACGTATATATATATATATATATATATATATAAGCAAGAAACAAATGTTAACTATTGTATTTTTAATTATAGGATGTGAAAGTGGCTATTATGGCAAAAGATGTACTGAACCATGTTGGGGCTGTAAGCACGGAAAATGCAATCGGGAGACTGGCAGTTGTGAATATGGCTGTAAAAAAGGTTTTATTGGAGAGAAATGTGATAGTAAGTAAATCCTTTAAATTCACGTTCTAACGCATCATTCATATTTTAAAAGGTCATAGCTGATGTGAGAAGCAATAACTTTTTAAAGAAGTCCTGTCTATTTTGCTTGCCCTCGAAGATCATGGATTACATTTTCCGTATTATTTCGCTGAAGTTAAAAACAATTTCCGCATCTGTGTAGCACTCAAACGTATTAACTTTTCGACGACGAACTCGTCTGTTCAATATTAATTCAAACATTTTATATGAAAGTAATAAATTTAACAACATTTTTATTGTGTTTTTTGAAGAGTCAGCCATATCGATGAATATATTATGAAAATCTTTTGTTTATTCAAAGATTTCTGAACTCACAGCTACTATGACACCAAATCTCGAACCTACACATTAACCACTACGTTATTGTCCCTTGGATTAATTCCGTAGACGGTACAATTTGTGGGTAAATGATTTGATTTGTGAATTTGGTTACATAGTGTTTGAGAGTTCAATCAGTGTGAATATGGCGAGTATCTAAACTTATTTTTAAATGGAACTTTGTCTGTGTGTGTGTGTCTCTGTGTGTGTGTGTGTATCCGTTACCTATAGACTCCATAAAGGCTGAACCGATTTTCTTGAAAATTTACACAGTTGTACTGTAAGCGTCTGCGAGTGTTCTTAGGTAGGTTTTGTGTCGATGTACCCCCGAGAAATATTGAAAATCGATAATCCAAAAAATCGGGTTATAGTAGGAGTGGTCCGATTTTAATCAAATTTGATACACTCATAGACAAAGACATAATAAACGATATTCAGAAGTTTCAAGGTTACAGTTCTTACAATAGGATCGATTCAGCAAGAAAGTCATGTTGTGTGTTTGGTGGAACTTTGAAGGAATCGTGCATTTTGAGTTGGTTCCGAAAGGTGGTGCCATCAGTGCCGAACTTTTCTGTCAGCATCTTGAGCGGGTCTATGAAAAATTGAAACAAAATCACCCGGCACTGATCAACCGAAAGCGCGCTTTGATGCAGCAGGACAATGCCATGCCACACACCGCCAGAAAGTCCAAAGACAAGTTTGAAGAGCTGGACGGCTTTGAAGTTCTGCCACATCCAGCCTACAGTCCTGACTATGCTCCATCAGATTAAGGCCTTTCCGCTCAATGCAACACCTTCTGAATGACCGCCAATACGATTCGTTTGATAAATTCGAAGATGAGAGTCAAGAATTCTTTGATTCGAAGCCGGCTGAATGGTACTTTGACCAGATCCGAAAGCTTGCAGGTCGATGGAAGAAAGTGTTGGAAAATGATGGTCTTTATCTTGAGCAATCATTTTAGTTGTTTTTGCGAGTAAAATTTCAATTTTTGCAATTGTTTTCTGGTAACCTTGGATTACTTGCCGAGTAAAGTTTCAAGTTTTTGCAACTGTTTACCAGCTTTTGGGACAACCTAATAATAAAATTGTCTGTGAATTGTTGCAATAACGATGAATATATACAAATTTTATATTTGTCGAAACAACTTAAGAGATTAGATGCATGTTGCATACAAGAAAAGGCTGAAGAATCTCCTAACTGAAACAAAACTTTCAATGTAATTATTTTTTCTGAATGTCTGTGAGGAGTATTTAAGTAATCATTATTTACATGACTGATATATGGTCTATTGTCCTAATCTTTCCTTTTATTATCATGAAGTTTCAATGTTTGTCTATGGCCTTCATCAATTGTTTGTCAACCATACTAACCTTAAAGGAACTTCGAACTGAACCACTTATTCAATATAGAGACATAGATTGTTTTTGTTCTGCTCTAATGTCTAGGGATATACTTCTTGTTTATAACTGCTCACTTATTCCACTGAGTTCATGTACGCGATGTCTTGATCAGGGATTAAACCCACGATTACAATGTCAATTATCTGTTATGAAATCCCCGAACCAACTCTTTAAAAACACTCGGGTTATTTCCTGTGTCTGCAGAAGAAAATGAGGCTACGTTTGCAGAGAAGTTGTTATCCTGAAACGTATGTTCAATGTTCATCATTTCCAGGCAGAAACAAAAGAACAGTGTGGAAAGACCAAAACACTTGGTAGGCATAGCCATGCTTATATCAGACAGAAACGCTTCTCCGTTGTGATTAAATGACGGTAGTTTTGGATGCGATAAAATGTACAAGCCGTTTCTTATCTCAGTTAAGCACATTTGATTTGAGGTCTTTTTTGAGAGATGTTGCCAGATTTGCTTTGATATGTCTCGGAAAAGTGATATACATATATATATATATATATATATATATATATATATATATATATATATATATATATATATAGATGCGCAGTAGTGGCAATGGAATGCCTTGCTTGGGGTGAAATGATTAAAAAAAAAAGAAAAAAATATTTTTTGATACAACAGCAGATTCAAAATCTGAAACTTTGCTATTTGCTCACACCAGATTCAGATTCATGAAATATTTCTTTGGAATGAGGGTTAAGACGTTAGACAAAAATATTACAGAGAAAATACAATGAGACAAAAGAGAAATTAAATTTTCAATTTGGGTTTTATACAGCCTATGGTAAACATTCGCTGGAAAGAAAGATTAAAAGCTTAAAGATAAAACTTTTAATATTATAGATTTGAAGATTATTTATCATTTTGAGCTAATTTATCATTTATCATTAACCTGTTTAAACAACGGACTTATTTCTCTTGACATGTAGAAATATATTTAAAAAAGGAAAGTAATATTTGTATTTTGTAATTATAGAATGTATAAGTGGATATTATGGTGAAAAATGTACTGAACCATGTTGGGGCAGTGACAATGGCGCCTGTGAGCGAACCACCGGTCGTTGTTTAGTTGGCTGTAACGAGCATGTAATATTTACGTCAGTATTCATGCTCGTTGTTTTTAAGTATTTCATACTCGCTGAGGGATTTACACTTTTGATCTGAAAATGTTTAGCTTTTATCAAAATTAAAGTTATGTTTACAAATTAATATTTGACATATTTTCTATAAATTTTCATCTTTAATTGTAGAATGTGCTCCTGGGTATGCCGGAAAGAACTGCACCCTTATCTGCTATAACTGTATTGCGCAAAAATGTGATCAATATGGTGTATGCGAATTCGGTTGTAATAATTATTTTGCTGGTCCCAAGTGTGATCGTAAGTTTTGTATTAATCATACATAAAATGTATTTGATTTAGATTTTTATATTTTATTCACAATTCCACTGATTTTATTCCCATATCACGTTAAATCATCGGTTTTTGTACGATTACGGAATTTAAGCAACGTCGAAACTGGCCAGTACTTAGATGGACGACCACTTACGTATACCAGGTTTTATAAACTTAGATGTACAGGTGGTGTAATGTATAATAGCTCAGAATTAGATATCGGAGAACCCAATTACAGTCGGTTTATTGTACAATTAAATCTTAATTATCTAAAAAAAAATCGAACAATCTAAAAATATTTTCTGACTTTAAATAACCCACAAAAAATTGGTAAACGATAAAATTTCAATCAATCAAATTCACTTCCGCTATGAATAATGAGCAAAGTTCCATATTCATATTTGTTTTCTACACGACCCATATTTTATAATTTGGCATTGCCTTCGTCGATTACAAAGTTACTAATAAAGATCGCAGTGTGGACATGATAATGTGTTGGAATTTCATCGTTACACAAGTTTTCTGATTTCTTCGAGACAAGTCTGAAAATATGACGAACAGAACAGAAATTCGAATCACGTTTTGAAATTTATTCTTTATAAGCTGGACACCTATCGCCATATACCCAGTTCTTTAATTTAAAACTTCATTTTCCATTTAATTATTTGTAATGAAAATAACTCATTAACTTCATATCATAGATATATTTATGTAGTTTATTCTATTCTTGGCAATGTTTTGACATTTTTGTCCAATACGGCATCATTTCTATGTTTGGCGTTTTGTTGGGCGTATAGAGTTTGGCGCCAATGTGATTCATGAAATTGATTCAATATTCTACCATCTGTGAATAAAAATGTCTTTTTTGCGTGGATGTTAGTCATCATCTTAATAACTCAAAATAGTGAGAAAATTATTGAAATGATTCGTTTTTCTACTGTCATCTTATCCATTAAATCGATCATCCGATGCTGACTCATCGAGCATTTTCTTATATCAGCAACCATTGTCACGATGAAGATGGTGGCAATTGAACGCCAAAACTTTGCTTTTATTGTGAAGAATTAAACTTCGAAGTGAAATTGTTGTGATCAAGTGAAAAGCTTAAGAAATAACAAATCATGTGTTATAGAAATATTGAATATTTAACAATATATACAACAGAAGAATATTACACGTCTAGTGCGTGTGTCGGTTGTCCAGCGTTCAATCAGCTCGACTGTCCGTCCGATCCAGTAAATACCTGACCCCACTTACTCTCCTCTATCGTTACAAGAGTTAGATTATACAAAAAAAAAATATCAAAAATTGGGTGCTACTGAAATATATCGGCAGGAACTTTTCATATCATGATAGCACTCAAAAGAGTCTCCGCTTTCTTGTGGGTGATGAATTATTTCCTATTCTACAACCGCTTTCTCATTAACAAAACGTCGCAAGTTTTTCCCTGCTTTATCGCTAATCCTTTCACACCATATGCCTCCGACGAATACTGATAATATCTTGGCCAGATAAGATCTCCAAAAAAGACCCATTGAAGAGATGCAAGCAAGAGAACGGTGGAGATGTATTGGGCATGTGCTCCGGAAAGATCCACAGTCAATCACAAGAACAGCACTGCACTGGAACCCAGATGGCAAAACAAAGAGGGGAAGACCAAGAACGACATGGAGAAGTACGGTGGAGAATGAGACGAAAGCCATGCAGTACTCTTGGAGTTCATTGACTAGTCTGGCCCAAGACAGACAGAGGTGGATAAGCTTTATTGCTACCCTACACACCACTGGGTGTAACGGATGATGAATGAAATGAATTATCGCTATTTCCAAAGAAAGTGATCAGACGAACTACATTCCTTAGTCGTATCAGTTCTAACCTCCACGCCTAAGATTCGACAGACGACGCAAATGGTAGCTGGCAACTCTAATTCCTTTCGTATTCCATAGGTGAGATGTAAGTTACACTCGACCAGCATCTTCCAACGAACCAACTGATTTGTGGAACTGACTTTCAAGAGAATGTTTGCACGATCACTATAATCTTAAGGAAAGCTTTCAGAGGAACTGCGTACATTAATTCCACTTGTTCTAGTCTTCACTGCTAAGGCATGCACTCTCATTTCCCCCGTATTCCATTAGCAAGATATAAGTTTCAATCTACCAGCTTCTTCCCACGAATCGTTGCGTCGTGGGAACGGACTCATCAGAAGATCCTTTTCCAATTACGACAATCATAACCTGTTGAAGTTACGGGTTTCCTGTTATCTTCCCTACATATAATCATAAACTGTGACTCTTATTTTATAACACACTACCTTGACTGGCTCTTAGGGTTTGTACAGGGTGGACATCATTGTAAAAATATTGTATGTGTGTAGGTCACTTGTCTTTGCGTAAACGGTTTTGAAATATTTGAAATATTGATCGGCGCCATTTGAGTTTTACAGACAGACACACTGGAGAACGACAAAACGCTGGAAAAGTACATCGAAAGAAACGTCAAAGTCAACTTAGTCCTGAAACATAACCACCTGGTGTTGTAGATTGTAAGCACTTATAGGATCTTGATGATATCAGTGATTTACATCAGAATTCTTTCGATATATTTCATGTTATAATATAAAATAAAATATATATATTGAAAACAGAAATAAGAACTGTTCTGATATATATATATATATATATATATATATATATATATATATATATATTTATTTATTTATTTATTATAAATTATGTTTTAGAACATGTACACAATAATTTTTTCTATATATGTCCTCTTCTCTACAATCATATGTTTGTTTCAATGTTGGGTCCCAACATTTCATCAGGAGGAGAGAGCAAGTGTTGGAATCATCCTCTGTTTATATTTGGTTCGTTGTTGTTGTGGGGTTGGGACACAACATTGAAACAAACATATGATTGTAGAGTTGAGGGCATATATAGAAAAAATAATGTACATGTTCTAAAACATAATTTATAATAAATATTCACAACTCTATACATCATATATCGAGCACTGTTTTAAATTAATGTTTTGGACGAGAAAAAAACTTTTTCTTTCTTCGTTCTGTACTCACTCGGATATATATATATATATATATATATATATATATATATATATATATATATAAGCAAGAAACAAATGTTAACTATTGAATTTTTAATTATAGGATGTGAAAGTGGATATTATGGCAAAAGATGTACTGAACCATGTCAGGGCTGTAAGGACGGAAAATGCAATCGGGAGACTGGTAGTTGTGAATATGGCTGTAAAAAAGGTTTTATTGGAGAGAAATGTGATAGTAAGTAAATCCTTTAAATTCACGTTCTTACGCATCAATCATATTTTAAAAGGTCATAGCTGATGTGAGAAGCAGTAACTTTGAAATAAGTCCTATTTTGCTTGCCCTCGAAGATCATGGATTATATTTTTCGTATTATTTCGCTGAAGTTAAAAACAATTTCCGCATCTGTGTGGCACTCGAACGTATTAACTTTTCGACGACGAAGTAGTCTGTTCAATATTAATTCAAACATTTTATATGAAAGTAATAAATTTAACAAAATATATATTGTGGTCTTTGAAGAGACAGCCATATCGATGAATATATTATGAAAACCTTTTGTTTATTCAAACATTTAAAGTTTAATTAATCTTTGAAATAACTATTATTTTTTAACGTTTAAAATATTAGGGAACAGGCGAAGACTGATAGATTGGCATCTCATATTGCTGTATAGGGGTTTTTACCGTATAAAATAATTGAGGAATATAACGAGAACATTTTTACTCGGTAATCTTAAAATAATCAAAAATATTATTTGTAATCTGATATTTTATCGAATTTTAGAAAATTTTGGTTCTAAATTAACCACAGGTATTGCTCTTATTTTCTGATAGTGTCGGGTATAGGCGACCGTATCTATAAAATTCTGTACGTTTTTACACATAAAAAATAATTTAAAATTCATTTAAATATATTCAGGGTGTCAGATCATAATAAACTTTACATAAACTTTTATAATTAGAAAATATAGTTTTAATTAATAACAATCTTTCTTATCTTTTTGAAGATTTAAAAATATTATAAGTTATTCTAATTAAAATAAAAAGAAACGAAAACAAATGTTGTAAATCCATTTAATTTTTTTCTTCAGACAATATTATCCTTAATATATATATATATATATATATATTATTCATAAAAATATTTTTTATTAAATAATATCTTAGTTTTATTGTGTTTTTATTTTTCGACTCAAAGCAGATTTTCGGTAAGACGGGGTATTATTTAAAAGAAAAATAATAATCGGTGATTTAAATT
Source organism: Ascarosepion bandense (assembly GCA_037127315.1). Taxonomy (NCBI): domain Eukaryota; kingdom Metazoa; phylum Mollusca; class Cephalopoda; order Sepiida; family Sepiidae; genus Ascarosepion; species Ascarosepion bandense. The sequence goes on from JBBBDQ010001704.1 coordinate 3,103,531, forward strand.
TGTCAAAGAATTCTGTTTTTAACTAATATAGTTACTAAACTAAGAGTTGAAACACATATAAAAATATTTTACGAAGATGTTCTAATATAAACGAAATTTCAAAAGTATATTCATTTATTTGAAAATAAGTCCAGAAAATATTAAAATCCGACAATTATTTGATTTTTACAAGAATTTCCAAGTTTTTCACTGAAAAAAAAAATGAGGCTAAAATTTGCTTTGCTAAAAATTAGTACATCCACTGATGCAAGAAAGACAAGATTTTCAATTAAAATTTCTAACTAGGAGCGAAAAATTGAATTATATATATATATATATATATATAATTCAATTTTTTACGCTCTCACACCCTGATTGAGCACTCTGGAAGAGCGGGAGTCCTTGAAAACAGTAGCTACTCCGGCATATACGCATCGCTCATTCAATAATGAATTAGAGCACTCTAGGTATTGGGCGTGTGTAATGATATACTCGCTAAAAGAGCCGCCTTCCTTCTACCGGACGCTCGTGGCCCAGAGGTAGAATCGCCGACGAACGCCGATTCGGTCGAGTTTCAATCCTAGCTTAAGAAGCGATCGGAGTCTAACCGTATTGATTAGCTGCGAAACAGATCTGTCTGCGGATTACTATAGTATATATATATATATATATATATATATATAAATAAATGACCCTTCCTCTTCAAAAATCCATGAAGAATTTGACCGCATAATTGTTTTCATTACGGTATGATGATTTTTTCTTGTGATTCTGTAGAGTTGCCTAAATAAAAGACAAAAAGAAAATGCAAAGCAAAAAACTTTTAATGATTTCTTGAATATTTGAAAATCGTTAAGGTATTTACACTTTTGACATAAAAATCTTTAGCATTTGTAAAACAAAAATGAAAAGTGAAATTAATATTTGATATTTTCGTTTTACCAATTTTCCTTTTCAATTATAGAATGCGCTCATGGATATTCTGGAAAGAACTGTCATTATGTTTGCAAGAATTGTGTTGGTGAGAATTGCGATCGAGATGGTATTTGCCTTACTCGATGCAAAAGCAAATATGTCGGTCCCAAATGCGATCGTAAGTTTAATATTAATCATTCTTAAATATTGATTCTTTCATATTTATTCTTTCTTTTTTAATTTGTTGTTGTCTTCTTCGAAACTAACATTACGAATTAAGAATAGAGTATAGACATGGCGATGTGTCGGAATTTCATCCTTGCCCACGGGCCTTTTTATCTGTTCGCCAGGAATAGGACGAAGGAAGCAGAAATTCGAAAACGTCTTTGAAATGTGTTTCTTATTTGGCTGGAGATCTATCAGCAACTTACGAATTCGTTCACTTGAAAAAAATTCTAACTATATATTTAATTATTTCCGAAGGAGAACTTATTAATACACTACCGGCCATAATTATTAGGCCACTCCAGTTTTTTAAAAAAAATGATGTATTTCATACTATTTTTAGTATTTATTGCCAAGTGGATAATTCTAAATGAAAATAGAATGGTTCTTTTGTTATTATTAGTTTGCAAAATTTTACAAGGCAGATAGCGACAATTTACCCATCGCACCATGTAGATTTTATATATATATATATATATATATATATATATATACACTACCGGCCATAATTATTAGGCCACCCCAGTTATTTAAAATAAATGATGTATTTCATACTATTTTAGTATTTATTGCCAAGTGGATAATTCTAAATGAAAATAGAATGGTTCTTTTGTTATTATTATTTTTGCAAAATTTTACAAGGCAGCCAGGAAGCCTTTGCTTCGGCCAGCCAATAAGAAGAAGAGACTAGCATGAGGAAAACTGTTCTGATATCCAAAACTGGATATCAGAACAGTTTATTTGCTGCACATGTTATTGTGCAGTATTAACAAAAGAACCATTCTATTTTCATTTAGTATTATCCACTTGGCAATAAATACTAAAAATAGTATGAAATACATCGTTTCTTTTTAAAAACTGAAGTGGCCTAATAATTATGGTCAGTAGTGTAGATCTAATTATGTATATTATTTTATTCTGTACACTGTTTTAATATTTGTCCAATACGGCATTATTTCTTTGTATAGTGTTTTGATACGTGTTTACCATCTACGTTTTACTTTATCACTCAAGTTTATATCCTGCAAAAAAGTTGGTAGATATTGATTATACACATGACCTAGCTATCACTGCAGGCACCATTACCAATGCTACAGTTCTTCTACATCATCTGGAAGTTGCTGCTAACGATTTTGGACTTTATGTCAGTCATTCAATTAAGTGTCATACGTGATACACGCTTGGGCGATCATGTCTCGAAAGAGATATGACTGACTGGGCAGAAGATTATTCGCAGTAGGTTGCCATTGTTTTCTGTGGTAAACTGGTTGCCAGCTAAGGCTATAGAACCCAATCTCTTCTGTTAATTTACTTAAAGCTAAAGGAGGAAGAGATGTATCATATTATTAAGTAGTAATTAGTGGGGAATCAGTTTATTACTTCATAACAATAGAAAACCAGCCCCCTACTTTATGCCCAGTAGAATTCTGAAACATGTTTCCAACTATGATATTCAATCAGTCAGTTAAGTGTCATACGTGATACACGCTTTGGGCGATCATGTCTCGAAAGAGACATGACTGACTGGGCAGAAGATTATCCCTCAGTAGGTTGCCATTGTTTTCTGCTTTAGACTGGTTGCCAGCAAAGGCTATAAAACCCAATCTGTCCTATTATTTAACCCATAACTGAAGGGAAGAGACGGATTAATACCTTTCTCAAGTGTATTTGTGCGTAAGCGAATGCAAAGAATTCAACTGGAATTCGACTTTATGTAATTGTCTCTTAAACTGAATTCAAAGGCTTCAACCAGAATGACTCAGTAAAAAGTGTTGAATCAATCTGTCCAATCTTTTACATACCTAGGAAGTGAAATAAATTTTACTGAAAAAGATACGAAAGTTCTCTTGTGCCGCCTTGAATAAAATGGATGTAATCTCGAGCACAGATTATTTACAGCCATCCTTCTTCTTCGTGTGCCGTGTCTCTTCAAGACGTAGGCGATCATGGTCTTCCACTTGGCTCTGTCTCTTGTCTCTCTCCATAATTTTTCACTTGTTTTTTTTCTCCGAACTGTATCAAGTTCTTCAAGCCTTCCTTCCTCATTTGTCTCTTCCTGATATTTAGTATGTTTTCCTGATATTTAGTGTGTTTTCTTCTAGTTTGTATCCTCTCCAACACATCATCGTTGCACACGTGCTCTGTCCATGGTATCCTCAGCATCCTTCTGTAAAACCACATTTCTGCTGCCTCAAGCCTCTCCTTCATCTTTGATGAGATCGTCCAGCATTCACTTCCATACAGAACGACAGATATCACATAGTAATCCAGCACTCTTTTCTTTGTTTCTAATGAGTTTTTTCTTGTCTTTCAGTACTCGGGCTGGCTTCTGAAATGTGCCTTTGGCCATGAATGTATGGTGTCACTGCTTGGACATTAACTAAAACCCTAGAACCAAATCTTGATGAGACCTATACTCGGATACTAATAGCTATATATAACATCTCTTGAAGACAACTAAATCACGGTTCTATGGACCCATCCCTGATCTATCTAAACTTATTTATAAATGGAACTTTGTCTCTGTGTGTATGTGTGCGTCTGAGTGTGTGTGTCCGTTACCTATAGACTCCGAAACGGCTGAACCGATTTTCTTAAAAATTTACACAGTTGTACTATAAGCGTCTGCAAGTGTTCTTAGATAGGTTTTGTATCGAGGTACCCCCGATAAATATCGAAAATCGATAATCGATAAAATCGGGTTATAAAAGAAGTGGTCCGATTTTAATCAAATTTGATACACTCATAGACAAAGACATAAAAAACGATATTCAGCAGTTTCAAGGTTGCAGTTCTTACAATAGTGCAGAAAATCGATAATATATATATATAAAAGTCAAGATGTTTGTGTGTGTGTCTGTTTATCTGCCTGTATATCTGTATATTTTTCAGCTCTTTTATTTTAGTTTTTGCTTCGGGTTTGGCTCTAAGTAGGTATAATTGTAGTTCTTAGTCTCAGCCATGATACCATTTACTCAGAGGACTTATTTAGCCTTCAAAATTCAGTTTACGACGAAAAAAAAACATTTGATATCGATACCAGGAAATGAAAATTTGACTTACATCCATTCATTTTTCTTTTAGTCTACGGTTTCGCTTTAACTGGAAACAACTATTGCTTTTTAGTCTTTCGTGCCAACGTCCAAAGAGTCTGAGCTCCAGAACCATGGATTAGTTTTAAAGCTTTCATTACACTCGAGCAACGCCGGGCTATACTGCAAGTATTTCTATAATCTTAAACGAAAAGAGAATGTGAATTTCAGGACACTGCTGGCGAGCAAAACAAGAACTTGCGAGTGATCTACTGCTCTGGGCTTCTAGCCAGTTTTTTGTGAAAATGAGGAATTACGGTTTTTTACAAAAATGAGGAAATACAGTTTTTTGTAGAAATGAGGAAATACTGACGCAAATAAGTCTATTCATCCCATGTATTGTCAAAATATTCTTATTCAGATTACCGAGAGGGTTAGAAAAGATCTTGGTATGTATATTGGACGTGCGATGTGGTACAATGGATATCAGCTAGGAGCGAGAAATCGGGGAGCCAAGTTCGAATTTCAATTGAATTCCTTGCATTTGCTTACGTACAAATACCTCCACTTATGGGTTAAATAACAGGATATATTGGATTCTATAGCTTTGATTGGAAACGAGTCTACGCAGAATGCAATGGCAACCTACTGCAGGATAATCTTCTACCCAGTTTATCATGCCTCGAAAGAGACATGATCGCCCAAAGCGTGTATCACGTATGACACTTAACTGACTGACTGACTGAATATAATAGTTAAAAAACATGATTAAAGCTTCTACTGGACATAAAATGGGGGATCTGTTTTCTATTGTTATGAAGTAATAAACTGATTCCCCACTAATTACTACATAATAATATAATACATTTCTTCCTGCTCTAGGTATGAATCAAATAACAGGACAGATTGGGTTCTATAGCCTTGGCTGGCAACCAGTCTCTCGCAGAAAGTAATGGCAACCTACTGCGGGATAATCTTCTGCCCAGTCAGTTATGTCTCTTTCAAGACATGATCGCCCAAAGCGTGTATCACGTATGGCACTTAACTGACTGACTGACTGATGTATATTGGTTAACACAAAATGGCATCGATTGTTGCAGAATGTGATAACTTATCGAATATTTCCTAACCCCATGATGTTTTTGTGTTGTAGAAATTTCAGGAGTAGCCAGATAGTTACGAAATTTGAGTAAACCATTGTTTTTCGCTATTCTTTTCTTCTTCTTCTTCTTCTATGTGCCCTGTCCCTTCAGGACGTAGGCGATCATGGCTTTCCACTTTTCCCTATCCCTGGTGGCTCTGAGCACGCCTTCTCCGGTTACACCATGCAATCCTCGTTCCGTCATCCACCTGATTAGGTCCTTCAAATATGTTATCCGTTGCTTTCCCCTGTCTCTTTTTCCCTCTATCTGGCCTGTTAGCATCAGATTCTCCAAGCCCTCCTTCCTCATTGCAAGTCCCAGGAACTTCAGCTGTCTCTTCCTGATGATCAGTATTAATTTCCTTTTTGTTTCCATCATTTCTAAAACCTCATCATTGCTCACATGCTTGATCCATGAGATTCGCAGCATTCTTCTGTAGAAGCACATTTCAGTTACTTCAAGTTTTTCCTTCATCTTTGATGATACTGTCCAGCATTCACTGCCATATTGAAGGACGGACATCACATAGCAATCCGGTACTCTCCTCTTTGTTTCTAGTGAAACTGTTCTGTTTCTTAATACTTTAATCAACTTCTAGAATACTTCCTTCGCCATGCCAATTCGCTTTCAGATCTCTGTGTTGCACTTTCCGTCTTCTATTATAACGCTTCCCAAGTATTTAAATTTTTGTACCTGCTTGATTCTGGTATCCCCGATAGCATATATATATATATATATATAAATCCGAGATAGAAAAGAGATCGGTGACATATTTGTAAGAATAAAAATAAAGATTTAGGTAGAGGGTACAATGGGTAAATTGTGACGATTTTATATTTTTAATTTCGCGCATTCACGTGGTTTGTTTTAAGATTAAAATTCGGTTTCGATTATAGTAGGGTCAGTTGGACACTGTCTGTGAGAAAAAGAGAACCCTGACACAATTCTCTCCTGCAGAAAGTTCGAAATGGCATACTGTACCGCTTAGAAGCTCCAATACGAACATTTCAGAGGACATTGCAGAAGATTCGGAAAGAGCTGAATGACTCTAATGGTGATTACGAAGGTGTTTGGAGTAGTCATTAGTGATGGCAACGGTGTGCATTCATATTCCCACAGGGCTTCAAACACAACACGGAGACCTACATCAAATGTTTTGAGGATGTACTTCTGCCCTGGGTCAAGAGGGTGGCTGGTGGAAGACCCTATGTCTGGCAACAAAACTCTGCACCATGCCACACAAGCAGAAGAACTCAGTCAAGGCTGTCAGACTAATTTTGCGACCACATCATCCCTTACATCTGACCACCTAATTCCTCAAACTGCAGCCTCTTTGATTACTATGTATTAGGTACAGTTCAGCGAGAAACCATTAAAACTCCTTGTAACACCAAACTATAACTAAAGACAAGAGATATGGCAGGATTCACTAACTTAAACAAGGAGACTGTTCAAAAGAGATGCAAGAGATTCCGATGGGGTCTACAGGCCGTGGTTGAAGCTAATTTCTATTTTTTTAAATAAATTTACATCTTTTGTATTTAAAGATATTTTTGCGTAATTTGGGTGGCGTTGTGGTGCAGTGGATATCGGCTCGGAACGAGAAAACGGGGAGTCGAGTTTGAATTCCAGTTGAATTCCTTGCATTCACTTAGGCACAAATAAGCATTGGGAAAAGTATCAATTTGTCTCTCCCCTCCAGTTATGGGTTAAATAATAGGACAGATTAGGATCTATAGTCTTGGTCAGCAACCAGCCTAGCGCAGAAAGCAATGGCAACCTACTGCGGAATAATCTTCTGCCCAGTCAATCATCTCTCTTTCGAGACATGATCGCCCAAAGTGTGTATCACGTATGGCACTGAACTTACTGATATCTGTTAAAATGAGATGTCAGTGTTATTTTCATTTACGTGTAATTTAGACAACAATTCTTTCAACGCTCACTGTATTTATTTAAAATAATTTTTGAATAATTAACATTTTTTGCATTTGCATTGAAAAGACTGACAGACTCACAAATGAAACAAATAAAAATAAATATTTCTTTTCTTAAGTGTGTATTATAATTTTTTATATTCAGATTGTGAAAAATTTTATTATGGCGCTAATTGTGACATGCCTTGTTATGGCTGTAACCATGGAGACTGTAACTCACTTGGAATTTGTAATCAAGGATGTAATGAGAGATTTATCGGAAGCAGATGTGATCGTAAGTATCGTCTCATTTCAATATTCTTTGTTCGTTCAATATATATATATATATATATATATATATATTTGGAGTGATGGTTAAGATAGAACACATGACTGTTGTATCAGTATATTTAAAATCTGAAAGTTTGCTATTTGCACATACCAGATTCAGATTCATGAAATATTTCTTTGGAATGACGGTTAAGATGTTAGACAAAAATATTACAGGGAAAATACGGTGAGACAAAAGAGAAATTAAATTTTCTGTTAAAAACGCCTTTGAAACAACGGCAGATTGAAAATCTGAAACTTTGCTATTTGCTCACACCAGATTCAGATTCATGAAAGAATTAGAATGACGGTTAAGACGTTAGACAAAAATATTACAGGGAAAATACGGTGAGACAAAAGAGAAATTAAATTTTCTGTTAAAAAGCCTTTGATACAACGTTAGATTTTAAATCTGAAAGTTTGCTATCTGCACAAACCAGTTTCATGCCGTCAAAATTTACTTTAACTACTTTGAAAATCGAATAGGGTGTTAAGAATGTGACAAATAGGGTGTTAAGAATGTGACAAATAGGGTGTTAAGAATGTGACAAATTATGATTGTCTCACGTCGTTAATTTTCTCTAGTCGATTTATTTAATATGACGACAAAGAATAACGTGATGCCGAATCGTAAGAGCTTAGGACTTTGAAAAAGCTCTCTCTGCGTAAACTATTTTCCAATGTTTCATGTAGAATTGAAAATATCTATCGACGATATTTGTTGTGATAAAACATCCCTATTTTTTAGAAAATTCAAAATAAATATACACACAATGTTGGCAAGAATCCGTTGGTAGAATACATTGAAAGAAATATTAAAGTCCTGAAGAATTAACTTTTAATATTGCAGAGTTTAATAGATTTTATCCTTTTGAGCATAACCCATATTTACAACAGAATTATCTCTTTCGGAATGTGGAAATATATTTAAAGAAAGCAAGTAATGTTTGTTATTGTATTTTTTAATTATAGAATGTGTAAGTGGATATTATGGCGAAAATTGTACTGAATCATGTTGGGGCTGTGCCAACGGCACCTGTCATCGGAACACCGGTCGTTGTACATCTGGCTGTAAAAAAGGTTTTATTTCATACAATTGTGATAGTAAGTATATGATTTAAATTTACATTCTTATGTTGAAATTTCATATTAAAATATGGCAGACGTGAAAAGCGATAGCTTTACAAATCAACCATTCGCCCGTGCATAGAATACTGCTGTCATATATGGTCAGGCGCCCCTGCTGTTTATCTCAGTGTTCTCGACAGGCTCCAAAGGATAATCTGTAACAAGATAGGTCCTGACTTGGCAGCTCGACTCCAGCCACTTTTTCACTGGCAGTATGTGACTTCTCTCTGTCTATTTTACAAATATATTCATGGCTACTGCTCTGACGAACTTAAGTGCCCCCGCCACTAGAAGTTACTCGTGCAACCAGACTTGCAATAAAGTCCCACCCATTTACAGTTAGACCAACCAAATGCAGCCCACAGTTCTACTCAATCAGGTTCTTTTCTCGCACTTCCGCCTGTGGAACTCCCTTCCGTATACTAACTTTTCTGACGGCTACAACCTCCAAGAATTTAAATGCAAGGTCAATACTCATCTCTTATCCACTTGACTCTAGTTCTTTCTATATCACCCTGTATATCTTGTTCTTTTTCTTTCTCTCTACCTTTGCAAGGGAGTTCCACAGGCGGGAAGTGCGAGAAAAGAAGTTTATTGAGTAGAATTGATGGCTGCATTTGGCTGATCTAACCGTAAGTGGGTGGGATCTTGTTGCCAGTCTGGTTGCACGATTAAATTTTTGAGATTGAAAAGAAATTTGTCGATGGGAAATTGAAACGGCAATATGATCATTATTGACGTTAATACTGCATGTTTTTTGTTTTCGAATATTTGAAACTCGCTAAGGGATTTACTTTTTTTTATATATGCATTTTCAGCAGTTATAAAAAACGAATTTGCAAAGTGGAAATTACAATTACAATATTTTATATTTTTTTCTATCAATTCTAATTTTTAATTGTAGAATGTGCTCCCGGATATATCGGACGTAAGTGTACCCCTACCTGCTTTAACTGTATTGGAAAGAAATGTAACCAAGATGGAATATGCCTTGATAAGTGCGAAGATCATTTTGACGGTCCCAAATGCGATCGTAAGTTTAATACTAATCATATATAGAAATTATTTATTAAGATGAATAAGTATTTCCCCTTCCGCTATGACTAATTGCAAAAACATAGATGAACCCTTGTGTAGTTCTTTCATATTTGTTTTTCACAAGACCCAACTTTTGTAATTTGACATTACTCTTGTCGACATGAGCCTTACCAATTAAAATCCCAGAGTAGACATGACAACGTGTCGCAATGTCCCCTTTTCTCAAGATTGATCGTATAAATTCTCAGTACGATATCCGAAAATAGCTCCACGGTGCAGAAATTTTAACCCGTTTTTTGAATTTGTTTTTTATCAGGCTGGGGACTTATTGCTATCTCTCGAATTCGTTAAGTTAAAACTTTTCTAACTTTACATTTAATTATTTGTAAGGAAGATTACTGATTAACTGAGTCCTGGGTATGACGATAAACTACATCCAGCAGCAAGACATTTGATTGGGAGATTTGAGGTTTTGGAGATCATTGAATAATTGATGTTGCTCCCATGTACACATAGACCCCATTGGTAGCAGCTGTTGGGATCCCAGCTATTGGCAAATAACGAGCCCTAAACAAAAATCAACACTACATTTTTATCGTAAAATTGATGATCTACAAATATATACATTTAAAAACATGATTTTACTCTGAAAGTATAAAATTGTGTTCAAAATATTTAGATTTTGGCTTAAATAACCCATAAAGGTGTTGCTATGCCGCTAAACAAAATCAACTGATTAATTGGGGATGATGAATATGTTTCTGTATACTATTCTCTTTTCTTCAGTATTTTAATATTTCATTTTTATACGGTTTTATTTCTCAGTGTACGTTTAATTTCTGATGACCTTTTGATTCCTGGTATTGCTTCCCGTGAAGATACTGGTTGCTTTTTGTGCAAATGGTTGTTCCTGACGATATCTTAAAAATCGTGATGGGTTTGGAGTAGAAAGATATGAGACTGGCCGCTGATAATTATCGATTTTGTTGTAACCCACCCCAACTCGTAAGGCAGATTAGTTTCATATATTAATTTATAATTTTTTCCAAATTACAAAATAAATAGTTACAAATCAAAGTCACTATAACTCACTCATTTTGTGAAATCAGATATTTTGAAGTTTGTATTTTTCGTCCTCGTATGTGCGTTGTGGTGCATTGGATATCGGCTCGGAACGAGAAACCGGGAAGCCGCGTTCGAATTCCAGTTGAATCCATTGTACTCACTTACGCGCAAATACCCTTGGGAAAGGTACTAATCCGTCTCTTCCTTCCAGTTATGGGTTAAATAGCAGGACAGATTGGGTTCTATAGCCTTGGTCGGCAACCAGTCTACCGCATAAAGTTATGGCAACCTACTGCGGGATAATCTTCTGCCCAGTCAGTCATGTCTCATGATCGCCCAAGCGTGTATGGCACTTAACTGACTGACTGAATATAATAGTTGAAAATATGATTAAGATTTCTACTGGGCATAAAGTGGGGGGTCTGTTTTATATTGTTATGAAGTAATAAATTGATCCCACACTTATTACTACATAATATTATAATACATATCTTCTCTTTCTAGCTATGAGTCAAATAACAGGAGAGATTGGGTTCTATAGCCTTGGTCGGCAACCAGTCTACCGCATAAAGTAATGGCAACCTACTGCGGGATAATCTTCTGCCCAGTCAGTCATGTCTCTTTCAAGACATAATCGCCCAAAGCGTGTATCACGTATGGCACTTAACTGACTGACTGATGTATATTGGTTAACACAAAATGGCATCGATTGTTGCAGAATGTGATAACTTATCGAATATTTCCTAACCCAATGATGTTTTTGTGATGTAGAAATTTCAGGAGTCGCCAGATAGATACGAAATTTGAGTAAACCATTGTTTTTCGCTATTCTTCTTCTTCTTCTTCTTCTTCTTCTTCTTCTTCTTCTTCTTCTATGTGCCCTGTCCCTTCAGGACGTAGGCGATCATGGCTTTCCATGTTTCCCTATCCCTTGTTTGAAGATCATTGTAATGATCACTGATTGATTTGTTTCTTAAAAGTCTATATTCAAAACTTTAAAATGAAATATATTCCCAATTTCTTCGGAAATCCTCTTGATTAGTTGTCACAATATAATCAATATTAATCAATATATTGAATATATTCACAATATACACTGCGTGCCAAATTATTATTGTGAGTCTCAGGTCACTCAATCAAATTATAAAAAGAATCGTAACTGCATTTTAAGTAAAAAAAAAAACAACCAAGAAAAAGTAAAAGAAAAGAAAAACCTTAATACATGGGGGAGAGAAGTAAGAGAAAAGTGAGACATTTGAGAAAGCGGAAAGTGCTGTTGAAATACCTAAGAGAATTTTGAAACAGTCAGACACATTCAATCATTAATGGCATATCGGAGTACGCCAATTCAAGCCAAAGGTGTCAGTCCCACTGAATGAATTATGGTAAGGAAAATAAGAACCACAGTATCTTCAAGCAAATGGAGAAGCGGAAAGTGCTGTTAAAATATTTACCGGCACTTAAAAGAGGAGATACAGCTATATTAAAATTACATATACAGAAATACTTGGACACCAAAAAAACCGTGCTGATAACAAATATGGCGCCAGTTTGCGTTCATTGCGCAGATCAGTACGAAAATTTTAGTGATTGCGCAGGTTAGTATTTCCAACATTGTGTGAAAAATTTGTGTGAATTGATTGGACTGTTTTTGAAATATTAGAAAAATGTTGATGGTAAATTTATATATGTGCAGGATGGATTCAGACGGAAAAAAACTTCCTGGCCCTGCACAGTGAACCGACCATTTTATCAGCGGATTTATCAATGGATTCGATATAGTCATTCCACTTGAGGCCCGCTGAGAGTGTTAGGCCAAAGAGGCGTAGTGTTTTGCTCTCAGAAAGGCTAGCCTAATCCATGCTAATGGGGGGGGGGGGGTAAAAGCTATTGTCTGTGATGGTTAATAGATAGCAGCTTCGTTTTGGAAGCATTAAAATTTATGAACCATTTCTTACCCCAGCCCACCACAGATTGGAGGTCCTTCTCAAGCTCGGCAGCGAGATTAGCTTTGTTAACCTCAGCAGATTTTTGATGAAAGCAAGAGTTTTTATTAAATTGTATTGATTTTAAAGTTTTCTTTTTCGGCATATTGTCTGGAATTTTGGTCAGCATACTGGGTTTATATAGGGACTTAAAAAATTGTATTAAAATAATTATTGAATAACAAAATTTCTGTGTCTTTAAAACTAAAATATTGACAAATGCATACTGACGAAAAATTTAAAAAAATACGAAACAGCTTTTCAGCGATTAAGAATATTTTTTTTCTTTTCAGGTTGCAAAAAAAATTATTATGGCGTTCATTGTAATAAAAAATGTCATGGCTGTAAGGAAGGAGACTGTAACCCAATTGGTATTTGTCGTCAAGAATGTTATGAAAGATTCAGCGGAGACAAATGTGACAGTAAGTATCATTTAATTGTTCATCTTCCTTCTTCGTTAGTTCTCGCTCGATCACCGGAGTTAAGCAACGTTGAGCCTGGTCAGTATTTAGATGGGTGACCGCTTAGGAATACCAGGTGCTGTAAGCGTTTAGTGACGGATGTGCGTTGTGGCGCAGTAGATAGAAAGAGAAATTAGTGAGCCGAGTTCGAATTCCAGTTGAATACCCTGCATTCACTTAAGCACTGGTACCCTTGGGAAAGGTATTAATCCGTCCCTTCCCTCCAGTTATGGGTTAAATAACAGGGTAGGACTTGGAGACTCTGCCCTTAAAAACAAATCCCAATGAATCTTGATACTCAAAAAGAAAATGTATTATTAGACACAAAACTGATATAAAAACAACAATAAATTGTTGAAAGAAAAAGGTATTACCAGCAATAAATAAATAAAATTTAGTTAGCAATAAATGACCCGCCGAGGTTGATATGCCATAAAAACAAAACAACCAACCAAATTTTTGATGCTGACAAGATTTTTCGATGGGTTCGTAGGAATAAAACATCTATTTTTTGTAAGAGATCAGTTTGTCAATCAGGTTTAATTGAGATATTTAATGTAATATAATTCCAAAATAACTCCACAAAGTAAAAAAAAACAAAACAAAAACACACACACACACACACACACAGCAACCAAATATTACCACACACACACACACACACACACACACACACACACACACACAGAGGTGTTCCCTTCGTGTGTATTTGGTCACAAGAATAACAACTCATGTTTAATTATGTTACTAAACATTTGAGAAGAATGTTGCTGAATATATTTTTATATAATACATATAACATGAATAATTTAAACAAGCTTTGTTAAATTCGGCTGACAAAATCTGCTTGTTTTACTTTAATTTTTAAATTTTTTCCAATATTCAAATAAGGTGTACGTCAAGAACATAATAGGCAATAAACTCTTCAAAGTTCATTTTCCTTTCTTCTTGTTTTTATTTAAATACTTTTGACCATTTCAGACAGTATAAAAAACTGAGTGTTGGTCCACATTTTCGATGATATTGTCCAGCATTTACGGCAGTGAATGCTGGACAATATCATCGAAAATGAGTAAAGGAATAATTTTATAAAGATATTTGAAGCTTTTGAGAAGGGGAGAAAAACAATATTAAAATGGTGACAGGAAAAAATAACGTCTCAAATTTGATTGCTGAACTTTCAATGGTGTTTACTTTCAAGGAATTGGACATGGTTTCAGGATTCAAACGTAATTATAGCAATCAACATCTTACAAATATCTTTGAATCACCATGAAATATATATATATATATATATATATATATATATATATATATATATATATATATATAATTGATCTAAGTAAGAAATATTGTTTTGGGTGTTTTGTTATTTTTATTACTCATTTCTGCGTCTGAGATCGAAACTGCCTCAGAAATTTTGTCCACGTGTGTCATCCTGTCAGGATTTTTCTCCATTTGTTAAAAGCGTCTTTCATCTAATTAGTAACAACAGTGTGTGTGGTAATATTTGGTTGTTGTGTGGTTCTTTTCTTCCTTTTTCTTTTTCTTTAGAATTATTTTGGGATTGTATAATGGGCTAAACAGCAACAATTTGTTGCTGTTTAGAATATGGGTATGGAAATTTTTGATGGGATAAAAAAACATGATTTGTTACAGATTGGTTCCATGGTTTTTCTCATCAACAATTTCTATATCTATATTGTGACTAAAGATCTACCTAAAGTTCTGCTTAAAAGTTTACACTTCTCCCTTTTTAGTAAATGATAATTGGCAAATGAAAAATGAAAAAATGTTGCATATTCATCTGCATATTCTCTTAACCCTGAAAATTGTTGCGTGTTGTTTTAAGTCTTTTGATTAGTTACAAACTCCCGTTTTATGTTTCATTCCTTGACTGATGGATATTTTTTTATGTTGGTTCTCAGCCGAAAGCTTAGAAACAATATAAGAAAAAGTTATCCGAATGTTGGAGAATTTTTGTCTTTATTTTCACCTGAAATTAAAGCCAAAATACGATGTTTAGAACGGCTCATAATTAAACATAATAGACATTCATTGTCTCTTATATTTAACAGTATATGTTTAGTAAATTATTTGCTGCCTCTATATATATATATATATATATATATATATATATATATATATATATAACATGTACAAACTACAATCTACTTAAAAAATGTACGTTTTGTTTCAACTTTGAAAGAACAATGTCTCATCAGGTAGTAAACGTTATATAGACGTTAGTAAACGAAAATAACGTTTGCTACCTGATGAGACATTGTTCTTTCAATGTCGAAACAAAATATACAATTTTGTAGTAGATTATAGTTTGTACATGTTCTAAAGTATGATTTATAATAAATATTATTGCTTTATTTCTATATTGGGCACTGTTTTAAATTAATATTTTGAACATTGCAAATATTTTCTTCGTTTCTTATTCATTTGGACATCGTTTATTTAATAATGAATTAGAACACTCACAGCTATTGGCGTGTGTATACATGATATATCACACATTAAAAGTTTTCCTCCTTCTACCGAACGCCCATAGCTCAGAGGTAGATTCGCCGACTGACACCAATTCGGTCGGGTTTCAATCCTGAGTAAAAAGCAATCGGATGTCTATATTCGTACTGATGAGCTGTGATACAGCGAAACAGATCTGTCTGCGGATGACTATATATATAAATTTATATATGCAAGCGAATGTATATATAAATATATGCGATCGAATATATATATTTCCTCTCAATAATTAATATATATATATAATATCCATTGAGGACTTTATTTTTATCTAATTGATATTTTATATTAATTAAAGTCTTTTGGATTATCCTCCCCGTCTCCACGGGTTCGACATTCTCTCCTACATACATACATGCATATATATATATATATATATATATATATATATATATATATAATCCACACGAAACAATCTTCCCCCAAAAGTAACAAATACACATAAACAATCCTAAAAATATTAAGAACAAATAACGTATAAATAGAAGAAAATAAATCTCACACAACATTAACAGCAATTCCATCCACCTATAAATAGTAGTAAAATAAAAACTATCTACACTTCCTTAAAAAAACATATATTCCAATATAAGAATTACCTAAACTAAACGAAAAAGTGACCTACCCAAAACTAAGCTACCCCACGCCCTTCACCTAACCCAAAGCAGTATCTCTATGACTAAAAACTGACGACTAGATCATACAAAACTCCCAACCCACATTCACTTACATCGTTTTCATTAACAGCGGCGCCACTTCAATCATACATAGATAGCAGCAAAATAAACAAAGAATGTCTACCCTTCCTAAAAAAACCATAACTCCCAATATAAGAAATACCCAGACAAAATAACTAAGGAACTTGTCTTAAACTAAGCTACCTCTCCTAACCAAAGCCCACATTCACTTAAACATCATATCACCATAAATAAACCGTTTTGTAACAACCATTATATATATATATATATATATATCATACTTATATAAAGAGTTTAAAATTCGTTAAGGGATAAAAATTTCTATAATTTTAATTTGTATCTACTTTCTATTGTTGCCATTTGAAATTTGAAAATTACTTTTATTTTTTAAATGTATAATTGATATGCTTTATATAATTGATATAATTGATATAATTATATAATTATAGTTATAATTATATAATTATATAATTATAATTATATAATTATAATTATAATTATATAATTATAATTATATAATTGATATAATTGATATGCTTTGTATCTACTTTCTATTGTTGCCATTTGAAATTTGAAAATTACTTTTATTTTTTAAATGTATAATTGATATTTTTTAAACGGTTAACTTTTGTAATTGCAGCTTGTGCCTCTGGATACACGGGAAAAAACTGCAGCTATACGTGCAAAAACTGCATTGCTGAGAGATGTAGTCATGATGGTACCTGCATTCTCGGGTGCAAGGGCCATTTTGCCGGGAGCAAGTGTGAATGTGAGTTTGATTTTCAACGTCCCCCTCCACACAGTGTCTCAGAGAAACAAATCGTCTCGTCGTCACTTTACAGTTTTGATAGTCCAAAAGCGTCTACACGGTCTTGTCAGCGATGAATTATTTTCCACGATGTAATTCCTTCCTCATAGATAAAACGTCTCAAGCTTTTCACAACTCTATCGGTATTACCATGGCAAATGTCCAAACGAGCTACATTCTTTAGTTCCACTAATCCTGACTCTTCCTGCTCAAAATTGCCATGTCATGTCCACAGGGTCGTATCACCCTGATTCCCTTCGTATCCCATTAGTGAGAAGTAATTTTGTTCCACACAATTAGCATCAACCCATGAGCCGCTTCGTTGACTGCCAGTAGGATTCTTTTTAGACGACTACAATCTGTGTTGTGGTACAGTGGATATCGACTCGGAAAGAGAAACCGGGGAGCCGAGTTCGAATTCCAGTTGTAATCCATTGTATTCACTTACGCGCAAATACCCTTGGGAAAGGTATTAATCCGTCTCTTCCTTCCAGTTGTGGGTTAAACAGCAGGACAGATTGGGTTCTATAGCCTTGGTCGGCAACCAGTCTACCGCAGAAAGCAATGGCAACCTACTGCGGGATAATCTTCTGCCCAGTCAGTCATGTCTCTTTCGAGACATGATCGCCCAAGCGTGTATCACGTATGGCACTTACCTGACTGACAATCTGTCTATGGGTAAACGTTATCTATCCCACATATCCCCATAAAATGCGCCTCTTAACTTTTAGTCTTACTCTTCACACAACAAGCTCCTTCAATAACCCCCTACCTCGAATGGTTCTTGGGCCTTGTATAGGACGAATATTAATATAAAAATCTATTTTAAATATAGTATTTCCTTCTCTGTAATTCAAAGTTGACGATGCACAATATTTTAATGTTTTTTTTCTCTATAGAACGTAAAAATTACTCAGTTGACAAACATAAAGTTTTTTTTATTATTTCGGTATGAATTTATAGCAACTGAAATATGAATTTATAGCAGTAAGTATGAAATATGAATTATATTTGTGAAATATAAATTATATTTCTAGCAGTTAATATGAAATATGAATTTATAGTATTAAATATGAAATATGAATTATATTTATAAAATATAAATTATATTTCTAGCAGTTAATATGAATTTATAGCAGTAAATATGAATAATATGAAATATCAATTACATCTATGAAATATCAATTATATTTATGAAATATCAATTATATTTCTAGCAGTACATATGAATTTATAGCAGTAAATATGAATAATATTTATGAAATATCAATTTATAGCTGCAAATATGAAATATGAATTTATAGCAGTAAATAAGAAATATGTATTATATTTATGAAATATGAATTATATATCAGTAAATAAGAAAAATGAATTATATTCATGAAATTTGAAGTATATTTATAGCAGTAAATATAAATAATATTTATGAAATTTTAATTACATCTATGAAATATCAATTTATAGCAGCAAATATGAAATATGAATTTATAGCAGTAAATAAGAAATATGAATTATATTTATGAAATATGAATTATAAAGCAGTAAATAAGAAAAATGAATTTTATTCATGAAATTTGAAGTATATTTATAGCAGTAAATATGAATAATATTTTTGAAATATCAATTACATCTATGAAATATCAATTATATTTATAGCAGCAAATATGAAATATGAGTTCTTAGCATTAAATTTAAAATTTCTTCCATGAGTAGTAATTTGAACTTTTTAACGAAATGGTAAGCTGGTTGATGAGGTCGGGATTGTGAAAGAATTAATTTCTTTATTTTTTACCAGTGTTAATATTGCTTACCTAATATTATTTGGACAGTTGGTCCTTTTCTTTCTGCTGTTGGTCTATAATTTATCTCTTGTTAGATGTATTCCTAAAGAGATTTCCTTTTTATTTTTATTTTATTTTGTCTCACGGAACATACCTGACGAGAGTTGAAAAATGGAACGGTGGAGACGTCTTTATAACAGAAGATGGATATGCGCTGTAGTGCAGTGAATATCGGTTCGGAGTTAGAAATCGGGGAGCAGAGTTCAAATTCCAGTTGAATTCGTTGCATTCACTTACGCGCAAATATTCTTGGAAAGTATATTAATCCATCTCTTCTATGGGTTGAATGGTAAAACAGATTGGGTTCTGTAACTCTTGTGGACAACCAGTCTACCGCAGACAGAAATGGCAACCTACTGCGGGAAAATCTGCCTAGTCAGTCATGGATCGAAAGAGACATGTCCGCCGAGGCATGTATCACATATGACACTTAATTGATTGACAGATACACAGAAAGGGTTTAATTGTTCCCCAGCCATAATCATCATTTCAGAAATTCAAATATATAGGAAGCCATGAGACATGATGCTGAAAGCATCGCAGATTAAGAGATTTTGAATAATACATAGTATAATAACAATTCATTGCTTGCACTTACGCGAAAATACCCTTGAGAAAGATATAAATCCTTCTTTCCCCCTGTTATGGGTTAAATAACAGGACAGATTGGTCATAAAGTGGGGGATCGGTTTTCCATTGTTATAAACTAATAAACGGTCCCCTACTAATTCCTATGTAAAAATATAATGCATCTCTTCTCCATCTAGCTATGAGCCAAATAACAGGACAGATCGGCTTCTATAGCCTTAGCTGGCGACCAGTCTACCACAGAAAGTAATGGCAACCTACTGCGGGAAAATCTTCTGCCCTGTCAGTCATGTCTCTTTCAGGACATGATCGCCCAAGCGTATATCACGTGTGGCACTTAACTGACAGACTGAATAGGAATCATGATTAAGGTTTCTACTGGTCATAAAGTGGGGGATCGGTTTTCCACTGTTATAAACTAATAAACTGACCCCCCACTAATCCCTACATAAAAATATAATGCATCTCTTCTCCCTCTAGCTATGAGTCAAATAACAGGACAGATCGGCTTCTATAGCCTTAGCTGGTGACCAGTCTACCGCAGAAAGTAATGGCAACCTACTGCGGGAAAAGCTTCTGCCCTGTCAGTCATGCCTCTTTCAGGATATGATCGCCTAAGCGTGTATCACATATGGCACTTAACTGACTGACTGACAATGACAATATTTCATTTTAGTACTTCATATAATACAAACACTTCCGGATAAGGTACCGGCGAAAACCTCGATCAGAAAACAATAATATTTATCTTTAAATATTTAGGAAACATTTATCAAAACAATATCGATGTTTTGAAAATATGATTTTAAAAATTCGAAATTAACTATAAAATCTGCAATTCTTTATAAACAGCGTGCCATGTAGGATTTTATGGTGTCGACTGCATGAACGACTGTAGAGGATGTATTTCTGAAGAATGTGATCCAATCTATGGCCGATGCTTAAAAGGGTGTAAACCAAACTTCACTGGATTCAAATGTGAAGGTAATTTTCTTTGTTTTTATTTTTTAATGAAATAGTGAGTTCATGCCTTTCAGATTTTAATCTTGTCTAAAAAAATCTCTTGATAGAGAAAGTTTCAAAAAGTTCTCCTAAGAACATTAACCAGTTATTAAAATTATTCAGTAAGTTTTTTTTAATCATTTCAACCCAAGCAAAGTGGTACTGCCACTGATATGCAGGGGGCGACATAAGAGAGTTAAAGTTTTAGACAGGAAAAGAGTGATGACAAAGACGAACCTGCTACAGGGGCAGAAAGAGAAAGGGCAAGAGAAGGATATGAACACAGGAAGGAAGAATTTACCAAGGTAGAGAGAAAGACGGGGTGATGTGGAAAGGGCTGGAGTTAAGTAGATAAGAGATGGGAATTGACTTTGCATGTAAATTCTTGGAGGTTATAGCCGTCAGGAAAGCAAGTATATAGAAGGGTGTTCCACAGGCGGGAAACGTGAGAAAAGAAGCTGATGGAGTAGAAATGTCACCTACACTTGGTTGATCTAACTGTAAAAGGGTGGGACCTTGATGGCAGTCTGGTTGCCCGAGTAAATTCTTGTGGCACCAGTGACCTAAGTTCTTCAGAGCAGAAGCCATAAAAATATTTATAAAAGAGACAGAGAGAAGCCACATCCCGCCGATGAGAAAGTGGCTGGAGTCGATTTGCCAAGTCGATAAACTCCAAAGGAGAATCTGTAATGATAGACATTACAGATTCTCCTTTGGAGTTTGTCGAGAACACTGAGACAAACAGTAGGAGTCTTTCGCTGTTCTGATTCTGCTTGTTATGTAGTCTCAGCTATACTGAACCGAATCCTTTATTCAATAGAAGGGGGTTTGCATGTTTGCTGTATGTTCAATTCTTGAGTCAAGCAGTGAAATCTATATACTTCGGTGAAATGAACAGAACTGACATTTCAAAGACGAATTAACAAAAATGATATTACCCCTTAGTCCTGGATAGCGCCATGGGAACAGGCTACCCCCATTAATTGAATAAAATTCAAAATTCTGAGAATGTTACAATAGACACAAGAAGATGGATAGAACAAATGAAACATTGGAACAATAATAATCAAGATGAGGACAACTATCTGAATAAATTAGTGTATAAATCTTTTTACTTTTCCCACTTTCACACAAATTTTTGTTAAAATCATTTCACCCCAAGCAAGGCATTCCACTGTCACTTATTGCACAGGGAGTTACATAGGGAAAAGTGATGAGAAAGAGTGGTTAGTTATAGGAAATGTCAGGAGGAGGGTAATAGACGGATGAGGATACCGAGGATGGGGGTTAGGTAGATGAGAAGAGTGTTTGAGAGAATGGATGCGTGTTAGTGTGATAAGAGGTGTCTATTGACCTTACATTTAAATTCCTGGATATTGTAGCTGTCGGGGAAGCAAGTATATGGAAGGAAGTTCCACAGGCGGGAAGTGCGAGAAAAGAAGCTGTTAGAGTAGAAATTGCGGTTACATTTTATCTGTTTCACTGTAAAAGAGTGGAACCTAGTTACTAATCTAGTATCTCATGCAAATTCATACCTAGGAGGCACCAGTGATCTAAGTTCATCGGAGCAGAAGCCGTGAATTTATATATATTTATTTGTAGTAGAGGCACAGGGAAGCTACGTCACGCCAGTGAGAGAGCGACTGCATCCGGGCTGCCAAGTCGGTATCGATCACATTGCAGATTCTCAGTTGTATTTTGTTGTATTTTCTCCCCGAGGAGAATAGCAGGGGCACCCGACCAGATGTGGCAGCAGTATTCAATACACGGGCCCCTTTAAAAAAATAAAAAAATAAAAAAGAACGTGAATTTATCTTTTCTATCCTAAGATATGAGTTAATTAGCAGAGTAAATAGTTGTTTCCAACCTTGGGTTGTACTCAGTCTACGAAAAGAAACACTCTAAATTCAAAACTGCGGAGATGGTAACAAGCCCCTTCATTATCTTTCCCAAGAAGTCTTATTTCACATGTACTAAAAAGAAAAGCCAGTGGGTAGCCATGGACTGTAGAAACATCAATCTTTGTTGTGTTCTCAGCAGATCTATTCTTTGGTCTTTACGTTACAATCAGTCGTTTTTCTTACTCATCCCTATAAGAATAACATACCTTAACTTGGTCATAAAACCAACTGTGTGCCAAGAATTTACGCGATTTTGTGAAAACTCGTTTATTCTTGTCTGTGTATTGGCCTTACGGTGACTATTGACGTGGAGGCATTAACAGAGTTAATGTTTTCCAGAGCACTGGTTCATATTTAGCCAGAATCTTCTCTAATATTTCCTGAAATTTTCCTCTGTTACAAAGCTTTGCTGATAAGTTTCATAACTTATTGCTGAAGATGCGAGAAAAAAATGTTTTTATGACTCCTAAATACGAACGATTGTGGCGCAGTGGATATCGGCTCGGAATGAGAAATCGGGGAACCAAGTTCGAATTCCAGTTGAATTCCTCGCATTCACTTACGCGCAAATACCCTTGGGAATGGTATTAATCCGTCTCTTCCTTCCAGTTATGGGTTAAATAACAGGACAGATTGGGTTCTATAGCCTTGGTCGGCAACCAGTCTACCGCAGAAAGTAATGGCAACCTACTGCGGGATAATTTTCTGCCCAGTCAGTCATGTCTCTTTGGAGACATGATCGCCCAAAGCGTGTATCGCGCATGGTACTTAACTGACTGACAAAATGTTTCTTTCTGATATCCTATCCCTTCAGGACGTCAGCGATTGTGCTTACCCGCAACTTCTCATTCTTTTTAAATATCTTTCGAGTGCCAGGAAAGATAGTAGAGTGGTTTTCCTGTTACCTTCTGTCTAGTTTTGAATTCAGAGTAGTTCTAGTCTTATTGCAAATCTAGTCTAGAGAATCACAATTTACCCTGTTGTTTAGACAATAATTTAAAGGAGATTCATGTCTTTCCCAAGGCCATTAGCGCCAAAAAAATGCAACAAACAGAAATATTCATTGTTTTTTTATTTAAGGCAAAATACCATTGATACTAAAGGTTTTAAATTACTTTTTTACAAAACTTTAATTTTTGTCGATCTATTTTTCACATTTAACTTTCAAAACAGGGAGTATGAAATCTGCTAATTGTTATTACTTCATTGCAAATAATTTCATTTTATTTTAGTTTTTAATTCTGATAAAAATAAATATATATTATTTTAATGACCCCGTGAAAATCTAAAAAATTCTACTTGCAGAATGTCAAGGTGGCTTTTATGGAGAAATGTGTAACATTAATTGCAATGGTTGCAAAAAACGTCTCTGCTATCGAGACGGAACTTGCAAAGAAGGTTGTGCGGATAATTTTGATAGAAAATGTCAACGTAAGTGTTATTTTCTTCCTTTCATTTTTTAGTTATAGCCACTTTTATTAATGAAAATTGAAAATGTCTGTTATTCTAGTTTCGAAGTGGAACAAATATAACGAAAATGAAAATTAGCGCGTATACATCTTCATTGTGCTTCGTATACACCTGACAAAATATATATTTTAAAAGAAAATTATGAAATCCAATATTACAGAAGACGGAAAGTGCGACACAGAGATCCGAAGGCGAATTGGCATGGCAAAAGAAGCATTCCAGAAGTTGAGTAAAGTATTAAGAAACAGGACAATTTCGCTAGAAACTAGGAAGAGAATACTGGATTGCTACGTGTTGTCCGTCATTCAATATGGCAGTGAATACTGGACAATACCATCAAAGATGAAGGGAAAACGAAGCAACTGAAATGTGGTTCTACAGAAGCATACTGAATATAAATTGGTGGATCAGTTCCATATTACAGTCAATACATAAATTGACCCCGCACTTTGTGACCACATCAGTTTCTATACATTTAAATTCCTGAGATCCAAAAGCACAAGGATTCATTCCAGGATCTGAGAAGAGTGGACGATTTCGCAAGAAACTAGGAAGAGAGTAGTGAATTGCTACGTGCTGTCCGTCCTTCAATATGGCAGTGAATGCTGGACAATACAATTAAAGATGAAGGGAAAACTCGAAGCAACTGAAATGTGGTTCTACAGAAGCATACTGGACATAAAGTGGGGGATCAGTTCCATGTTATAATCAATATATAAACTTACCCCTCACTTTGTGACCACATCAGTTTCTATACATTTAAATTCCTGAGATCCAAAAGCACAAGGATGCATTCCAGGAGCTGAGAAGAGTATTAAGAAACAGAACGATTTCGCTAGAATCTAGGAAGAGAGTACTGGATTGCTACGTGCTGTCCGTCCTTCAATATGGCAGTGAATGCTGGACAATATCATCAAAGATGAAGGAAAAACTTGAAGCAACTGAAATGTGGTTCTACAGAAGGACGCTGCGAATCTCATGGATCGAGCATGTGAGCAATGATGAGGTCTTGGAAATGATGGAAACAAAATGTAAATTAATACTGAGCATCAGGAAGAGACAGCTGAGGTTCCATGGAACACGCAACGAGGAAGGAGGGCTTGGAGAATCTGATACTAACAGGCCAGATAGAGGGAAAAAAAGAGACAGGGGAAAGCAACGGATAACATATTTGAAGGACCTGATCAGGTGGATGACGGAACGAGGATTGCATGGTGTAACACGAGAAGGCCTGCTCAGAGCCACCAGGGACAGGGAAACGTAGAAGGCCATGATCGCCTACGTCCTGAAGGGACACGGCACATAGAAGAAGAAGAATATTAAAAATGTTCTTTACTTCGTTATATTTACTATTCGCTTATCTTCTCATACGGGCATGTATGCGTGTTCAGATTCTTAAATTTCATAAATTCAATTTGGAGTTTGGTTTTCTGCCGATATTTTTTAAATTTCTAAAAAAATATTTAAAATAAAATCATTATGCATCTGATATATATATTTTTTATAAGCATATCGCCCCAAGCAAGGCATTTTATTGCCACTGGTGCGCAGGGGGTTAAATAGGAGGAAAGTTATGAGAAAGCGTGACAGTTTATAGGGGGTGACAGGAAGTGGGTAAGAGAAGGATGAGAATACTGATGAGAGTGAAGTGGATGAGAGAGAGGATGCAAGTTAGTGAGATGATGAAGATGACATTGACTTTACAGTGACTTTAAATTCTTGGAGATTATAGCTGTCGGGAAACAAGTAAACGGAAGGGAATTCCACAGGCGGGGAGGTAGAGAGGATGGGGTTGGTGGTGGGAGGTGTCTGTGTGCCCAGGCGTTCCCACTGGAGATTATGGCTGTCCCGGGAAGCAAGTAAACGGAAGGGAATTCCACGGGCGGGAAGTGCCGGAAGAGAGGATGCCAGGTTAGTGAGATAGGAGTGTCTATTGACCTTGCATTTAGAATTCCTGGAATTATGACTGTCAGGAAGCAAAGTAAACGGAAGGAAGTACAGGCAGGAAGTGCACGAGAGAAGGATGCCGAGTTGTGGTAAGAATGGGAGTGTCTATTGACCTTACATTTTAAGTTCTGGAGATTATGGCTAGCAACAAAGGGGAAGCAAGTAAAACGGAAGGAATTCCACAGGCAGGAAGTGCCGAAAGGATGCGGAGGTTGGTGAGATAGGGAGGGTATCTATTGACCTTACATTTTAAATTCCTGGAGATTATAGCTGTCAGGGAAGCAAAGTGACAGAGAAATTCCACAGGCAGGAAGTGCAGGAAGAGAAAGGATGCCGAGTTAGTGAGATAGGGAGGTGTCTGACCTTACATTTAAATTCCTGGAGATTATAGCTGTCAGGAAGCAAGTGACAGGAAGGGAATTCCATGGGCAGAAGTGCAGAGAAGGATGCAGGTTGGTGAGATAGGAGGTGTCTGTTGACCTTACATTTAAATTCCTGGGGTGGTTGTATAGGGAAGCACGATGACGGAGAATTCCACAGAGCAGGAAGTGCAGAGGAGAAGGATGCCGAGTTGGTGAAAGATGGGGGTGTCTATTGACCTTGCATTTAAATTCCTGGAGATTATGGCTGTCCGGGGAAGCAAATGAAACGGAGAATTCCACAGGCAGGAAGTGCACGAGAGAAAGGATGCAGGTTCGTGAGATAGGAGGTGTCTATTGACCTTGCATTTAAATTCTGGAATTATATCAGAGGGAAGCAAGTAAACGGAAGGGAATTCCACAGGCCCAGAGGTGCGAGAAAGGTCTGAGGTTGGTGAATGGAGGTGTCTGACCTTACGACTGAAATTCCTGGAGATTGGCCTGTCAGGAAGCAAGTAAACGGAAGGGAATTCCACAGGCCGGAAGTGCGAGAAAAGGATGCGGGTTCGTGAAGACGGAGGTGTCTATTGACCTTGTTCCCAATTCTGGAGATATGGCTGTCCCGAGGCTTAAAATGAAACGGAAGGAGAGTGCAGGCAGGAGGTGCGGAAAGGATGCCGAGTTGGTGAGATGGAGGTGTCATGGTATACATTTTAAATTCCTGGA
The DNA here is from genome assembly GCA_037127315.1 of Ascarosepion bandense. Lineage (NCBI taxonomy): Eukaryota > Metazoa > Mollusca > Cephalopoda > Sepiida > Sepiidae > Ascarosepion > Ascarosepion bandense. The sequence goes on from JBBBDQ010001704.1 coordinate 3,130,622, forward strand.
AATTCTGTTATCGGGGGAAGCAAAAACCTAAGCAGGAAGAGAATTCCACAGGCAGGGAGGGTGTGAGAGAAAGGATGCGAGTTGGTGAAGATGGAGGTGTCTCGCCAGTATTACATTTAAATTCACCTGGAGGTCGAAAGCTGTCAGGAAGCAAGTAAACGGAAGGAATTCCACAGACGGGAAGGTCTCTGAGAGAAAGGATAAGCGCTTGACTTTGGGGTTAAGTGAGGTGGGAGGTGTCAATGACCTTGTTCCAGGTGGAGATTATAGCTGTCCCGCGAGGAAGCAAAGTAAGCATGGAAGAATTCACACGGGCGAGAGGTGCGAGAGAAAAGGATGCAGGTTGGTGAGATAAGGTCTCTGTTGACCTTACCATTTTAATTCCTGGAGATTCGCTGTCAGGAAGCAAGTAAACGGGAAGGGGTCCACAGGAGAGGCAGAAGAAGGACACGGGTTAGTGAGATAGGAGATGACCGTTGTTTTACATTGATAAAATACAACATTTCATAATTTTAAACGTGACTAAATAATCGAAGATCTTTTTATTGCTTTAAATTAAACCCTAGAATGAACGTCAAATGCAACAATAAACCTGCCATACATACGCCGTGTGGCAAAAAACGTTCTAAATACATATTCTTAACATTTTCAATTGAATTTCCGTAAAACAAATAGCTATACAGGTGAAGTGAATTTGTTTTTTTTTTTGAATTTGTAGCAGTATGAGAAAAAAAAAACATGTTATTGTTTTCAGCTACGATGAAACGAAATAGCGTAAATATTTTTATTTAATACTCTTTATTCTGTCTAAATTCTAAAATTTAGTTTTCTAATCTGAACGGTAATTGAAATTTGACTCGATAAAATTAAAAAAGAGAGTGATCAGGAAACAATGCTTTCGTTGTCTGGAAGATATTTTGGTATTGAGTTAATGCAAATAAGGTTTCTTTTTTTTTAAAATCATTCCCTCTCAAGCAAGGTAATAAAGCCACTAAGACGCAAAGGAGGTTGCTGAGTGTAAGATAATATGTAAAACATATTAAAGAGCGAGAACAATTAAATAAGAGGAATTAAAAAGAAAGAAGACAACGATTGACATTGCATTTAAATTTTTGAAGAACAAAACGGAAAAACAAGAAATCCAGAAGAGAGAAGAAACTGTTAGCATAGAACATATGGTTATATCTAGCTATTTCAACTGTAAAATGATCTGGCTTTACCCCTAATCTATTACTGATTTAAATTCATAAAATCTACCATACAAGAAAGCTTAACGCGAAAAACCGGAGTGATCTAGTTAGTGTTTGTCACACACGCTAATATAATATTTTTAATTGTTTTATCCCATGAAAGGCGGTAGTGCTACTGATGCGCAGGAGGCTACATAGAAGTAAAAGATTAGATAGAAGGAGAGTAAAGAGAAAGGCGAACCATTTACAGGGGGTGTCAGAGACAGGATCAAGAGAAGGATGGGAATACAGGTATGATGACAGTTGCAAAGGCAGAGAGAAAGGAAAAGATGTACAGAGTGATGTAGAAAGAACTAGAGTCAAGTGGTTAAAAGATGGGTATTGACATTGCATTTAAATTCCTGGAGGTTGTAGCCGTCAGGAAAGCAACAATATGGAAGCGAGTTCCACAGGCGGGAAGTGCGAGAAAAGAAGCTGCTGGAGTAAAATAGTCGTCTGCATTTGGTTGATCTATCTGTGAATGGGTGAGACTCAGTTCCCAGTCTGGTTGTATGAGAAAACACCTGTTGCAGGGGCACCAGTGACTTAAGTTCATCAGAGCAGAATCCATGAAAATATTTATAGAACAGACAGAGGGAATCCACATCCCGTCGGTGAGAAAGTGGCTGGAGTCGAGCCACCAAGTCGGTACCTATCACATTACTGATTCTTCTTTGGAGCCTGTCAAGAACACTGAGATTAACAGCAGATACACTTGACCATATATGACTTCAGTATTTTATGCACGGATGGATGGTTGATTTTATATGTGCAGGATGTATTCAGGCGAAAAAAACATCCTGGCCCGACACAGTGACCCAACCTTTGATAGCAAGTGCTCCTTACACTAGTTTTAACTCTGACACAATTTCGAGCTGATAATTAAAGTTCTTTATGCACTCACACTGTACAATATTATTTCGTTTCTTTATACTGAGACACGGTTGTTATCGGTTTATCGATATTTTATAATTAATACGCTAACTTCCATATATTTACTTTCAGTAATGGCTTTTAAGCAAGGTGCGGGTATTAGTTCATGTTGATGTATGTGTCGTGGAGCAGGTAAAAGGTCCAGCAAGAATAACACAGAACAACCAAAAGAGGAAATAACGAATATATATTAAACACGGCAAAATACAACACTTGGAAATTTGTTAGTAGAACGATAATACGGGTTAGTGTGTAATACTATAATTCGACTCTCGAACTGGGACTCGTAATGGTCGTTACGGTATTCTTAGACGACTCTCGGCTATGTTCAGGGCGTTTTCCTTAGGCTATCTACTAGCTACTCACATGCTACCCACTCTCACCTCTTGTGAGGGGAGGGTATATGTACTGGGTGGAAGAGTTTATTCCGTTGTTAGTGATGCCGACATGACAGTATGAAAAAGTCAGAGTGGCTGGGAAAACTAACATTTATATTTTGAAAGATATATGAAGGACCAGAGATTTATTATTATTATTATTATTATTAATAATAATATTATTATTACATATCCTGTCAAGTGTGCTAAAATGTTACCATGTCACGGTTTTCAACGGCAAAAAAGGAAAGTTGTTAAATGTTAGAAAATGATCTATGTTGAGTTCAAGCCTTATCAGTTTGTCAGCACCAGTGAACCTTTTCATACAACAGTACCTAGCATGTTCATCACATAAACTACTATTGTTGTGGTGAGTTCGACCCACACTGGGTGCCATTTACTTATTGTCTAGTTGCCAAAAGAAACTAAGGTTATTAAATATCAACAATAATACAAACTGTTTTCTGACACAGTAACTAGTTAAGTTTTATGAATTTTTATAAATTTTATTTTTGTAGATTGCATCTCTGGTTTTTACGGAGAATTTTGCAATAAAAAATGTCCTCTCTGTCTCCATGGAAAGTGCGATCAAATGACAGGTAACTGTGTGCTGGGATGTATCGATGGATTTTCAGGAAGCACTTGCAGTGGTAAGTAGTTGTTTGGTTTGTCTTTACAGTAATTGTTCAATTTTTTTATGGATTATATACGATGTACAATGCTGAGGATCTGACAAAATGAATTGATTTTGGAAGGATGTTTTGTTCGGACCGAGATATTTTCAACTTCTGTATAAGTCGACTTATTACCTAGGATGTGCGTTGTGGTACAGTGGATATCGGCTCGGAACGAGAAACCGGGGAGCCGAGTTCGAGCTCCAGTTGAATCCGTTGTATTCACTTACGTTCAAATACCCTTGGGAAAGGTATTAATCCGTCTCTTCCTTCCAGTTATGGGTCAAATAACAGGACAGACTGTGTTCTATAGCCTTGGTCTACCGCAGAAAGCAATGTCAACCTACTGCGGGATAACCTTCTGCCCAGTCAGTCATGTCTCTTTCGAGACATGATCGCCCAAGCGTGTATCACGTATGGCACTTAACTGACTGACTGAGTATAATAGTTGAACATATGATTAAGGCTTCTACTGGGCATAAAGTGGGGGATCAGTTTTATATTGTTATGACGTAATAAACTGATCCTCCACTTATTACTACATAATAATATAATACATATCTTCCCTTTCTAGATATGAGTCAAATAACAGGACAGATTGGGTTCTATAGCCTTGGTCAGCAACCAGTCTACCGCAGAAAGCAATGGCAACCTAGTGCGAGATAATCTTCTGCCCAGTCAGTCATGTCTCTTTCGAGACATGATCGCCCAAGCGTGTATCACGTATGGCACTTAACTTATTACCTATTACTTGACTTTACACAAGGAATCCCTCGTGTATGATATGCCCAGCTATATTAGGACAGGTTGATTTTGGATTTTCAAATTTGTGGGCAAAAATGATAAACAAAGGCCCAACATATTTTTTCCAAATCTTGATCGTTTTTGTGGATACGAGTTTAAATATTAAGTTTAGTTTAAAAATCGGAGCGTTGAAAATTCATTGCGGTAGTCGGTGAAAGCCTTATAGCCCAACCGAATAAAATTTGTAATTGAAATATATAATTGTAATTGAAATATATATACAGCTACTAAGAGATGAAGAGTGATAATACATAACCAACAACTGTATATCTTCAAAATGATGCAGAGAATAAAGCAACAGTTGAGTGAAGGGCAAAATGTCACATTAAAAATTTACGGCACAATGCATTAACCTTGTCAGATTGATTAGACGAAAGGGAAGAAGCTATAAAATAATAAGTAAACATTTATTTATACTTATATAGTTGTCATTTCTACTTATATAGTTATGCCATTTCAGTCAGTTAAGTGCCATACGTGATACACGTTTGGGCGATCATGTCTCGAAAGAGACATGACTGACTGGGCAGAGGATTATCCCGCAGTAGGTTGCCATTGCTTTCTGCGGTAGACTGGTTGCCGATCAAGGCTATATAACCCAATCTGTCCTGTTATTTAACCCATAACTGGAAGGAAGAGACGGAATAATACCCTTCCCAAGGGCATTTGCGCGTAAGTGAAGGCAATGAATTCGGTTGGAATTCGAACTCGGCTCCCCGATTTCTCGTTCCTAGTTGATATCCAACGTACCGCAACGTACATCCCCATTTACCATAGATTAAATTATACTTATATAGTTATGTTATTTATAATTATATAGTTATGTCATTTGTACTTATATTGTTATGTGATTTATACTGATATAGTTATGTCAATTTATCAGACTAATTTTATTTATTAGAATTTTTTGTAATTTTTACAATTTTTGCACGATTTTTACTTATAGAATACGAAAGAAATCGATATTTTGCTTGTAGTAATTCATAATTCGAACTCTGGTTTGAATATATTTTCCATTCAATGGATCTAATATAAAATATCAACTTTATTTTGAGTTATTCTTGAAATAGTATCATTTTTATGTTAATTTGTAAATAAAAACTTGCAGAAATTAGGAATTTCTAGGCATTTTTCCATACGATTTTAAAACTGAAAGCCCAAAGTTTGGTAAAAGCTAAACATCTAATATTTTTTGTCACTACTTATCACATGAAACTACAGCTTTTTCATTGTGTGCAATATTAATATTGTTAAAAACATGAAAATTAACCTGCGATAGATTAGCGAGAGGCTCACAACGTTTCATTGGTATGTAAAGAGTAGCATGTTAGAAAATAATTTATTATCCACAAGGTGGAGTAGACATTTTTTCAAACAGCAAAGATGGACTAGGCAGTTCTAGTGAAGATATGGCAGTAAGACTCTGATCTGGCCTCCTGTTAAGATAGAGCATAGCAGCAGGAGTCAGATACTTACTGGAGCGGTACAATGAACCGATCATTATTCTTGCATCTTTAGAATAAGTCAGCAATATTTTAGGGGTTAACTCGACAACCATAACATTATTAAAGAATAAAGAAATGCATAAATTACACTTTTAATATTTTATAAAATAATTAAACAAAAATTAATGGTACAAAATAATTCTGTGAAATATTTGATAAAAATGTTTTGATTTCCTTATGACAAGCAACTGTTTTTATTTCAGAATGTAAATTGGGTTATTATGGCGTGAGTTGTAAGGAAAAGTGTCATTATTGCAAAAAGGAAGAATGTAACAGGCAAGGCGAATGTCTGTATGGCTGTGGAGATCGATTTACTGGTAAAAAATGTGAAGGTAACGTCATTTTATAAAATGAGATATTTTTCAAATATGTGATAGAATTGTGCTTGTTTTATCTAATAACCATTTGTTGTAGGACTTAATATGGGTGAAATATCTTGGCTGCCATTGTTTTGTCTGCAAATCAAACAGGAAGTTAATTGGATAAACTGCCCGATATCAGTAAGCAGACTACAATTGCGCACAATTGTTATTGAGACGTACAACATATTTCAGCATGTATTCCATCAATAAACACTAAACACCGTCAAAATTACTTCACTTCTTTCTCTCAATTTATTTCCATTCCTCTCTTGCTCATCTTGGATTAGTCTAATGGTGGTTACAAGAGTGTTTAAAGTGATCCATAGTAATGGTAGTGTTATACTTCCATTCATTTCACCACATGGTTCAGACTCAACACTGTGGCCTACATCAAGAGCCTTGAGGAGGTAGAGGGGAGTTGGGTCAAGCGGGTGGCTGCTGGAAGTCCCTATGTTTGACAACAGGACTCTGCACCATAACACACAAACAGGAGGATTCAGTCATGGCTGTCAATTTCTGCGACCACAATTACAACCTCTTGTGCGACGAGCAGTATGGATTTCGAACAGTCCGATCCACTGCTGACATCCTAACTACCATTACACACAGAATTAGTCACTTTATTGATGGCACACATAACACAAAGAACATAGCATTAGATACCTCCAGGCCACTAAGGGCCAACACAGACGTTTCCCAGCGGTTACTTCTCGTACTAACCATCTTTTGGATTTGTGAAATCAAGTTCAGGCCAGATGTATATTTTTACAATTTAACCACGATAAGTTATTGCAGTAAGTCAAGATTTAATCACCCTATTTAAGAAATGCACAGTTATCGTTGCGACATTTCAATGTCTATATATACTCGCTATATTTTTGCGAACAACGTAAGTTTAAAATCAATTAATAGATTGTTTAGCTCTTACTAATTATTCTTATATTTATTCGAATTTTTCATATTTTAAAGACTTTATTTATAAATAATCTACACTGTTGCTATGATCTTTCGGATGTTGAACTATTTCCTTTTCTAACAAAGATCATAGTGTAGCATCTACTTATTTACCGGTCAGTTAATGCTTTCTGTCTGAGAAAACTACACCGTGGAGACGATTTTGGGAAGAGGAAATTGTGGATTTTTCAAAGGCAAAAAAGTAGGAAGTTAGGAAGCTAAAAAGGAAGAATAAAAATCCGGTGAAAATAAACAGCAAGAAAAGAGTGGAAAAATTGCGTTTACGGAAACCAAACAGCAGATATGAGCAAAGCTAGGTGGTGAGAAATGGTATTAAAAATGATGACAACATTATTTGTGAGAAACCACATTTATGAATGCGAAATTCGGACTCTTCATTGCTGTGGAAAATGCAAAAATCATTGTAGTGACGAGATTACATAATAGAGTTTAGTAGCTGAAAAATTGTTCCATTCCACGCGCATTTGTTGTAGTTTTTTTGTCAACATTTTGGCATAACTGGCATTTTCTTATATATATATCGACTCCAAATGACACCTAATCGGTCGTATTTCTATCCCCGGCCAGAAGCAAGTAGATGTCTAGCCACACTGATGCGCTGTGACACAGCGAAACAAGCTTGTATGTGCATGACGAATATATATATATATATATATATATATATATATATATATATATAGTGTATCGAGGCAGCAGATAATTTTCTAAGCATATACTGTTAAATATAAGAGATAATGAATGTCTATTATGTTTAATCATGAGCCGTTTTAAACATCGTATTTTAGTTTTAATTTCAGGTGAAAATGAAAACAAAAATTCTCCAACATTTGGATATTTTTTTTATTAAGTTATATATAATGAGCCTCTCTGAAGATGGCTCATGTGAGTCGAAAGCTTAGAAGCAAATTAATAAAAAGTTATCCAAATTTTGGAGAATTTTTATCTTTATTTTCACCTGAAATTAAAGCCAAAATACGATGTTTAGAACGGCTCATGATTATATTTAACAGTATATATATATATATATATATATATATATATATATATAGTGTATTGTAAGAAAGTGACAGAACACTTAGATTTTAAACCCACTGTACAAGGATTTACTTTTAAAAAGATTGCTCAATACAGAGTAGAGCTTTATATTGTAATAGTTGTTGCAATAGTTTATAAAAGCATAGTATCACTACACAAAAATCTTCATGTTTCGGAACACAACCGTCCCTCATCGGGTGATTTGTGGAACTGAAAATAAATGGTGGAAACGATTTATTTTAGGGAATGTGATATGTAAATAATGTGTGGGATGGGAATTTAGTATGTCTAAGCTGGTCCGTCGGCAGTTTGTAACCATAGAGATACAGATTTGGGTTAGGAGAGTTAGGGTCATATATATATATATATATATATATATATATATATATATATATATATATATTCAAGCAAACGTTCTAATGGAGGGACTTTTACAAATTTACAGATATACTAACTAACATTTATATTAATCTGAATAATATACAAGAAACATTATTTGATTAAGGAACACTAATTACGAAGATCTTGATAATCTTAGAGTGCCTTTTTGTAACCAACTGGAAATTGTTGAAGCTAATTCTATCTTTGAACTAATATACTCATTTCAGAAATGTAGTTCTCATGTTCTACTTGTGATATTTAAAAGTTCTTACTACACGAAATAGAAATATACTGGCATAAAAAACATTTACAGCACTAATATTTTTATCAATTGCTGGCATTTCCAATATTGATAGGGGTTGCAGGTTCAAATCTTGCCGAATAACACACATTTTTGTAACAGAATTTATCGTAAATAATCTGGCCAGTATAAATAAATATACTGTTTGATTAAAAAGAGAATATTTACTCAAATACGAGTATCAATTAAAAAAGTAATGTTCAAGCAATTATATATATATATATCCCTTTTTTGTTCAAATTCTAACTTACAACTTACAACTCTGATTTCCCATTTTCCACCCCACTTATCTCTCACACATAATTCGCCAATATAAAATAAGGAGTTTTCCATTTTCTTTTCACACTACTTGATAAGACATTGTCCTTTCAATGTTGAAACAAAATGTACACTTTGTAGTAGATAATAATTTGTACATGTTCTAAACTATAATTTATAATAAATATTCATAGCTTTATTTTATATTGAGCACTGTTTTAAATTAATGTTTTGAACGTTGTAATTTTTTCGTCCTTTATTCACTTGGATATATATATATATATATATATATATATATATATATATATATATATATATATATATAATAAGCAAGCAACAGGTTGCAAAAAGTGTACTTAAACTAATATGTTTCAGCTTATTTTAAGATTTTTAAATGGTTTATTGTTTTCTCTAAATTAAAAATAGAATTCATAGAGACAGTTGATTGAGATTTGATTTCATTTGTTAGATACGCGTCATGTGTAATGAAGCAGTGAATGAATATTTTAAATGTCGAAAAAATGTATGTGTGTTTATGTAGGTGTGCGTGCAACGTGTAATAAAAACAATAGATGTTTATTTTGGATGTAAGTGCATGTATGTAAAAATAATGCATGAATCAAGCGTACTTATACTAATCTTAGTATGTGTGTGAATGATAAAATGAATTACATTTCTGTTCCAAAAAATTGGAGCAAAATAATGTATACAAGTATCAAGCGATGGACGATTTAAAAAAAAAATAAAATCAGAGAATCATGTATGAATGTAATATATATATATATATATATATATATATATATATATATATATAAATCCAGGTGAAGAGAGTCCAAGGTTTTGCGGTGTTGAGTCCCCTGACATTTATTTTTTTTATAAACAGTGCTTAATACAATAAATATTGTAGAGCTTAATATAATCATATAATTATGAATTAACTGTACATTGCGTCACGGAAAGTTCTATGTTTCGAGATAGAATATCTTCATCAGGCAATATTGGATGTTCATTGTGAAAATGATTTACATTTGGATGTTGGTTGTGAAAATGATTTGCATTTAAACATAAATCATTTTCACAACCAACATCCAACATTGCCTGATGACGAGATTCTATCTCGAAATATAGAAATATCCGTGTCGCAATGTACATTTAATTCAAAGTTATATATATATATATATATATATATATATATATATATATATATATCACATTCCCTAAAATAAATCGTTTCCACCATTTATTTTCAGTTCCACAAATCACCCGATGAGGGACGGTTGTGTTCCGAAACATGAAGATTTTTGTGTAGTGATACTATGCTTTTATAAACTATTGCAACAACTATTACAATATAAAGCTCTACTCTGTATTGAGCAATCTTTTTAAAAGTAAATCCTTGTACAGTGGGTTTAAAATCTAAGTGTTCTGTCACTTTCTTACAATACACTATATATATATATATATATATATATACTGTTAAATATAATCATGAGCCGTTATATATATATATATATATATATATATATATATATATATATATATATGGATGGACCTGGACATATTGATGATAGAGAAGATTTTACATTTTTATTTTTATATTTTTTTCATTTTATTAGTTTTGTAAATTATTGCTTTGTGTTGGTTGAGGAATATTGGTTTAGATATAACAAAAAACATATTGCCATGGTTGTTGTTCGTGCTTCAAGAACCATGTTTATTTATGTCAAAGAAATAGAGTAATGGCTCTATTTAGGATTATAATCTAAACTTATTTATAAATGGAACTTTGTCTCTGTGTGTGTGTGTGTGTCCGTCACCTACAGACTCCGAAAAGGCTGAACCGATTTTCTTGAAAATTTACACAGTTGTACTATAAGCGTCTGCGAGTGTTCTTAGTCTTTCGTGCCAACGCCCAAAGAGTCTGATTTCCAGAACCTTGGATTAGTTTTAAAGCTTTTATTACACCCGAGCAACGCCGGGAAACTCTGCTAATTATCTATAATACTAAAAATATTAATTATTTGCTGCGATTGTATTGTACCAGATCTAAAATATTCTTTTTATTTATTTTCAGACTGTACATCAGGCCATTATGGCAAATATTGTGAGAATATTTGCGATACATGTATCGGCCGTAAATGTACCATTTATGGTATCTGCAAGGAAGGATGTTTGGTTGGATACAAAGGTGAAAAGTGTCAAGGTAAAGTTATTATATATGAAAATACCTTTCTTTAGGATACGAAACCTTATTGTTACTTTTGAGACAGAAATGTTTATTACTCAAAATAAGTTTTTTTTTGTTCATGTCTGCCTTGTTCAGGTATTGAACTCACAACTCTTTGGGTCAAGTCCTTGGATTATTTCAACCAACGCTTTTATCCAGTAGACGAAACAAGGGATTTAGTTTGAAATTCTAACATATATCATCTGAAGAAGGCTGGAGTGTACTACGGTTGAAACGTCTTGAATATAACAATAAAGATAAGGACAACAGTTCAAACAACATAAATAGTGTAAATGAGGATATTAGTTTAGTTCTGTGATTCATCAAATTTTTTTCTGTTATTTCCCCTGACACGGAGTTTAATCATCCAGATTCCTTACTTCATGTGTATAATAAAAAGAGTAGTCAAACCACGCTGTTAAGTTTCACTTAATTATTTAAAAATGTACCAATATACGAAACCTGTTAGACACAGTGTCACCCATCTGCAAGAAGCATATTCTCTCTCAGACATGAGAAATTCCATGTAAGAATTTTTTTTATTGCTAGTAAGTAGTGTAATTATTTACCTCATTATAGCTTTAAATTTTCCCAGGGGTAAATTTTCCAAAGTTTGGGAAACGTTTTTTTTAAAATAATTCATCTTATTATGATAATAATCCAAGTGATGATTTCAAACTACGTGTTGTTGATTATTTGTAGAATGCGTAGCTGGGTATTATGGCAAAACATGCAGTAAGCGGTGTAACAGATGCTTAAAAAATCACTGTCATCCAAAAACAGGTTACTGCACACTTGGATGTCCCTTCAATTTTGCTGGTTTAAAATGTGAAGGTAAGATTATGTTTTAATATTTAATATTTCACATTTTAATTTAATAAACGCAGTCTGGTAAAAAGTGTTATTTATCAATTCTCAGGCTTGCCTTCGTTGTGCCTTAGCCTACATTATTTTTCTTGTTTACTTAACATCAGAATTGGACAACGTAATGTGATAGGTACCGACTTGGCGGCTCGACTACAGCCACTTCCCCATCGACGAGATGTGACCTCCCTTTGTCTGTTCTATAAATACTTTCATGGCTTCTGCTCCAACAAACTTAAGTCACTGGCGCCTCTGCAACAGGTGTGCAACCAGATTGGCAACTAAGTCCCACCCATTCACCTACTCCTGCAGCTTCTTCTCCCGCACTCCCCGCCTGTGGAACTCGCTTCCATATTCTTGCTTTCCTGACGGCTACAACCTCCAGGAATTTAAATTCAATGTCAATACTCATCTCTTAACCACTTGACTCTAGTTCTTTCACCACCCAGTATATATTTCCTTTCTCTCCACCTTTGCAACTGTCATCACACCTGTATTCCCATCCTTCTCTTGCTCCTTTCTAACTGGTTACTCTTTCTCTTCACTCTCTTCTAATTAATCTTTTTACTCTTATGTTGCCCCCTGCACATCAGTGGCGTTACCGCCTTGCTAGGGGTGATACGATTTAAAAAACCAACAGTGAATTAAAAGCATATATTGGAGGTATTTGTTCGTGTAATGAGTTCTACTATTGTTGGGAATCTTATAATCATATACTTGTTCTATATTAATTCTAAATTCGTAAATACTTATTTAAGGCTATTACTGATTGTTTTGTAAACCGTTGTTTGCGTAATGAGTTCCATGTCTGGGAAAGATGCGATAATTCTCTCCTAACAAAAAAGAAATACCGAGGGTTGACCTAAATATATAATCCCTGAACGAGATCCAGTTCACTTCAACATACATGGAATTGTAAATAATCGGATTTCATTGACTATTTTCAGCGTGTCGTCGAGGATTCTACGGAATAGATTGTAATAAGAAATGTTTCGGCTGTAACAAAGGAAAATGCAAAAGAGATACAGGTATATGTGAAACTCATTGCAATATTGGATATCATGGCGTCAAATGTGAAGGTAAGATTCTCTGCTTGTATTGCTTGTAAAATTATATCCAATAAAAATCAAACCCCATCGAATAATTAAGAAAATTAAAGTGAATAAACACCTTTTAATATTTAATTCTTAAAAAAAAGAAAATCAAATTAAATTAAAGATATAATTGTATAATGTTTTTTATAAAGTCACCCTCAAGGATAGAAAATCTTAATTTTATATATATATATATATATATATATATATATATATATATATATATATATACTCAATAATCGAATGATTAAGAAAATTAAAGTGAATAAACACCTTTTAATATTTAATTCTTAAAAAAAGAGAAAACCAAATTAAATTAAAGATATAATCGTATAATGTTTTTTTAAGTCATCCTCAAGGTAGAAAATCTTAATTATATATATATATATATATATATATATATATATATATATATATATATGGGTGTGTGTGTCTGTATGTGTGTGTGTGTGTAAAAATTAAGACACTTTATTCCATGGCTAAGCAGAAGTATAGGCCTATTTCAGACGAATCATCGTCAGCTTCCATCTGTATTGTACAAAAGATACGTGTAAAATCTTCTCTACAATAAAGACGGAAGCTGACGATGGTTCGCCTGAAATAAGCCTATACTCCCGCTTAACCATGGAATATCGTGTCTGTCTTAAGTTTGACATATATTTACTCTATATGTATTCATATACATATATATTTAGAGCTTTCCTAGAGAGTTATCCTACCACTTGATGTACAGGACACTCCTTTGGATTCTTCTATATCTACACCGCATAACCAAATGCAGACAACAATTCTACTCCTGCAGCTTCTTCTCTCGCACTTCCCGCCTGTGGAACTTGCTTCCATATTCTTACTTTCCTGACGGCTACAACCTCCAGGAATTTAAATATATCTACACCGCATAACCAAATGCAGACGACAATTCTACTCCCACCTGTGGAACTCGCGTCCATATTCTTGCTTTCCTGATGGCTACAACCTCCAGGAATTTAAATGCAATGTCAATACTCATCTCTTAACCACTTGACTCTAGTTCTTTCACCACCCTGTATATCCAAGAACTTCTCGAGTTAGTTTTCTGTTAACTCTTATTGATATAGGAGTGGGAGTCCATTATCTGAGGAATAGGTGTGTTTCACACAAGAAGAAAAAGAAGAAGAAGAAGCATCTGTATTATATATAAACCGTGTTATCAAATATTATCTTGTTTTGAAAATATAATTATACCATATCAAATATGATGAAATATATATATTCCTTTATAATGTTTCTAAGGAAGTTTAATCTTTCTTATAGTTACCATGCATTGTAATTATATAACATGTATATTTTATAATGTTATATAATTACAATGCATGGTAACTATAAGAAAGATTAAACTTCCTTAGAAACATTATAAAGGAATATATATATACAACTCCAGTCGACAAAAACAAGAAATTCTCTTAGCACTGGAAGACCAAAGCAGATCAATCGAACTATCATTTTAATGAGCTACATTACAAAACTCATCATCCGGATTCTGATGAACAGAGAGCACAACAGAATTAGCTTCGAGATAGGAAAAGAACAATGTGGCTTCATTGAACATACCGGGCCGAGGAACGCGATATTCATGCTTAGAATGCTATCTGAACAAGCAATACAGATGCAAAAGGACCTTTATCTGTGCTTGATAGAGAACGTAAAGGCGTTCGACAAAGTATGACACAAAGACAATGTATGGTCACCAGCAAAAAGAGGAGCCCAATATGCCAACTACAAGTCGGAAAAAAACTAAGATAAAACAAGTAAAAAAATTAAATACCTGTGAAGTGTTTTGAAAGAGGATCGAAAGTGAGACATGGAGATCCAAAGACACATTGGCATAGCCAAAGACGCATTTCGGAAGCTAACCAGAGGAATGAAAGATAGGAAATCTCATTAGAAACAAAGAAAGAGTGCAGGATTGCTATGTGCTATATGTCTTTCTGCATGCAAGTGAATGTTGGACAATCTCATCAAGGATGAAATAGAGGCTTGAGGCAGCAGAAATGTGTTTCTACAGAAGGATGCTGAGGATACCATGGACCGAAGACATGAGCTATGATGAGGTGTTGGAGAGGATGCAAACGAGAAGAAAACTCATAATTAACATCAGGAAGAGACAGATGCGGTTCCTGGAACATGCAATGAGGAAGGAGGGCCTGGAGAATTTAATATTTACAGGTCGAGTAAATGGAAGGAGAGACAGGGCAAAGCTGCGCGAGGCGTACTTGTTAAGTCTGAGCAAATGGATGGCGGAGCTAGGTTTAGAAGAGATACCAAGAGAAAAAATATTGAGAGAGACAAGAGACAGATCCAAGTGGATGTTCAAGATCGCCTACGTCGTGAAGGGACTCGATGCAAGAAGAAGAAGAAGAAGAAAAAGAAAAAGAAAAAGAAGAAGAATCTGTATTATATATAAAGCGTGTTATCAAATATAATCTTGTTTTGAAAATATAATTATACCATATAAAATATGATCAAAATTTTTATTTTTGATAATTTTAGTGAAGTTCAAAAATATTAGGTAGAAACATTTTTACCTTCATCACAATTAAATCTTAAATTTAAGTAACTTTTTTTTGCTATATTTTATTTCCAGAATGCCCCCTTGGTCATTATGGGGTTAATTGTTCTTCTACCTGCAGTTTTTGCGTTGATAAGAAATGTTATCCAGCCACAGGTATATGCAAAATAGGTTGCATAAATCCGTACAGTGGCCCGAGATGTAATCGTAAGTATTATTATTATTATTATTATTATTATTATTATTATTATTATTATTATTATTATGTCATTTTTCATCATATTTCAATTTCTGCTATGGTCGCACTACCAACCAAGTTTGCGGGAAGACCTAAGGCAGGTCGTGGCGTGTTGTTATGGCTCCACTTCATGCTTTTTTTTTATCTTCCCCATCATCCCTAGCGTTACATAGACAAAATTCTCCTTAGTGTGTGAGCTGTACTTAACAAGACAATTTTTTGTATATCTCTTAAGCTGGGGTTTCCAGGGATTCTTTCAATGTGTTGTTTTGTTTCATTTTTTATCATTCCAAGTGCACCTACTATCACTCATTATTATTATTATTATTATTATTATTATTATTATTATTATTATATTTTTGTAGCTTCTCTAACATACGGATTGATTTTGATATAAAGTATTGACTTTGGGAACTATTGCGTTATATTCATTTGGCAAGAAGTCGAGAGATAAGTGCCTTGCCTGGAAGCTGAAGCGTCAATAGAAACGGAAATAACTTAAAAAAATAAGATTAAAAGTTGTAACCCATGTTTGTGTTTGTAAATGTGTTGTGGAGTAGTTTTCGCACTGAAGGTTATAATCGTGCTATGTTGGTTGCTAATCGACTTAATGCACCCAAAATGTTAAGGTTTTGGTAATCTTCCATTGAAAGCTGACTCCTTAGTATTCGGCTAACTGCCGACTAATATCAACTGCCTAGCAGTTCTACTAAACTCCAATAGAAGTCTAAAGAACTTCCATGAACTTCCCAAGTACATCCTGTTAACTCTTATTAATATAGGAGGGAGAGTCGATTATCTGAGGAATAGGTGTGTTTCCCTGTAACACTATCTATCTATCTATCTATCTATCTATCTATCTATCTATCTATCTATCTATCTATCTAGCTCAGTCTGTTGTGGAGTAGTTTTCGCACTGAAGGTTATAATCGTGCTATGTCGGTTGCTAATCAACTTAACGCACCCAAAATGTTAGGAACTTCGTAATCTTTCGCTATAAGCTGACTCCTTAGTATTCGGCTAATTGCCGACTAATATCAACTGCGTTAGTAGCTCTACTGAATTCCAATAGAACTCTAAAGAACTCTCTAGAACTTCTAAGAAATCCTATAAACTTCCCGAGTTAACTTTCTGTTAACTCTTATTAATATAGAAGGGCGAGTCCATTATCTGAGGAATAGGTGTGTTTCACCATAACAAAATGAATCATTGTATAAACATAGGCGCAGAAAATTAAGAAGAACTTTGCTTTATTTTCTTGAAAGTCTAGGATTCATTCAATGTAAAATAGCAATGTGGCCACAAATTATGGTGATTTTCTAAGCGCAGCTTAGATGTGGCACAAAGCCAAAAGTATAGGACACCCAGTGAGGATCGAATTGTAATGATTCTAGCGAGACAAGCTTGCTAACCATTACATCACCTCGAGGTGCCCATGTGGCCATGAATAATTGCTCATAGAGCCAATACAGGGCAGGTGACTTTGTTTTTTCTTCATTTATTATTAGAAGTTTTACACGTCAAGAATCGCGAGGAAATTTCTTTTTTCTTTCTCTTTGTCTATATTGTATCCGAATTTAACTCGGTGTTGGTTGGACACACATCTGCTACCGCTAAGAGTCATCCTTAACATCTCTTGACGTGCTGTCGGACTGACAAGCACATTTTTTGACACATGATTTGATACCATCAAAGATGAAGGAAAAACTTGAAGCAACTGAAATGTGGTTCTACAGAAGCATACTGGATATAAAATGGGGGATCAGTTCCATATTACAATCAATATATAAACTGACCCCTCACTTTGTGACAACAGCAGTTTCTATACATTTAAATTCCTGAGATCCAAAAGCACAAGGATGCATTCCAGGAGCTGAGAAGAGTATTAAGAAACAGGACAATTTCGCTAGAAACTAGAAAGAGAGTACTGGATTGCTACGTGCTGTCCGTCCTTCAATATGGCAGTGAATGCTGGACAATATCATCAAAGATGAAGGAAAAACTTGAAGCAACTGAAATGTGGTTCTACAGAAGGATGCTGCGAATATCACGGATCGAGCATGGAAGCAATGATGAGGTCTCGGAAATGATGGAAACAAAAAGGAAATTAATACTGAGCATCAAGAAGAGACAGCTGAAGTTCCTGGGACACGCAATGAGGAAAGAGGGCTTGGAGAATCTGATACTAATAGGCCAGATAGAGGGAAAAAGAGACAGGGGAAAGCAGCGAATAACATATTTGAAGGACCTAATCAGGTGGATGACAGAACGAGGATTGCACGGTGTAACAGGAGAAGGCGTGCTCAGAGCCATCAGGGATAGGGAAACGTGGAAAGCTATGATCGCCTACGTCCTGAAGGGACAGGGCACATAGAAGAAGAAGATTTGATTGATTCGTTTTCCACGGATTATCAATCACTTGCAGGTCATTTAAAGACAGAAATATTTATTGTATGAATTTTTGGAGATAATAATGATTTAATAATCTAAATTTTACTAATTAACCCATATATGGGGGAGAAGAGATGAGTTCATAACTTTCCCAAGGCGTAAGGGAGTATAACGAATCCAAATGGAATTAGAACTCTGCTCTCCCAATTATAATTCCGAGCCATTATCCATTACACTACCCAAGCTCACAACATCTGGCATTTCCAGATGGTCACCTATCTAGGTACTGACCAGTTCGAAGTTGCTTAACTTCGGTGAATCTACAGGAACCAGTGCTTCAACATGATGCTGGTGTAAGTCTTTTTTTGTATATAAGACGACATCTAGTTTGCTAAAAAATTATCAATAAATCATGTTACATTCCAGCAAAAAGAATAGTTCCTTGAAGTTATCAGTACTAACAAGCATCTAATGAAGACCGGAGGGCAAAACGGCCGAAACGTTGTGATGATAAAGACAAAGCTATGTACAATCAGTAAGTCAGTTAAGTGCAATACGTGATACACTCTTGGACTATCATGTCTCGAAAGAGACATGGGCAGAAGAATATCCAGCAGTCGGTTGCCATTGCTTTCTGCGGTAGACTGGTTGCTAGCCAAGGCTATAGAACCCAATATGTCCTAATATTTAACACATTACTAGAGAGAAGAGACGGATTAATACCTTTCTCAAGGTTATTTGTGCGTAAGTGAATGCAAGGAATTCAACTGGAATTCGGCTCCACGATTTGTCGTTCTGAGTCGATATCCACTGCACCACAACGCACATCCTATACTCCGCATATAAATAGTTTAAATAAAGACAACTCATCCTCCCAGAAATTCAAACACAAATAATATTTATATATTTTAACACAGAAATACTGATTTTTATCACAATCACGGATCTCGTAATATCATTCGTATACCACATGTACTGCAGCTGTAGAAACAGTGGATATGTCTAGGGTAAAGTAACCCATCTCTATTCAGTCTGATTGATTTGCATATCTACTTGTTTTTGTTGTCATAACTATGTTTTTTTTTTCAATAAATAATCTTACTTTTTTGACAGAATGTGTAATTAATCGCCATGGAGGAGATTGTTCAAACTCATGTCGAAAATGTAAATTCGGACGTTGTGACCAAACCTATGGTAATTGTTTGTTTGGTTGTGCTAAAGGATACGCCGAACCGTACTGTGAAAGTAAGACTTTTTTCTTTGATTGTTAAGTATTAATTGTTAAATTATCACCATTTTATATATTTAATTTTGCGCATGGGCATTGTTTTTGATTTTGTCGACTGTACAGTATAATAAGGTTAAATGGACAAAAGCGCCATGATGCAATTTACTCCGACAGAAATTTGGAAACGGCATGCTATACTGATTGCTATTTTCACCGAAAGCCTTTTTTTTAATCATTTCCCCCCCAAGCAAGGCATTCCACTGCTACTATTGCGCAGAGGGTTACATAGGGGAAGGTGAAGAGAAAGAGTGGTTAGATATAGTAAATGTCAGAAGGAGGGTGATAGACGGGTAAGGATACCGAGGATGAGGGCTGAGCAGAAGGGAAGAGTGTTTGAGAGAATGGATGCTAGTTAGTGTGTTAGAAGGTGTCTATTGACCTTACATTTAAACTCCTGGAGATTGTATCTGTTGGGGAAGCAAGCATGTGGAAGGAATTCCACAGTCGGGAAGTGCGAGAAAAGAAGCTGTTGGAGTAGAAATTGCGGTTACATTTTATCGGTTTCACTGTAAAAGAGTGGGATCTAGTTGCTAATCTAGTATCTCGTGCAAATTCGTACCTGGGGGGCACCAGTGATCTAAGTTCATCGGAGCAGAAGCCGTGAAAGTATTTATAGAAGAGGCACAGGGAAGCCACGTCACGCCGGTGAGAGAGTGACTGCAGCCGGTCTGCCAAGTCGGTATCGATCATATTACAGACTCTTGAAAATTATGTGTAGGACACAGTTGAGCAAGAAACCTATAAAACTTCCTTTAACATCAAAGATTAATTAAAGACAATGGTTATGGCAGTATTCCCCAACTTAAACAAGGAGACCGTCCAAAAGAGACGCAGGAGATTCCGAAGTTGTCTATTGCTCGTAGTTAAAGCCAATGGAGATTTTATTGAATAAATAGAGTCTTTAGTAGTTCAAGATATACTTTTTGGTAAATATATCTGTTAAAATGAGATGTCAGTGTTATTTTCATTTTGACGTAATTTAGCAGTAATTTTTTCATCGCACCTTATACTGTGAAAAAGATGACCTACCTACCTACCTACATACCTACCTACTGTCTGCAATACTTTTCAGAATACCAATAAATACTACACTCATCATGAGTAGTAATGTCGAAGTGCGAAACTGATACGAGATTGAGTGCACAGATACTACACTTTGATTACCTGCAGGTTTGCTACTATAATACGAAACGGAAAATGGCGACGGACGTTGCATTTAACTTTTGAAGATTGTAGGGTAGCGAGAAATTGTAAGGGAATTCCACAGGTAGGAAGTGTGAGAAAAGAGACTGGTAAAGTAGAATTGACTGTTGCATCTACCTTGTTCAACAGTAAAATGGTGAGACCTAATTGCCAATCTAGCAACATGCTTATTTTCATGTAGTCGAGACACCGAAGGAAAAAGCCCATTAAAATTATTGCCATGAAAATATTTGTAAAGACAGAGGGAATAATAATAATAATAATAATAATTGAATTGATGTGGAGACAAAAGTGAGATATAACACGGAACACGAGGTGGAGGTTAAAGAAAGATGTATTTACAGAAAAGGTTATAAAGAAGAAGGTACAGTAAGCAGAGCTTATGAATCCAGAATAGTCGTTGGTAGTCGACTGCGGCCATGCGCACAGTGCTACTATATTTAGTTGTCCCTCCCAGTAAGGGCAACATGTGACACATGGTCGGTTATGAGTGGGATTTCCGGGCTATATGGCCCGGACAAAAAATACCTGTCTATTTTTCACCAGTCGTGCTTCTACCCTTCGGCGGAACCATGACTGGGTTATTGCTCTCTGCTTGGAAGCAGAGAGCGCCCTCTATCCGAAGGCAGAGAGCTGACAGTGTCATAGTAGCATGCGCACAGTGCTACATTATTTAGCTGTCCCTCCCAGTAAGGACAACATATGACACATGGTCAATTATAACTGGGATTTCCGGGCTATATGGCCCGGACAAAAAATCTGTCTATTTTTGCCCAGTCGTGCTTCTACCCTTCGGCGGAACCACGACTGGGTTATTGCTCTCTGCTCGGAAGCAGAGAGCGCCCTCTACCCGAAGGCAGAGGGCTGACAGTCTCAATAGAAGCACATGCGTGCAGTGCTACTGTATTTACTAGCCTTCCCACGCAAGGCCAGATGTGACACATGGTCATTTTATAGTGGGTAATCCCGGCCATATAGCCGGGCCAAAAAATGTCTGTCTATCATTACTGAGTCGTGACTCTACCCTTTGGCGGAGCCACGACTGGGTTTGTGCTCTCTGCTCGGAAGCAGAGAGCGCCCCCTACCCGAAGGCAGAAAGCTGACAGTATCAATAGAAGCACATGCGTGCAGTGCTACTGTCTATCCTGCTATCACACACCTATTAATATAGGAGTGAGTGAGTCCATGTTGAGGTGAGTATGGGTTCCACAACAATAATAATGGAACAGGAAGGTGAGAGTTTATCACTCATTACTGATATACTTATAATTGCCATAAAAAAACGCCGTGAAAAAGGTTTAAAGAATTGAAAGTCTCAACAAGATTTGAAACTGACCAGATGACAGCTTTAATAAAGTCAATGTGAAGAGTATTGCGGCGCTGAGTAGACCTGCTGTCACTTGATCCCTCTTGAATACTATTACATATCGCTTCACTACATCAAGTCGCGCCTGCAAAAGCCGATAGAAATACTACTTTGACGTACAGAATGTAAAGATATTTAAATAAAAATCATTTATTGATATCATCCACATTGTCATCAGCCGTGGAATTTTAGTGGCTCCATTTCGTATAAGGCTTACGGCCATATCACGTTGAATACATCGGTTCTCGCTCGATCTCCGAAGTTAAACAACGTTGAGCCTGGTCAGTACTTAGATGGGTGACCGCTTGGAAATACCAGGTGCTGTAAGCGTTTATTGACGGATGTGCGTTGTGGTGCAGTGGATAACGGCTCGGAAAGAGAAATTGGTGAGCCGAGTTCGAATTCCAGTTGAATACTCTGCATTCACTTAAGCACTGGTACCATTGGGAAAGGTATTAATCTGTCCCTTCCCTCCAGTTATGGGTTAAATAACAGGGTAGGACTTGGGGACCCTGCCCTTAAAAAAAATTCCCAGTGAATATTGATACTCGAAAAGAAAAAGTATTACTAGCCACAAAAAACTTATATAAAAAAACAACAATAAATTGTTGGAAGAAAAAGGTATTACTAGCAATAAATAAATAAAATTTAGTTGGCAATAAATGACCCACCGAGGTTGATATGCCATAAAACAAACCAACCAACCAACCAACCAACCGTTTCGTATATTCATGATAATTTATGCCTCTCGAAAATTAATTTTGTTTTCTTTTGATAACTTTGCAGCATGTGAAATTGGATACTATGGAGAATTCTGCGATATGACATGTGCAAACTGCCTCCTGGAGAAATGCGATAAATTTGGTAAATGCAAACAAGGATGCAAAGAAAGATTCCAAGGCGAAAAATGTACAGGTACAAGAACAAATTTAACGTTCAATATATACGATAGATCAGAGGTCGGCAAACTTTTGGAGAGTAAGGGCCAAAAAGCTATGTAGAATCATGGAGAAGAACCATGTTATTAAATATGCGAATAAATTTTCTATATGTTGAAGAAAGCAGGGATTCAATATAATTTAATATCTGACGGGAATTTTGTTAAAAATATATTACATTTTAAAAATAAATGTTTCATAAATCTGTACAGAAAAAAATCCCATTAAAATCGGTTGAAAACACTATTTTATATTCATTTAAAAGTGCCCGCTCACGAAAGGAGTTTCACAGAAAAAGTGAAAGTAAGACCGTACACTAATTTAAAAATAAATAAATAAATAAATGAAACGCATTCTTCAGGTAAAAAGAAATAAATATTTTAATTTAGACGTCATATATTCAGACTATCAACTGTCACTTTGGTTTGGTTTACCTATGTTTATATAGTGTCCAGAGTAAGGTAGTGGAAGATTCACTTGAGGGCCGGATATATATATATATATATATATATATATATATATATATATATATATATATAGATAGATAGATATTATTATCGTTATAATAAAAGGAGACTGCAACTAAAAAAATATCAAGTTTCAGTACTCAATGCACCATCGTCAGACAGTGTAACCAAATAAGGGTTACCAAATAAAAAGTCCGAAGTAATGTCCGGATATAGACATATCAGTAAATATATTTTAGGATCATACAAACCCGGATAAAAGTGTTTGCAATTCTTGACAACCTTCTCCCTTATTTTGAAATTCTAGTTATATTAAACTTACAGTTGTGCGTTTCTGAAAGTTCCACTTGTGCGTTTGAAAAAGAATTTTGGATAATTTTACTGTAGATGTTATGCCTATACCTATCGTTTAGATTGACCCTTATCATACGATAGGCTACCAATGGTCCTAAACTTAGGCTTACCAGTAAAAGAAGTTTAAATGAAGGCTACAGTATACGATAACTTGTACCAATACTGCATAAGGTCACAACACTTACCTAACTATTTGTGGTGATACATACCGAGCAAAGCGAGGGACCGGATGTTTGCACTCTCACGACCAGAAAGCAAATGACCAAAACTGGTCGGTGCGCACCTCGGTTCCACGCAGATGTTCCGGTTGAAAACTAAAAATTAATTAAATATCCAATTCCAGTTTGCTAGCCTACGCGAATTTTATTTATCGACCAATGGGAATCAAATACGAGTGTGAATTCCCAAATGATCTGCTGCGATCTAAAAAGACGAAATAAAAAGCCGATACAGAAAGCATCGCCAGACAGACAGACCCACACAGACAGACTCGAGAGAGACGAGTGTAATTATTATCTCCCTTGACCGAAGTCAAGCGAATTACTATACTCGCCTCCTTTCCCTCTCATCTTATTCTTCGCTGTCTCTAACTATTTACTGACCAAAGGAGCGGATACATCAAAGACATTCCTTACTTTCAACGCTCCCACATTAATTCTCTTTTCAGCATTTTATTGCCATGAACATTTTAACGTCCGTTGGGTCCATATTTAAAGGATTACTTTAATTGTAAAACCTTAATTGATATGTGTAAATGTTATTTCTAAACTCAATTTGCTTTTCTTGGTTTATAACCATTTTATGACTTATAGTGGGCTATCTACAACGAGGCCAAATTCCGTTAATCTGCAACAACATACTACTACTCTCCAATAGAACGCCTCCCCACTATATATTCACATGCTAATCGTAATATTTTTCTGTATGCACTGTTGATAAGCACATTAAAGTTAAAACCAACTCCTATAAAATATTAATACCGTAGATAACACAAAAGTAAAAGGTTTGCATTTTATACCCACCATATAAACTTACTTGTATTTTTGGAAATATATTTTAAGGTTGAAAATTCGCACTGTACGCC
This sequence comes from Ascarosepion bandense, assembly GCA_037127315.1. NCBI lineage: Eukaryota > Metazoa > Mollusca > Cephalopoda > Sepiida > Sepiidae > Ascarosepion > Ascarosepion bandense. Next base: position 3,155,518 of record JBBBDQ010001704.1, read on the forward strand.
GAAATTTATAGTAATTCTCAACATTTTAAGGCAGGTAGTTTTTTAAAACATGAATTTGCTACAATATGGCACAAAACTTTAACTGAATTACTTGAAACAGGTAACCGGAAGTTATTATACGAAACAAATAGTTTACCGGAAGTTATTATATGAAACAAATAGTTTATCGGAAGTTTAACAATTTAATGACGAATTTAATATTCTAATGAACAAATTTTTCTTTGTAAAAATGTCACTGATAATAATAAATTTACGAGTAAATTTTATGAATTATTTATAGAATGTGTACCAGGTTATTATGGAGAGAAATGTCATCTGAAATGCCATCGCTGTTATTATGAACTTTGCCATAAAGTGACAGGCCAATGCTTAAAGGGATGTAAAGAAGGATATGCCGGTGTTAATTGCGAAGGTAAGTGTATCGCATGAAAAGTAAATTAAAAAAAAAAGAATGTGATATTAGGGTTTAATGAAAGGGCAGGAAGATGATCTTTGAGTGCGGAAATGAGAATACAAGTAGAACTTCTGTTGTTGCAGCTTAGCGTTCTCACTTTATCTAAATTTATTTATAAATGGAACTTTGTGTGTGTGTGTATGTGTGTGTCCGTTACCTATAGACTCCGAAACGGCTGAACCGATTTTCTTGAAAATTGACACGGTTGTACTATAAACGTCTGCGAGTGTTCTTAGCTAGGTTTTGTGTCGAAGTACTCCCGATAAATATCGAAAATCAAATTTTAATCAAATTTGATAAACTTATAGACAAAGACATAAGAAACGATATTGAGAAGTTCCAAGATTGCAGTTTTTACAATAGTGCAGAAGATCGATAATATATATATATATATAAAAGGCAAGATGTTTGTGTGTGTGTCTGTTTATCTGTCTGTATGTCCTTTATACAAATCCACAATTTCTCAAAAAACTTCACAATTTCTCACAAAACTTCACACAAATATTCTTTAGGCTGAGTCTGAGTTCCAGGACCATGGATTGGTTTTAAAGCTTTCATTACACCCGAGCAACGTCGGGCTATACTGCTAGTTTGGAATAAAGTTAGAATTATTTAGAATAAAATTCGTTAAAGTGAAATAAAATGCCAAACAGAAGATGACCATAAAATTGTCTAACCACTTCCAGTTGAAGATCATCACCGAAAAATTTATCTAAAATGATTAGAATCAGTTTTCTGCAATCATAGTGAACATTTTTTTCACCTAGTCTGGGTGTTTCCCACATCACTTGGAGCATGTACGGGGCAGTTCAAAAGTATAGTAGAGTCAGTTGGGCATCTTCTGTAAGAAAAAGAGTACGATGACGCAATTCAATCTGTCAAACATTATAGTGTACTGCTTGGCATTCGTGCCTGAAACTTCAATACGAACATTTCAGAGTGTTTCGGTGTCAATTTGGGGACGATACAGAAGATTCGGAAAGAATTGGATGAGTCTAATGGTGATTAAGAAGCTGCTTAAAGCGACCACAAGTAATGGCGACGTTATGTCTACATTCATTTTCCGTCAGAGCTTCACACAACACGGAGGCCTACAACAATTACTTCGATAGATGAGGCTGTACTAGTTCAAGAGGATGGCAAGATGGATTATGATGAGAAAAAAAAATTCTGGCCTGACAGTGTGACCCAACTTTCTTAGATGTAGATGCAGCGATAAACTCGATGTAGTCGTTCCACATGAACGGTTGAAAGAGTGAGGCCAAGATGGCGCAGCGTGTTGCTTTCTAGGAAACTGGCGCCATCCATAGTGATGAAAAGTAGGAAAGTTTCTCTCTGGTAGGTTAAAGGAGAGCAGTTTCAGTTTGGAAGCCTTAAAATTTACGAGCCATTTCCTACCCCATTATATCACAGATTAGGGAATATTTCAAGAGAAGCAGCTAGATTTATTTTGTCAGCCTTGATAGATTTCTTATTGAGACGAGAGCAAATGGCTGTGTCATCTGCATAGATGCCTACTTGGGAAATGATTACATCAAAAGATTATTGATGAAGATCAAGAAAAATGTAGGACCTAGAATAGAGATTTGAGAGACACTCGTGTTCGTATGAAAACATCTGGAAGCTTGCCCGTTCAAAAATACCTACATCTCACAATTTGATAGGAACGATTGGATTAAATCGAACAGTCGTCGATAAATACCTTAGCCCTGTACCTTGCGCAGAAAGCCAGCATGCCAAACTCTGTTAAATGCTATCGAGATATCTAGAACAACAGCTCGGGCTTCACCGTTCTTATCAAGAACCTTGTATATGTATTCAGTGAAGGCCGTAAGCACATTAGCGGTAGACCTAGCGAAGTGGAAGCTATATTGTTTTTCAGAGGGTAGGTTGTGAGGTGTGAGAAGCCTAATTATTTCAGCGTTGATAATAGCATCGAACGCTTTGCCCCAAAACGGTAAGAGGCTAAAAGGGCAATAATTAGAGAGGTCAGAGGGTTGCCCAGAGTTTTTAAAAACAGGAACTGCAGAGGAATACTTCCAACAAGCAGGAAAGCAGGAAGTAGTGAAGCAATAGTTATAAAGTTTGGAGAGGACAGGAGAGCGGTCAGGGTCGAATTTTGTTTGTTCGATGACTGGAATTCTATCACCTCTGCTTGCCTTATGATAATCAAGCTTAAAAATTATGTTGGAGACCAGAGACGGGGTTATGTATATTACTCAGTTGAGCCTTAGTTCTAGGTGAGAAATCGGTTGTGGGTACTCCAGGAGAGAGAGAGAGAGAGAGAGAGAGAGAGAGAGAGAGAGAGAGAGAGAGAGAGAGAGAGAAGGAAGGAGCAAGCCAGATTGTACACCCGAAAGTAGCGCACAACACCTTGTTGAGATATGAAATGCAAAACAATATTTTAACATTGACTCATATTTTATTCATTCAACACAAAAATTTAAACACCAGATAAAATAGAAAATGTGATGAATGTTTAGAATTGAAAGTGAATCATCACAGGGAAATATATAAAATTATGGCTTAATTCTTTGATTTAGTATTTGATATTCGATGTTTACATGAAAGGTTTTTATTTTCTTGTAGTTTGCGCTCATGGCTACTATGGCAATGGATGTTCTTTGAAATGTACTGGCTGTCTTGATGAAAACTGTGACGACAGAACTGGATCATGTCTTCATGGCTGCAAGATTGGATATTATGGAAGCCGTTGCAAAGGTAAATTATTCATTTTATAACAATTTCTTTAGCAAATTATATACATTGAGGTTTTCACAAACAGTAGAAATAAAATATTGAGCTGTTCTGGAATATTGAACACAATGACGATTAATGAATACGAATAATGAACACAAGACGTAATGTTTCAGATTGATAACTAATGTGAGTTGTGGTGCACTTAATATCAGCTCGAAACGATAAATCAAAGAACAGAGTTCAAATTCCATTATTATTCGATTAATGAATACGAATAATGAACACAAGACGAAATGTTTCAGATTGATAACTAATGTGAGTTGTGGTGCACTTAATATCAGCTCGAAACGATAAATCAAAGAACAGAGTTCAATTCCATTATTATTCGATTAATGAATACGAATAATGAACACAAGACGAAATGTTTCAGATTGATAACTAATGAGTTGTGGTGCACTTAATATCAGCTCGAAACGATAAATCAAAGAACAGAGTTCAAATTCCATTATTATTCGATTAATGGAATACGAATAATGAACACAAGACGAAATGTTTCAGATTGATAACTAATGTGAGTTGTGGTGCACTTAATATCAGCTCGAAACGATAAATCAAAGAACAGAGTTCAAATTCCATTATTATTCGATTAATGAATACGAATAATGAACACAAGACGAAATGTTTCAGATTGATAACTAATGTGAGTTGTGGTGCACTTAATATCAGCTCGGAACGATAAATCAAAGAACAGAGTTCAAATTCCATTATTATTCGATTAATGAATACGAATAATGAACACAAGACGAAATGTTTCAGATTGATAACTAATGTGAGTTGTGGTGCACTTAATATCAGCTCGAAACGATAAATCAAAGAACAGAGTTCAAATTCCATTATTATTCGATTAATGAATACGAATAATGAACACAAGATTTGAAATGTTTCAGATTGATAACTAATGTGAGTTGTGGTGCACTTAATATCAGCTCGAAACGATAAATCAAAGAACAGAGTTCAAATTCCATTATTATTCGATTAATGAATACGAATAATGAACACAAGACGAAATGTTTCAGATTGATAACTAATGTGAGTTGTGGTGCACTTATTATCAGCTCGGAACGATAAATCAAAGAACAGAGTTCAAATTCCATTATTATTCGATTAATGAATACGAATAATGAACACAAGACGAAATGTTTCAGATTGATAACTAATGTGAGTTGTGGTGCACTTAATATCAGCTCGGAACGATAAATCAAAGAACAGAGTTCAAATTCCATTATTATTCGATTAATGAATACGAATAATGAACACAAGACGAAATGTTTCATTGATAACTAATGTGAGTTGTGGTGCACTTAATATCAGCTCGAAACGATAAATCAAAGAACAGAGTTCAAATTCCATTATTATTCGATTAATGAATACGAATAATGAACACAAGACGAAATGTTTCAGATTGATAACTTAATGTGAGTTGTGGTGCACTTAATATCAGCTCGAACGATAAATCAAAGAACAGAGTTCAAATTCCATTATTATTCGACTAATGAATACGAATAATGAACACAAGACGAAATGTTTCAGATTGATAACTAATGTGAGTTGTGGTGCACTTAATATCAGCTCGAACGATAAATCAAAGAACAGAGTTCAAATTCCATTATTATTCGATTAATGAATACGAATAATGAACACAAGACGAAATGTTTCAGATTGATAACTAATGAGTTAGGTACTTAATATCAGCTCGAAAACGATAAATCAAAGAACAGAGTTCAAATTCCATTATTATTCGATTAATGAATACGAATAATGAACACAAGACGAAATGTTTCAGATTGATAACTAATGTGAGTTGTGGTGCACTTAATATCAGCTCGGAACGATAAATCAGAGAACAGAGTTCAAATTCCAGTTGAATTCGTTGCATTCACTTACACGAGAAAGAATTAATCCGTCGCTTCTCTCTCCAGTTATGGGTTAAATAGCAGCACAGATTATGTTGCATAACCTTGGTCGGCAACCAGTCTACCACAGAAAGTAATAGCAACCTACTGCGGGAAAATCTTCTGCCAGTCAGTCATGTCGCTTTCAAGACATTCGCCTAAAGGCGTATCAAGTATGACACCTGAATTGACTGAATTAATATCTATGTATTCATTTCTTTTAGTTCATATCTGTCTACCTGTCGATGTAGAGCTGCCCACACAGGAATATTTAATAAACTTATTACAATGAAATTGCTTTACAATGACCACAAAATGAATATATTTTTCTCCATTAAAAAGTAGAAAGTGGCGTTTACATTAAACTGTTTTAACTGTAAAAGGGTGAGACCTACTTGCCACTCTAGTTGGTCGAGTAAATTCGTGTATAACGGGGCACCAGAGAAATAAGCTTGTACACACACACACACACACACACACACACACACACACACACACACACACACACATATGAGTTTGTGTGTATATGTGCATGTGTGTGAATAAAGTAAGCAGCTCCTTAGAGAGTCTCCTATAGAATCAATGCCTTATTAAATGGTATAACCTTAATAAATCTTGACTACATTTTTAGTGAGCACTGTCCCACAAAGCCTAACAGTTTCATACGTATTCACGTAAACATCAGACGTAATCGTATATATATATATATATATATATATATATATATATATATATATATATATATACACACTACCGGTCATAATTATTAGGCCACCCCAGTGTTTTAAAAAATGATGTATTTCATACTATTTTTTAGTATTTATTGCCAAGTGAATAATTGTAAATGAAAATAAAATGATTCTTTTGTTAATACTGCACAATAACATGTGCATTAAATGAATTTATAAATATTTAATAATTACCTATATTGCAGTTTTATCAATGAAAGAATGAATAAAATTTAGGGTGATTCGGACGAGTTTATCTTTGGATCCTTGGCTTGTGAAATTTTGTAATGTAATAATAACAAAAGAACCATTCTATTGTCATTTAGAATTATCCACTTAAAAATAGTATGAAATACATAATTTCTTTTAAAAATTGGGGTGGCCTAATAATTATGGCCGGTAGTATAGATAGGTAATGATACCAAATCCGTAAACAGAGCGGATAATCCAAATAGATCTAGTTAATATAAAATATTAAAGAGACAGATCAATATAGAAAATTCAATGTGTAATATCCTGTGCAATATATTAGGTTGTCCCAAAAGTTCGTAAACACTTGCGAAATGGGCCTATCTGGTCCAACACAATCGAGACAAGCGATGGGTTTAGAAAGTGTAAGAGACACCGTCGGTTCCAAAACAAGATTGATTCGACAAGAAAGTCATGTTGTGCGTTTGGTGGAACTTTGAAGGAATAGTGCATTTTGAGTTGGTTCCGAATGGTCGTGCCATCAGTGCCGAACGTTACTGTCAGCAACTTGAGCTGGTCTACAAAAAGTTAAGCAAAAGTGCCCGGCTCTGATCAGCCGAAAGCGCGCTTTCATGCAGCAGGACAATGCCAAGCCACACACCGCCAGGAAGACCAAAGACAAGTTTGAAGAGCTGGACGGCGTTGAGGTCTTGCCACATCCAGCCAACAGTCCTGACTGTGCTCCATCAGATTACGACCTTTTCCGCTCAATGCAACACTTTCTGAAGGGCCGCCGATTCGACTCGTATGATGAAGTCGAGGAAGCGTGTCAAGAATGCTTTGATTCGAAGCCGGCTGAATGGTACTTTGACCAGATCCGAAAGCTTGCAGATCGATTGCAGAAAGTCTTGGAAAATGATGGTCTTTATTTTGAGCAATAATTTTTGTTGTTTTTGTGAGTAAAATTTCAATTTTTTGCAAGTGTTTACGAAATTTTGGGACAACCTAATAATATACATCAAAGAAAAACTCAATACATCATCGAAACCGGCTATAAGATATTATTTTATTTTGACGGGTAAGTTTTTGATATCGAATTCAAATGCTTGCCAGAAATATGGTAAAAGTAGTGGATAGCGATGGAAATATATATTTTTTATTCTATAATTTTTATTTAATTTTCCATTTGTGTACCATTTTGAAATATCCTTCTTTCAAATTTTAAAAATAGTTTAAATGCTACTATTTATTATTTTTTAGAAAGTATTTTCACATGTTAAGCTAAAAAACTAATTCAGTAAGATATTCAATTTAATAAGATATTAACTTTTTCCGTTACACCCAATGGTGTGTAGGGAAGCGTTTTGGCTGTTTCCATAACAAACTGTTTTTTTTTGTATGGGGCAGGGTTGTTAGCCTTGCGCCCAACCCCGGAGAAAGGTGATTTTTTAAAAGCGTAGCTAAGACGTGACACATGGCCGAAAGTAGGGGGTATCCAGTGAGGATCGAACTCACTAATGATTCTAGCAAGACGAGCTTGCTAACCATTACACCACGCCCTCAATAAGATGTTAGATTGCTGAAAACATTTTGATAAATTTTAAAAATTACTGTGCAGTTAAAAGAAATAAATTATAAAACAAAGCGTAAATTTATGTCACTTCTGTTTCTCCTTACTTAACTTTTCCAACTCTCAATAAATCGATCATTACGCCAGAAAAACAAGTCCCTGGGTTATACAACGTTTTTCTTAATCTTCAGCTCCGTTGTTTATACTTTCAAGAAAGTAACATTTGTTTCAAGGGAGATTAATTAAATCTTAAATTTGCTAATATACGTCAAATAACCTTTCGAAAATATATATTATGGCAAGATTTTTAAAACCGTGAAATAACTTGTTTACAAATGCTACAAAATGGATGATTTGTCGATGTTAACAAAAAAAAAAAAAAGAAAAAAATTTGACTAAAATTTCGAACATGCTAGAAAGGATTAAATATTTAATAAATCCAAAATACTTTGGTCTTGTCTCTTAAGAATAACAAATATTTTGCAGATAAAATTTTGTTTATATCAAATTTGGGGCCTTTTTTCTACATGGCATATTTTTTTCAGTGAATTATTAGATGCATATACATACACTACCGGCCATAATTATTAAGCCACCCCAGTATTTTAAAAAATGATGTATTTCATACTATTTTTTAGTATTTATTACCAAGTGAATATCTGTAAATAGAAATAGACTGGTTCTTTTGTTAACACTGCACAATAACATGTGCATCAAATAAATTTATAAATATTTAGTATTTATCTATATTGCAGTTTCATTAATGAAAGAATGAAGAAAATTTATTTGGGTGATTCGGGCGAGTTCATCTTTGCTTCTATATCTTGTAAAATTTTGCAAAGTAATAATAAGAAAAGAACCATTCTATTTTCATTTAGAATTATCCACTTAAAAATAGTATGAAATACATAATTTCTTTTAAAAACTGTGGTTGCCTAATAATTATGGCCGGTAGTGTACATTTATGCATAAACGTTGTTCTGAAGGAAGTGTTATGCTTACTACCTCAGTCGATTATGAGTTCGATTGTGCATCGTATAGAGAAATACGCCACTATCAGCACGCAAAGAATTTTATTTTCGCCTAGAACTGTCCACTCTCGCTCATTTACGTTTTTTTTATCGTCTCACCCAAGCAAGGTGGTACCGCCACTGATGAGCAGGAGGAAGGGGCTACATAAAATTAAAAGATTAGACAGTAGCAGAGTAGAGAGAAAGACAAAACAGTTACAGGGGTGTCAGAGAAAGGGCAAGAAAAAGATGGGAACACAGGTGTGAAGACAGTTGCGAAAGTAGAGAGAAAGGAAAAGAACAACAAATACGGGGTGATGTAGAAAGAACTGGAGTCAAGTGGATAAGAGATGGGAATTGACATTGCATTTAAATTCCTGGAGGTTGTAGCCGTCAGAAAAGCAAGAATATGGAAGTGAGTTCCATAGACGGGAAGTGCGAGAAAAGAAGCAGGTGGAGTAGAATTGTCGGCTGCATTTGGTTGATATAATTGTGAATGGGTGTAACCCTGTTGCCAGTCTGGTTGCACGAGTAAACTCCTGTGGCAGAGGCACCAGTGACTTAAGTTCGTCGGAGCAGTAACCATGAAAATATTTATAGAACAGAGAGAGGGAAACCACATCCCGCCGGTGAGAAAGTGGCTGGAGTTGAACCACCAAGTCGGTATCTATCACATTACTGATTCTCCTTTGGAGCCTGTTGAGAGCACTGAGGTGAACAACAGGGGCGCCTGACCATTGCTTAACTTTATTTAATTCTTTTTTTTATTATATTTTGAAAATTCTCTCTTGTTATATCTCACGTAAGTTGTCTACAAAGTGAAACCTTCTGGCTTTGCTGGTGTCGCCTGTACAGAAAAAAAACTGTTCTGGAAAAAGACTCAAAGTGATAAAAGGATTAATTGAGGATCGGATTCTCTACAGAGTTGTAATTGTTCTAGTGAGACAATCTTGCTCACCGCTACAAGTACCCAAGCCGATGTATAATAAGGCCTTCTGGAGGTAATCTTTTTCCCCGATTAGAATCAGTCCGATCATTTTGGTTTAAAAAAAGTTTCGCACAAACAAGCCATATAGGGAAATTTTTCTGTTTCATCACAAACTGCATTTTGTATTCAAACACAGAAAAAAGGCCCCTACATTACCGGAAAACGTTTCTAATTCGTTGTGTTTTGCTACAATATAAGCGGTTTTTAGTAGCAAAAGACATTAATTATATAAAAAGAAATTTATTATATTTCAAAGCAAACCATACTCAAACGTATAAAAAGAAAAAGGCATAAGATTTTATTTACTAAAAGTAAACTCTTGATCAAAATTAGAAATAATATTTTAATGCCATGTCATATGTACTTGTGGTTAGAAGAACAGTCACTCAACACGTGTTTTGTCTTTTTCAGCCTGTCCTGAGGGTCATTATGGAAATAAATGCCAATTTAAATGTGATGGATGCATCAACAATGCATGTGATATAGCAAGTGGCTTCTGTAAAATAGGATGCAAACCTAATCACTATGGACCTAAATGTAATCGTAAGTGTGCTTTTTTTATAGACGTATAGAGTATAAATGGATTTTTATAGACGTATAGATTATAAATGGTTTATATATATATATATATATATATATAAGAGGACACTGAAGTCAACACCAAGCGGCAGTCTGTTTCATGCTTTAAAGCTTTAAAGCAATCTTCGTGGCCTGAAGATGTTGGAGCATTAGACAGACTGTCAGCATTCTATCTCTTATATTGAGTACTTTTACTCATAAATATAGCATAACTTTTTTTCTTTAAAGTATATCGTGCATTCCTCTGTGTGTGTGTGTGTGTGTGTGTGTGTGTGTGTGTGTACTATCTATCTATCTATCTATCTATCTATCGTTTATGCAAAAGGACATAACGATTATCTAAACTTATTTATAAATGGAACTTTGTCTGTGTGTCTGTGTGTCTGTGTTTGTCTGTGTGTCTGTGTCCGTTACCTATAGACTCCGAAACGGCTAAACCGATTATTGATTTCCGATATTTATCGGGGGTACCTCGACACAAAACTTAGCTAAGAACACTCGCAGACACTTATAATACAACTGTGTAAATTTTCAAGAAAATCGGTTCAGTCGTTTCGGAGTCTATAGGTAACAAACAAACACACACACACACACACACACACACACACACACACACACACACACACAAAGTTCCATTTATAAATAAGTTTAGGTTTTTACGTTTGTCTAATAAAAGGTTATTGCAAACTACTGTTCTATAGGGTGCGATCGGACAATTTTTTCCATTTTATATTTTTAATTTCCCTCATGCGCGTTGTTTGTATTTGATTTTGTTGACTGTATTTTTTTAGTAGGGTCAGTTGGGTACCGTCTATGAGAAAAAGAGCATCATAACGCATTCACTCCACCAGAAACGACATGCTACTTAGCATTTGCGAAGGAAGCACCAATACAAATATTTCAGAGTGTTTGGGTGTCAATCACTGCAGAGGACGAGACTAATGATGATTACGAAGGTGTTTTGAAGTGATCACTAGTGATGGCAACGTTACGCCTTCATTTAGGAGAACGCAATCTTGGCTGTCAGGCAATTTCTGCGAGCATATCACTTCTTATATCTGGCCGACTAACTCTCCAGACTGCAACCCCCCTTGATTAACATGTGTGGCGCGCAGTTAAGAGAGAGACCAGCAAAACTCCTCGTAACACTAAAGATGAACTGAAGGCAAGGATTATGGCAGAATTCAGCAACTTAAACAAGGAGACTGTTCAGAAGAGTTGCAAGAGATTTCGAAATCGTGTGAAGACCGTGGTTGAAGCCAATGGCGACTTCATCGAATAAATTTACTCTTCAGTATTTCAAGATATTTTGGTGTAATGTCGATATCATCCCTTGTTCCCTGTTTAGGTGGTGGTTTCCGGCTTTCTCTTTACTCTTTTCCAATCCTTTCACTTTTCTGTTTATTTTTTTATTATTTTCTTTCTCAATTGGAGTAGATAGACTAAACTATCGCCCGGTTTGACACTCCACCTTCGTCTATTGAACAGGTGAAGAGGCTCATCCTTTGTTCCCTGTTTGGGATGTGGTTTCCGGTTTTCTCTTTTCCAATCTTTTCACACGTGCGTAGCCCCCTGCACATCGGTGGCGTTACAGCCTTGCTCGGGGTGATACGATTAATATATATATATATATATATATATATATATATATATATGTATATATATATTTCAGGCAGAATGAGCGATTTATTCGCTCCTTGCAATTACTGGTAGGTTTGTCAGTGTTACATTTTTTTCCTTTTTATCACTGTTATGGAGGTGTGTGTTTACACCCCCATTTTAATTTATTGATTAAAATTTATTTTTAGACGAGCTCCATCTTTGCCAGCATTTTTGTAAGTAAGCCTTTGGTGTTTTCTTTGTCCTGTATTTACCATTTAAAATAAAGCCAACGTTAGCCTTTGAAGAGTGTCGACCGAAAGGTTCCTCAGGTTGGGTTAGTATAATGACGTTTATTCTGTTTAAAGTAATTAGTTCTTTCTGTCGGTACAAATCTTTGCTTATATATATATATATATATATATATATATATATATATATATATATATATATATATGCGTCATTTAGACAACAATTCATCCATCGCATCCTGTATAACACAGTGTCCATTATTGGATTATTTTATGAACGTTTTAAGTGGAAATTTGAACTTAAAGAAACAAATTAATTTTTTCTTTGCAGATTGCGTCAAAGGTTTTTATGGACAGAAGTGTACCGAAAGTTGCCCAAATTGTAAATATGGACTCTGTGAAAGGCTAAGCGGCGTGTGTCGTTTTGGCTGCGTATATAAATTCGCTGGAAGTCGATGCCAAGGTATTTATTTTTTCATTTTGATTACTATAACGAAATCACAAAATATTTTTTCAACGGGCCAATCATCATAAAAATGTCTATCCAAGCAAAATAAAAGTCAATGAAGTATTATTGTGGATCCGAATATCCGTTTGAAAAAAAATTGGGTTCATAGGTAAGCAGCAATAAAGTTTTTACTTACAACTGCTGGAACTTTAGTAATATCTTTGTCACAAAATAACATCCTTTCTGTTTCTCAAATTAGATGCTTGAGTTTTGAATATACTTTTATAACTTGATCACCATAGCTCTGTGCGTTATTTTCTGTAATACAAGGTAACCAAAAAGTTCTATCCGTTTTCAAAGGAAGAAAGAAAACGCTTCACAGTGTGTGTAACTTATATTTAGTCTTTGAAGTAATCGCCATCGGCATCCAGCACCTTCTGCCAACGTGTCTCTAGCTGTTCAATGCCCTTGCGGTAGAACTCGAGGGGTTTTGATGCAAAGAAGTCCGTGAGGGCTTTGTGCAAGTCTGCTTCATTGGTGAAGGATTTTCCACGAAGATGATTATCCAGGGAGTGGAAGAGGTGGTAACCGCATGGCATAAGGTCAAGTGAATAAGGTGGATGGCACAAAGTCTCCCACCCAAGTTGCTGTATGGTATCCCTGACCACTCGTGCGATATGCGGCCTGGCGTTGTCATGGAGGAAAAGCACACTTTTGCGATTCATCAGTGCTGGCTCCTTCTAGCGCAATGCCTATTGCACACGTTTTAATTGGTGCGAGTATAGGTCTTCAGTGACCCTTTGGCCCATTGGTAGCAGTTCATGATGAACTACTTGACGACCTGTCCACTAGACACAAAGCATAATCTTGCGTGGGTACATAGGTGGTCTTGCGGGGTGAGGGACAGCATCCTGAGGAGACAACCAATGTCTGGACCGCTTGGGAGTTTCGTACAGAACCCACTTTTCATCACTTGTAAGCACTCGATTGAATAAGGATGCGGTACGGTGATGAGAAAGCAGCGATATGCAGGCTGCCACTCGTTGTTCCTTGCGGATCTCCAACAGTGTTTGCAGAACCTACTTGCTCAGTTTTTACGTCTGACCTAGGCAGTGCAGGTGAAGTCTAACTGTTTCATCAGAAACGTTGAACTATCTTGCAAGTTCACCACACGTTAGACTACTGTCCTCTTCAATGGCCGCCTTCAGGACTCTATCATTCAAGACCTGTGGTCGTCCACTGCGAGACTCATAATTGAGAGACAAATCACCCGACTTGAATTTTCCAAACCAACGTCTTGCAGTACGTTCATCCCCAGTACTATCCCCAAACGCTTGACATATGAGGCGACTTGATGCAGCTGCTGATAAGCCCACTTTGAAGTCGTAAAGCAAACAGCCTCGAATGAGATCACTAGACACTTCCATCCTTCTCACAGGTGTCCGGTTTATGACTGATGGCCGGGCACGGTGCGCGTGTTTTTTATAACGTCAAATGTTACTACTTCCGGCTGTCCGAATTTGAAAACAATTGGTACAGGCTTTTCGTATATATTTCAACTTCATTCAATGACTAACCAAAAAACGGACAGACCTTTCAAGCTAGAGCTGCTTTTCCCAAGATGTCCATCATATCCAGAAACATCGTAGATAAAATTGGTAACTAATCTCGAAAATGTCCGTGACTCACTTGGACATGAAATGACATGTTAATTCTAAAGCCTCTAAAAGAAAACTGCGATCTTTTAGAACTATTTTTATCATCAATCGACATGGCTGATGATAAAGAGTGTATTTATTAGAAGTTAAACTCAAGTTAAACAGAAATTGATTTAATAACACTGAAAATAATTTATGCAGTCCGGAATAACTTTAACTTTAGTTCCTTATTCAATTGGAATAGATTTATTTTGATTACAGTTGTATTTAAACGATTTATATTTTATTAAATGATTTTAAATAGTTTCTATATAAAGATACCTAGGATTTTCTTTCATTTTACACCACAACTATCAGATTGTATTATAAATGTGACTGAAAGATTTCAAGGGATATTTTGTTTCAATTATATGAGTGACAGGAAAGTTGAAATGGCAGATTTCTGCAACGTGAATGACATATTTACGAAAAGCTTGTCACTCAAAACTGTCCACTATATATATATATATATATATATATATATATATATATTCTAGAATTTTTTTTAGACATTCTACAATTTATATATCTAAATATATAATTAAAATATATATTTATAAATTAAATAACTAAATTTTTTTCTAGATTATATTACTCTGTTAAATAAATTAATTTAACATTTTCTTTTGAGTTCGTCTCTATCGGAATTTACCTGACTTAAATACCAAATAGTCTATATATATATATATATATATATATATATATATATATATATATATATATATATCAATCAAACAAAAATTTCGATATTAAATATGTTGGATAGCCATTTCTAGAAGGAAATCCTCACCTCTTCAGCAACGGCGAAACCAAAATTTTATTTACTCAAATTCAAATGTGTTACAAGATTTTATACCGTTAGAAGTATAATCAATGTTAGAGTTAATCCTACCCCATTTTATTTTCTTGTGTATGGATGATTTCTTTGGAACTTCTACTGGTATAAAATCTTGTAACACATTTGAATTTGAGTAAATAAAATTTTGGTTTCGCCGTTGCTGAGGAAGCGAGAATTTACTTGTAGAAATGGCTATCCAACGGATTTAAATATCGAAATTTTTGTTTTATCTTTTATATTTGGCTCTGTAAATAGAATATAATATTTGCATCGAGCCCCCCCCCCCGATCAATTTTAATATTAATGTAATCAATATTAATAGGATCGGGTTTTGGGATTTACCTATCCGATTATCCTTTTGGATTAAATATATATAATGTAGAGAAATTTGTCACTTATCTGTACGGTATTATTTCAGTCATGCTAATTTTGAAGATTCGTAAAGACATTTGGTAATTTACTCACTCTTCAGGGCTATTTGGTTATTCTTTGCAGAGAATTACAATAATTCACTCATGAAGTCGGCATCATTGTAATAACAACGCTCAGCTAAGTGACAATTTTTTCTACATTAATTTTATTAACGCTCTATCCTTACATTGAAATCGAGCACTTTATGACAAACATCCGCTTGCCTAAAATGCCTTTTTTACTACTAAAAACATAGCAATTTTGGCAGAAGACACCATTCCAATTTAAAAATATGTATATTTATATTGTTGTGGTGAAAGAAATAAGTAACTCGAACAGTACAGTTACGCTGCTTATTGCCTGAATAGTAGTTGGCTTTAACTACGTACTAGCTGTCCTGGAAGCCACGCAGTAATTATATATAACAAGAGAAAGAGTCCATTCCTCGTAGAAGGGCACCATAACACACACACACACACACACACACACACACACACACACACACACACACACACACACATATATATATAAGCACAAAGGGTTTGTCACTTTAATTGAGCAGATTTATGCCGACTTCAGGGCTGGTTTGCCTGACGAGTGACAGTATTGTAGGGAAACTTTGAAGTCGGCATGAACCTGCTCAGTTAAAATGACATACTCTTTGTTTTTATCAACTCACTCACTCCACTCCGATATCGAGCACTTTACGATAAAAAACCTGTTTGCCAAAATACATTTTATTAATAAAACCAATGAAAACACCACCTTGGCGCTAAATATTAACAGAACTCAACATTAATATATATATATATATATATATATATAATTTATTTATCGCCTTAAATAAACTTGATGTAAAAATCTGAATAAGAGTTGAATTTATATCGTAAAAAAGGTTTTAAAAAGTATGAATTTATATCGGATGAAACTTTCAGCCAAGTCTTCGTTAGAGGAAAAAATCTTTAACAAATAATTATTATTCTTTAGCAGGAAAAACAAAATACAATTTAAGAGAAGAAACGACAGAAGAAAACTGACGCAAGATTAGAATATAAATTATGTGAATCGAAGTTTAGAAAATCTTTTTTGGTGATTTTTCATGTAGAAGATAACGATTGGCATAGCATTATTTGAAGATGAAAATTGACTGGGAAGTCAAGTGCCGGGAAAATGTTCCACAAACGAAAAAAAGAATCTTATCGTAGAACTGACAGTTAAATCTCGCCATTTCAATGAGACCTTGCCACTAATCTAGTACAAGGCTTACATTCATAAAGTCTGCGTATGATAGAGAAAAGTTCATCAGAATAACTATTCTGAATGCATTTATAGAAAAGACACAGGGACTCTACGTTGCGGTGTTGGAAAAGTGATTGAAGCCAAGATGTCAGGTTAGGACGAATAACATTGCAGATTATTTTTTATTTTATTTTATTAAGAATCTCTAAATACATAGCAGGAGCACTAGGCCAGATGTTTTTTTAAAATCATTTCACCCCAAGCAAGGCATTCCACTGCTACTATTGGGGGTTACATAGGGGAAGGTGGTGAGAAAGAGTGGTTAGATATAGGAAATGTCAAAAGGAGGTTTGATAGACGGGAAAGGATGTAGATGGGAGGAGTATTTGAGAGAATGGATGCGAGTTAGTGTGTTAGGAGGTATCTCTTGACCTTACATTTAAACTCCTGGAGATTGTAGCTGCCGAGGAAGCAAGTTTGTGGAAGGGAATTCCACAGGCGGGAAGTGCGAGAAAAGAAGCTGTTGGAGTAGAAATTGCGGTTACATTTTATCGGTTTCACTGTAAAAGGGTGGAACCTAGTTGCTAATCTAGTATCTCGTGAAAAAACGTACCTAGGGGCCACCAGTGATTTAAGTTCATCGGGGCAGAAGCCGTGAAAATATTTATAGAAGAGGCACAGGGAAGCCACGTCACGCCGGTGAGAGAGTGACTGCAGGCTGGCAGCAATATATGTGGCGGCAATATTCAAACCAAATATGGATGATAAATAGATTCTAGCGAGAAAAATTGTCTAGTACGACACAAAGAACCAACTTTCTTAGCTGCAGATTTAGGAATTGATTCAATATATTCTTTCTATTTCATTCCAGCAGAAAACGTGTCAAACGTTTTCTGCTGGAATGAAATAGAAAGAATATATTGAATCAATTCAATTCGAGAAGGCAGAATGCGCTCCTTTCTTGGAGGTTAGAATCGGCTATGCTGATAGAAGTTAAAAAGGGTACTCACAGACGATTAAAAGATAGCAGTTTTGTTATTGAAGCGTTAAAACTAACACGCAACTGCTTGTCCCATTTAACAACGGATTTTTGAAATCAACCACCAGTTTCACCTTCTCGAACCGAACGGACTTACTATTGAGACAGGAGTAAATATTTATCAAAATCTCTGACTATTATGCAAAAACCATTTTTCACCTGTATGAGGATAGATATTCAGAATAATTTGAATGTATTTGCAACCTAAGACTGAAGTCAAATCTTATGATTCTAGTGTCTTGAAGTGTCTACTTGATACTCTTGGGGAAAATTGGGGCGATTCATTGCATCTATTTCAGGAAACAATTGTTTGATGAAATTTATAATTATATTTCAGATTGTCGAACCGGCTACTTTGGAAGTACATGTGAGAAATATTGTTACAGCTGCCTAAAAGAAAATTGTGACCCACGTGATGGAAAATGTAGAGAAGGGTGTAAAGAAAACTTCAGAGGAGAATATTGCATAGGTATGATTTATATAAGATATTCATTGAAAGATTGAATATTGGATCTACTGTATCCATTTTGCCTATTTTTAAAATCAACGTAGACAGATTTAAATTTCTGTAAATTACGTTCGCTCTCCCAGAGAAGTATTTACGTATGCACGCAAATATACACACATTTTTTTTTGTAATCATATCGCCCCAAGAAAGGCATTTTATTGCCACTATTTTGCAGGGGGTTACATAGGAGGTAAGTTATGAGAAAGAGTGACAGGTTACAGGGGTGTCAGGAAGAGGGTAGAAGTATGAGAATACTGATGGGAGTGGAGTGGACAAAGAAAGGAGCTTGAGAGAGAGAGAGAGATATAGTCATGCAAATACAGTTTCAAGATTATCATAATATACAAGTTTTCCCTAAAATATGGAAACGTAAGCAAAAAGCTTATTTTCAAGAAAGTAAATTTTCAGCAGCATTTTATTAGAATATTAACAAATAACATCTTTAATATTATTTCTATCATTTGTGATGCAAAGGTTGATGCGCTTTGCAAGATTCACGTGAACCCGATGCAATAACTCCACGTTGCCGCAAATTTTAGCGTCTAATCAAGTTGTTGCATCATTAAGTACACCTTCTTTCCCCAAAAAAAGAAGTAAATTCTTTCTTCATTCGACTAACAGTCAGTTAAGTGCCATACGTGATACACCCTTGGGCGATCATATCTCGAAAGAGACATAACTGACTGGGCAGAAGATTATCCCGCAGTAAGTTGCCATTGCTTTCTGCGGTAGACTGGTTGACAGCAAAGGCGATAGAACCCAATCTGTCCTGTTATTTGACTCATAGCTACAGAGGGGAGGGATGTACTATGTTATTAAGTACCACTTAGTCGGGGATCAGTTTATTACTTCAATACAATAGAAAACCGATCCCCCACTTTATGCCCAGTAGAAGTTTTAATTATGTTTCCAACTATTATATTCAATCAGTCAGTTAAGTACCATACGTGATACACGCTTGGGTGATCATGTCTAGAAAGAGACATGACTGACGGGGCAAAAGATTATCCCGCAGTAGGTTGCCATTGCTTTCTGCGGTAGACTGGTTGCCAGCCAGGTCTATAGAACCCAATCTGTCCTGTTATTTAACCCATAACTGGAGGAAAATGGCGGATTAATACTTTTCCCAAGAGTATTTGTGCGTTACTGAATGCAAGGAATTCAACTGAAATTCGAACTCGGCTCCCCGATTTTTCGTTCCAAGTCGTTATTCAGTGCACCACAACGCACATCCACCGTTCAACTGAAGCATGTTTAATTTGCGGCGGTAAAACAAATATATTTAAAGAGATTTCTTATGCGTCTACCCTGGAACAAGAAAGAAGGCCTGGGAGTGACTTTTTGGTTCAATAGAAAGTGCACATATACTACACTGGTTCAAAGAAAAAGGTTTGGGAATGATATTTCAGCTGAAACCGCACACATATTACACTGTTACAAGGAAAAACGTTTGAAAGTGACATTTTCATTTACTAGAGAGGTCACAGATACTACACTGGTACAAAGTGACATTTTGGGAGTGACATTTTGATTCAACGGAAAGTGCACTTACACTACACTTTTGTAAAGAAAAAAAAGGCTTGGGAGTGATATTTTCATTCAACGGACAGTGCACAGATACCACATTGATATAAATAAAAGGCTCGAGAGTGACATTTTGATTCAACGGAGAGTGCGCCGATATTACAATAATGTAAAAAATGTCCCAATATTTTATTTATCTAAGGCTAAAATAATGGGAGCATTGTTAATAAAAAATAAAAAAAGCTAACACTTAATAATGTCAACTAATAATGAACACGGTCACAATGTGCTGACCATATCTGGAAAATATATCATTACTATAACGCTAGATGCATAAATAAAATAATGTACATATTCAATTAAAAGTAAAATAAAATTCACCCTTGATAATGGCTAAATGTATAGCCAAAAGCGCTTAGAGAAATAAAACATTCGAACAGTTTTTATATAATTTATGTACTGAAAAGATAAAAGAAATCACACGAAATATAATAAAAAAAAAACTGACTTTGCATATATATGAGTAGAATTTAAAGTCATTTTATTCCTACATTAGTAATTTGACATGATTTTAAACTGAAACTTTTTTAAAAAAATACAATATTTCCTTTTAATTTTGAAAAAATACTTTCTTTTTATTTTATTTTTTTCTTTTGATTGTTGATTTGAAGAAATATTTGAATTTATTTTTATTAAAGTAAAAAATAAAAAAGGATATTTTTTAAAATAAAAAAAATATTTTATTTTTGTTTATTTAAAAAAATATTTCCTTTTTATTTAGAAAAAATACAATATTTCGTTTTTCTGCTCCTCCCCTTTTATTCCAGTTGTAGAAATTAAAGTAATTTTATGCCTATAATAGTAAGACGATATTATTTTAAACCGAAAGTTTTTTTGAAAAACTCTTACATCATGTTAACCTTTTTATTATTTCCTTTTTCCTTTCTCCTTTTCTTTTTTTCCATTTTTTTAAAAAGTCTATCCCTTTCTTCCCACTCTTCTTTAACTGGCTTTTCTTTCAATGGCTGTCTGGTGTGATGTTTTCTTCTTTCTCTTCGCGTCTCTCCTTTAACTCTTTCCCTGTCTACCCCGTTGTTTTCGTTTTTCCCTTCTTTCCGTTTTCCCTTTCCCCCACTTATTTCCTGTAATACGCTTAATTTTTGATTTCTGAACATAGAAGTAGTCCAAAAGTCATTTTTAATGGTCGAGTCTTGAATCATTTTTGCAGTCACTCTTTTTCCACTTCTTCCTTAGACTCCCTGTCAATGACAACCTTCTAACAAAATCTACTCTCTTTTTTAACACCCCTCTCATTATTCTTTCTGATATTATCTTTTTTTATCTTTCATGTAAACTTCCGGGTATGATTTTTTTAAAAATAAACTTCCAGTAAATGAATTTTGTACTGTATTTGCATAATAAATGAATTTTGCCGCTGAAGAAGTGATGTTTTTCCTCGCTGAAATGGCTATACGGCATATGTAATTTTCGGAGTTTTATTTGTAAACGTACGTATTTGGCTCTGTAAATAGATAACACTATGTACATCTAGTCCTTTACCAGGATCATTTTTAATATTACTGAGATTAATATTAATAGAATTTGTTTTAGGATTTTACCTACATGTCATTTTTGTTTTTGATATATATATATATATATATATATATATATATATATATATATATAGAGAGAGAGAGAGAGAGAGAGAGAGAGAGAATGAAGATTGCATTCAAACATAAAACGCTATTTAGATACGTTTTCTCTCTGATATTGAGCTCTTTTACCCAAAATTAGAGTATACCTTAAAACTATATTTTTATCATTGTCTTAAACGTTATTTTCCGCGGATACCCATATTTGAGCAGGTGATCCGTTTATTTTAAACAATAGTTTATTTCAATAATCTTGGAATTATTTCGAACTTTTGTTCTCATCTTGGTGTTATAATAGACACAACGTTTCGACCAAGTACCCTCTGGTCATCATCAGGTGTCCATAGATTGGCTGATGTGGATTATCTCGTTGATTGTTGCTAAATATCATGTGAAATCAATTATTGTTCTTTCATGTTGGAATTTAGTACTTTCACTAAGTCCAAGGATCGAACTCATGACCACTAGATGATACTAACACAAAAAATATTTTATTTCGTCTATAGGCCTGAATTGCTTGATTATGAAACTTTTCGTGGCCGAGTGGTCAAAGCACGTTGAATCTAACGACGGTTTCACTTGCAAAAAGAAACGCAGATTAGAATATTGCTGAAAAACTCAGTTTCTTTAATAAGATTTCTTGAATGTTCCGGTCGGTAGACGAAATAAAATACTGTTTAAAATAAACGGAACGTCTACTCAAATATGGGTATCCACTAAAAATAAGGTTTAAAGGAATAGAAATATGTCGAATTATTAAACAAAATTCATATATATTGGTGGTACGGTGGAGATAGCGGTTCGGATTGAGGAATCGGAGAGCCGAGTTCAAATTCCAGTCAAGTCCATTGCATTCACTTACGTCCTAATAACATTTGGAAAAGTATGAATCCATCTCTTCTCCCTCCAGCAATGGGTAAATATCAGGACAAACTGGGTTTTATAGCTTTGGTTGGCAATCAGTCTACCGCAGTATGAATTAGCAAACTACCGAGAGAAACTTTTCACATCGTATTATGTATCCAAAGAAGTTCCATGAAACTTCAAATAAAGAAGCCGGCTCAACCAGCTCAGAGTGAATATCACCACAAGTACAAGTAAGTATAAAGTGCATTTGAAAACATTACTGAGAAAATGTTTCTAATAAGTTTGATGTTAAAATATCAGCATATATGATTTTCAGAATGTCATCATAGTTACTATGGGAAATCATGTGAGAAGAAATGTTCGCCCAGATGCAAAGGCCAACGATGCAACGCAGATGGAACTTGTAAGCTGGGTTGTGAAATCCAGTACAGCGGCATATATTGTGAAAGTAAGTCGATATCTAATCCTAATTCTTTTAATTTCTATAATAAATAAGTACATATCTAAACTTATGTATAAATGAAACTTTGTCTGTGTGTGTGTCTGTGTGTGTGTGTATCCGTTACCTATAGACTCCGAAACGGTTAAACCAATTTTCTGGAAAATATATACAGTTGTACTATAAGTGTCTGCGAGTGTTCTTAGCTAGGTTTTGTGTCGAGGTACCCCCGATAAATATCGATAATCGAAAAAATCGGGTTATAGAAGGAGTGGTCCGATTTTAATCAATTTTGATACACTCATAGACAAAGACATAAGAAACGATATTCAGAAGTTTCAAGGTTGCAGTTCTTACAATAGTGCAGAAAATCGATAATATATATAAAAGGCAAGATGTTTGTGTGTGTGTCTGTTTATCTGTCCGTATTTTTTTCACCCCTTTTATTTTAGTTTTTGCTTCGGGTTTGGCTCTAAGTAGGTATAATTGTAGTTCTTAGTCTCAGCCATTATACCATTTACTCAGAGGACTTATTTCTGTTTGTCCATAAAGAAACGTGGCCTTTGTTATTGTCCTGATAGAAGACGACAACTTTCCTGTTGGCCAACTCCGGAAGCTTTTTAATCGATTGCTGCCTTTAATCGGAACAGTACTTATCTGAATTTAAGGTCTTATTGTGTAAAGAGCCCATAATGCACAATGCCCTTTGAACCCCACAAGATATACAACATAACTTTCTTCGGATACAGACCAGCTTTTTTGTTTAACGACAACTCAATTCGTCTTCCCCAGAACATTTTCCGCTACACACTTTTGTAAATAATAGATTTATCATCGCCTGTTATCATTTAGTTAAAAATATGAATATTTTTTGTCTTTGCGCAGTGAATCACAGATAAAAATGAGGTCTATTAAATGTTTTTCTGTTAAATTATGTGACACTAAAACTCCAGGGATTTACGTATCCAAATTTTTTCAATTGACATACAATGCTCACAAAAGATAAGTGGATTATCCCCACGATGTTCTGTGTAATCTTGAATTATTTTTAATCGACATTTCGATTTGATCATTATTAATGACTGCAGAGATGTTGAAATATTCGAGATCTTTTAGATTAGAATTTCCACTTTTGAACCTTGTAAACTAGTAACAGACATTACTATCAGCTACGACACCACCTTCATCAATTTTACCTATCTCTTTTCTGTGTGTAAATTTTTTGTTTTCCATTCTGGAGATAAAAGAGCATCAAATCACGAAAATGCATCTCATTTTCTTCTAATTTCAATTTCGATTTCTTTATCAACAATGACTGCAAATCTGGAGAAATGTTATCGATCTTCCCGATCAAACTTTTCATTTCTGAACCAAGCAAACCACTTACAAACAATACTCTCAGCTATGGCACCATCTCCATGAACGGTACCTATCTCTTTGCTGTTTGTAGAACGTTTTTGTTTCTTCTGGAGATGAAAGAGCATCGAATGGCGAAAGCGCATCACCTTTTCCGCTTTCCTATCTTTTAACGTAAACAGCTTTTAAAATTCACAAGCAGCATTTGAATGATATAAAAAGATGGGTTGAAATGTCTTTCCAGAAGATGCGTTGGTGTCATAAATTTTAGTCACGCGAGAAAGGAAATCATCTGCTCAAAGGCCAGCAATTAAAAAATGTTGCAAAATTCTTTTTCAACCCAATGGTAAATTCAGTCTTTTCAATGTTAATATATTTAGAATTATAATTTATGAAATACATTAGAGATCTGGTTTTATTTAATTGAACCACTCCTTTAATATTAAATCTTTTACCCTTATTTACTTAGTCCTCCGTATGATGTCCAAAACTGAACAAAGAATCATTATGTTTTGCAATTTTTTCTGAAGATGATGTGAATAAACATTGAAATATACACACATAAATAAACCGTTATGAATTAGTCACTAATATATTTGGATTAGTAAGACAAGTATACTTTGAAACTGCTTTTTTAAATAATGTCGTAAAGACAAACAAATATGATTTCTAAAAAAAATGATTGATGTGTTTTACAGAATGCAGTCTTGGTTATTATGGAGTGAACTGTCAGTGGAGATGCGAATATTGTCCAGAACTGAAGTGTGGAAATATCATGGGATATTGTGAACTCCCGTGTCCGACGGGAAAAACTGGATACAGATGTGAAATTGGTAAATTAACTCTTGTTAGAAAATATTTTTTCGGTATATTTTAAATGCCAGAATAAATAGGAAATGGAGTTGTTACTTGTATCAATGCGTAGTGGATATCGGCTCGGAACGAGAAATCGGTGAGCCGAGTTCGAATTCCAGTTGAGTTCCTTACATTCACGTACGCGCAAATACCCTTGCGAAAGATATTAATCCGTCTCTTCTCCCTCCAGATATGGGCTAAATAGCAGGATTGGGTTCTATAGCCTGAAGTGGCAATCAGTCTACCGCAGAAAATAATGGCAACCCACTGCGTGAAAATATTCTGTTCAAGTCAGTCATATCTCTTCGAGACATGATCGCCCAAGCGTGTATCACGTAGGGCACTTAATTAGGTACCTCCACTCAAATTTTAAATTGAATTTTTAAAAATATAAAAGTTTTCTTGAAGTTATAATTTTAGCTTGAATTGAATGCCAAGAGATTAAATTTACCAATTACAGTAAGCAAAATACCCTGGTGTATTTTAATCTGAAATTATATTCATCGGAATAAAAAAAAAATTAGGTTTAATTTTTTTTTTTAAATTTTAAATTTTTCCGCTATTTTTCCGCTATTTTTTACTCGATTTCAAACGGAAGCCAATTCTTATTTTTAAAAAATCTTACAAAATAAAATATATTTCGCTGACAAGTTTTTTTTATTCAAATTACCGAATTTAAACTTTCCTTAAGTTCATTTGAAACAAGAGATAATTATTTACTGCCTGAAATGTTTCAAAAAAGCGTTTCTCAGTTACGGTAGCCTTGTTATCACAGCTGTCATCACCTTATCAGGAGGCCATAACGGATGATTTAGAGCAGCCGGCCAAAAGTATGGAAGACGAATTTGGTATAAAAATGTTTATATACAGATTTTTTTCATGTAAGGGAGGACAACCCTTGAATCACGTGACCTTTTAATGATAAATATCGCGTACGGCCACCCGTACAAACAATTTACGCGTAATCAACATGCAGAAAATTAAAATGTTTTAATTATTGACCAAAAAATGAGCAGCATTATTTATATTAAGCTTTTAGATTTTTCAATTAAAAAATTATTCGCCACACATTAATTTCACAAAATCGCGCCGACCTAGGAGAAGGAAATTTTAAGAAATTTTCGAAACTTTAGAAACTACTTAATAAAAAAATTATAAAAATGAAAACAATTCTCGTAAAAATTCATTATTAATGTGATTTTTTTATTCAGATTATGATATCATTTTAATTTATGTTTATAAAAGCAATTAAAATTTATCCAAATAAAAAATGGCATATTTTTATTGAATTAATGTTTGCGCAATTCGGAGCAGATTTTCTAAAAATGAGCTGGTTTTGAAGAAAAAAAGACAGTTGATTAGGATTCTTCAATGACTCCTGAATTCAATTAAAATTAGCTATATGGGCGGACCTAGTCGCATTTTTCGACATTTCTGAAAATTAATTAATCTTACAAATATTTTCTAAAAATAATTATTTCACAACAGATTTCAGTCAATTATGAATAAGTCCTAAAATGTTAATCAAAATCCGACCATTGTTTGATTTTTGCAAGAATTTCCAAATTAATATGTCTTTCACAGTCAAAAAATGCCTTTGCGTAATATTACGTTTTGACGTAATAAACTGGTGTCAATTTATTTCTCGCACTGACGAAAGAAAAAAAGATTTTCTACCACAAAATGAACCTGTTAGAAACAATTAAAAAAATATTTAAAAATAATTAGAAAATAGTTTGATCTATCCTCTTAATGATAACATAAACATCTTGCCGAAAAAACTTTGTTTTTATTTAGTTTGAGGACTTTTCCTTCAAATTATCCTGTTTTTTCAGCGATTTTTGGCTATACCTAGTCTAAAAGAATGCAAATTTGAATCCAAGTAAAGGAATATAAAAATACTGGAACATTAACAGATGATAAAATGACAAAAACCGGTCAGAGATATTAACAGGTTGACATACCTAAAGCATAAAAGTGTTGAAGACATAAAATTATATATGAGTTTATTATTTTAATTGCGATTATAAAAATGCAATCAATTTTGGCCGGAATTTCAACAAAGAAAAAAGAAAAAAGAAAAGAAAGGCATTATAGCCGGAATATGGATAATAGCGAGAAATGTGATAAAAATTATTATATTGAATTTTAGTTTCTTTTTCGTTAATTCACCCCAAATGATGTAAAGTTATTTATTGCAAATATTCATTCACCCCAAATGATGTAAAGTTATTTATTGCAAATATTCATTCACCCCAAATGATGTAAAGTTATTTATTGCAAATATTCATTCACCCCAAAGAATGAAAAAATCAGGAAAATATTCACATTTCGTAAATGGAGATGATATTCGAGTTACAAGGAATTTTTTACAATTTAAAAAGAAAGAAATCTGTTTCTGATTAATTGATAGGATAAGCGCAACGTAGACCCAACACAAAAATAGCGAACGCAAATTGCCCATATTTGAGACGATCACAAAGGTCAACTCAACCAGAGTGCAATGGTAGGGCATCACTCTGGGAGAATTTGGAGTGAATTTTAGTAAATATACATTATTTTTGTTTTGGGGTGAATTAACAGAAATGATCCTAATTTTAAGAGTCATAACAATTGTAGAATTACGCGAGAAAAGGTAACTTTATTAAGTCAGAGCGATTAACACATCGTAAATCTATTTTGAAACTTTGGATATATTATATCGTATACTATATAAATATTATTTTATATTACATAATTGAAACGTTTTGATAATCATTCTTATTTTTTCTTATTTTAGGTGATGAGTGTAATCTGGGATATTATGGCTACGATTGCAATTTTAAATGTGGATATTGCAATAACAATGAGCAATGCAGGAAAAAAGACGGTACCTGCCCATCAGGTTGCGCACCGGGATGGACAGGAAATCTGTGTAAAACCAGTAAGAAAAATTGTTTCTGTTTATGTGCTCTTCTTCAGTACGTTGTCGATCATAATCCTCCACATCTTCCTTCCCCTTGTAATCAGTTCTTTTTTGTTTTTCCTATTTCTTCTAAATCCTGTTCCACTCACCATTTAGTCAAGCTTATCAAGAGCTTTCCTCTGTCCCTTTTTTCCCTCAATTATTTCTGTGATATCCGAATTTTCAAGTCCCCACCCCATCCTCATTACGTGCACCGGAAATTTCAGCTGTTAACTTATCAATTCAAATTTTATACGTTTTAATACTATATACTTTTTATTTATATAATTATACTGGTTACTCATGGAATAAAAAGTTGAATGAAAATTATGACTAAGTGTAACCATACTAAAAAATACCTCTTAGGTTCATACAACCATGGATGAAAACGCCATAATTACTTGTAATTTTAAAAATTGCACGTTCAAAAATTCCCTGTCACGTGAGCATTAAAAAACAAAAAAACAAAAAAAAACAAAAAACAAAAAAAAAAAAAACCGTTACGTGAGTGCTCTTAAAGAAAACGGTAAACGGTAAAATCAGTTATTGTAAATCACTAGAAAACAACACTCATGGTAGAAACCTAGGTCGCCTAATAACTCGATTACAAATGAAGAATATTCAAAAGTTCTACAATATAATTGTATTGAACACTTTTTAATAAACATGTGCACTGGTCTTATCTTATTATGACCAGAAACTAAGTATTTAAACAATTTATATATATATATATATATATATATATATATATATATATATATAAATTGTTTAAATACTTAGTTTCTGGTCATATATATATATATATATATATATATATATATATAGTCAACACCCAGATCGCAATCAGCAGAACAAATGCATATGGCCTGAAAATTGACATTAATGATGAAACAGACTGTCGCTTCGAGGTGTTGAATTCAATGTCCACCTTTATTTTATATACGCCCTATCCTTGGTATTCTTCGTTTTAAGCCTAAATATAAAAATTCCTTAAAACTATATTTTTTCATATATGATATCATATATATATATATATATATATATATATATATATATATATATATATATATATATATATATTACACATTACTCTTCAGCAACGAATTGGGTTTTTTCGGTGATTGGCGTGTGTATACATCGCTTCTATATAAAATTTCCCTTCTCATATTCCATGCGCCTATGGCTTAGGTATTAGTGACTTCGACTAATACCTAATCGGTCGAGTTTCGATCCCGGCCAGAAGCAAGTGGCTATCCAGGCACACTGATGAGCTTTGGACAAAGCGAGACAGGCTTGTATGTGGATGACTAATATATATTCTTCATTTGTAAATGAGTTATTACGCAACCTAAGTTTTTACCATGGGGTGTTATCAGGCGATTTGCAATAGCTGATTTTACTGTTTTTTAAGAACGCTCACGTAATGGGGAATTTTTGAACGCGCAAATTTTAAAATTAGAAGAAATTATATTGTTTTCATCCATGATTGTATGAACCAAATAGGTATTTTATGGTAAGGTTATACTTAGTTACAATTCAGTAATTTCATTCAGTAATTTCATTTTTGTTTGGTAATTTTACTTTGGTTATGTTATATCGTATACTAAATATATCTTTTTATATTACTTTATTCTTTCTTTGATATTTTAGAAGATGAATGTAGACACGGATTTTATGGCCATCACTGCAGATTTAAATGTGGACATTGCCAAAACAATGAACAATGTAGGAAAGTTGATGGTACCTGCCCATCAGGTTGTGCCCTGGGATGGATTGGAAATCTTTGCAAAACCAGTAAGAAAAATCGTTTCTTTTTACATTCCGTATTTATACACGTTTCAATATTGTATACTTTTTATTTATATATTTCTATTACTTAGGGTGTGCGTTGTGGTTCAGTGGATATCGGCTCGGAACGAAAAATCGGGGAGCCGAGTTCGAATTCCAGTTGAATTCATTGCATTCACTTACGCGCAAATACCCTTGGGAAAGGTATTAACCCGTCTCTTCCTTCCAGTTATGGGTTAAATAACAGAACAGATTGGGTTCTATAGCCTTGGCTGGCAACCAGTCTACCACAGTTGAGCTCGCTACGCATTTACTTACTTCATATGCAACATGGGAAAAACAGTTATAACATCTCTCTTAAAAATACCCCATCTACAAACAAACGGAATTGTTTCGCGTAACTTGTTCACAAAACTAAAGACCTTATGCTTCTAAAACGAAGCTGCTATCAACTAACCACCATAGACAATCGCATGTACCTACCATTAGCATGGAACATGCTTGCCTCCCAGAGAGTAAAACACTACGCCTCCTTGGCCTTACACTCTCGGCGGACCTCAAATAGAATGACTATATCGAATCCATTGCCAAATCCGCCGCTGTACATCTTTTCCTTTCTATCTACCTTTGCAACTGTCATCACACCTGTATTCCCATCCTTCTCTTGTTCCTTTCTAACTTTTACACGAGATACTAGGTCCCACCATTTACAATGAAACAGATAAGATGTAACCGCAATTTCTATACCAACAGCTTCTTTTCTTGCGCTTCCCGCCTGTGGAATTCCCTTCCACATGTCTGCTTTCCCAACAGCTACAATCTCCAGGAGTTTAAATGTAAGGTCAATAGATACCTCCTATCACACTAACTTGCATCTATTCTCCCAACACTCTCACCATCTACCTAACCCTCATTCTCGGTATCCTTACCCGTCTATCACCCTCCTTCTGACATTTCCTATATCTAACCATCCTTTCTCACCACTTTCCCCTCTATGTAACCCCCTGCGCAATAGTGGCAGTGAAATGCCTTGCTCGGGGTGAAACGATTATAAAAACAAAAAATACGAAGGATGAGATGGAAAGCACATTTCTTCCTTCACCCCCATGAACTTTCGAAGGATAAAAACACCAACGGCTTTAAAAGTTTATAAGCCGCACCTTTCAGTAAAAAGATGTTTGGTTTTGTAAATGGTTTATTTGAAACCAATACCATTAGGTTTCACACGCATAGAAGCCACTTCCGAAACATCTAGATGCTATTGTGAAGGAAATTAACTCATCTGATAAATCTTTCTATCTTCCGACAAAACAGCCATTTACTATAAAACCACATCTAGCAACTACACTTTTTTTTATAATCGTGTCGCCCCAAGCAAGGCATTTTACTGCTACTGTTGTGTGGGGGGTTACATAGGAGGAATGTTATGAGGAGTGGTTGCAGGGGGTGTCAGGAAGAGAGTAGGAGAATGAAGAGAATACTGATGAGAGTGGGGTGGACGAAGAAAAAAGCAGGAGAGAGAGGATGTAAGTTAGTGAAACAGGAGATGACTATTGACTTTACATTTAAATTCTTGGAGATTGTAACTGTCGGGAAGGCAAGTAAATGGAAGGGAATTCAACAGGCGGGATGTACAAGAAAAGAAGCTGCTGGAGTAGAATTTGCGTTTACATCTTATTGGTTTCACAGTAGAAAAATGGGACCTAGTTGCTAATCTTGTGGCTAGAGGAAATTCAGATATAGGAAATTCATATATAGGGGGTACCAGCGAGCTAAGTTCATCGAAGCAGAATCCGTGAAAGTATTTGTAGAAGAGACACAGGGAAGCCACACTGCGTCGGTGAGAAAGCGACTGTATCCTAGCAGCCAAGTCGGGTTCGATCACATTACAGATTTTCTGTTGGATTCGGTCGAGGACACCTAAGTGGATAGCAGGAGCACCCGACCAGATATGGCAGCAATACTCAATGCACGGGCGGATGGATATTTCATTAATTAAAAAAAAAAAAAACTAACAAAAAAGTAGATAACATTAGTAATTTATTTGAAAACATGAATTTATTTGAAAACATTACAGATGAATTAAAAATCAGTGACAGAGTTAGTAAACTCTGTACTGTAGAGTCCTACATCACCATTAAGGATCATAAGCCGAATTGCGAGATTAACTGCGCCACCAGGATTATCAATACCACACGACCTGAAATCGGCAAAATAAGCAAAATCATCCTCGATAGAATCAATTTCTAAATTAAAACATGGATTTACTCAATGGATTAGCACCAATGATGTCACCTACTGGTTTAACCGAATCAATAATAAGACCAATTGTTCATTTATCCATTTTAACATTGTTGATTACTACCCTTCTATTTCAAATACTTATTCACTTTGTCATTAGAATTCGTCATAGAGTTTTCTGATCTAACTAACGAGGAATGGATAATAATCATGAGTGCAAAACGATCCGTACTCATCCACAACAATGAAGAGTGAAAAAAAAAAAAAAAAAAAAAAAAAAACTAAATGTGATGACCTATTTGACATCAACATCAATTCTCAAATCTTGTTGACCTATTCATTCTGTATAACAGCGTATCACGATACAAACACTGAGAATATAAGGTTGTACGGGGATGATAGTCATATGGGGTTAAAAAATTCCACTAATGTTAAAGCCAACAGAATTAAAAAAAAGTAATACACAGGGAACTGAAAAGTCCTAACCTTCAGTTAGTTAAGTGCCATACGTGATACACGCTTGGGCGATCATGTCTCCAAAGAGACATGACTGACTAGGCAGAATATTATCCCGCAGTAGGTTGCCATTGCTTTCTGCGGTAGACTGGTTGCCGGCCAAGGCTATAGAACCCAATATGTCCTGTTATTTAACCCATAACTGGAAGGAATAGACGGATTAATACCTTTCCCAAGAGTATTTGCGCGTAAGTAAATGCAATGAATTCAGCTGGAATTCGAACTCGGCTCTCCGATTTCTCGTTCCGAGTCGATATCCAATGCACCACAACGCACGTCCTAACCTTACGGTAACTATAAAATCTAATCTAAAAAAAGGTATTCTTCCTAGATGTAACACTTGATCTAGATGATGACGCTTACTCTCCTTACTTAAAAACTAAAGCTAATCCTATATACATCCACTCTAAATCAAACCACCCTCGCTCAGTCATCAAGCAGATAGACTTCCCTATTGAAAACAGTATTAATAACAATTCTTCTAATGAAAAAAATCTTTTACAAAAATAACATCTAGATGATGACGCTTACTCTCCTTACTTAAAAACTAAAGCTAATCCTATATACATCCACTCTAAATCAAACCACCCTCGCTCAGTCATCAAGCAGATAGACTTCCCTATTGAAAACAGTATTAATAACAATTCTTCTAATGAAAAAAATCTTTTACAAAAATAACATCTAGATGATGACGCTTACTCTCCTTACTTAAAAACTAAAGCTAATCCTATATACATCCACTCTAAATCAAACCACCCTTGCTCAGTCATCAAGCAGATAGACTTCCCTATTGGAAACAGTATTAATAACAATTCTTCTAATGAAAAAAATCTTTTACAAAAATAACATCTAGATGATGACGCTTACTCTCCTTACTTAAAAACTAAAGCTAATCCTATATACATCCACTCTAAATCAAACCACCCTTGCTCAGTCATCAAGCAGATAGACTTCCCTATTGGAAACAGTATTAATAACAATTCTTCTAATGAAAAAAATCTTTTACAAAAATAACATCTAGATGATGACGCTTACTCTCCTTACTTAAAAACTAAAGCTAATCCTATATACATCCACTCTAAATCAAACCACCCTTGCTCAGTCATCAAGCAGATAGACTTCCCTATTGGAAACAGTATTAATAACAATTCTTCTAATGAAAAAAATCTTTTACAAAAATAACATCTAGATGATGACGCTTACTCTCCTTACTTAAAAACTAAAGCTAATCCTATATACATCCACTCTAAATCAAACCACCCTTGCTCAGTCATCAAGCAGATAGACTTCCCTATTGAAAACAGTATTAATAACAATTCTTCTAATGAAAAAAATCTTTTACAAAAATAACATCTAGATGATGACGCTTACTCTCCTTACTTAAAAACTAAAGCTAATCCTATATACATCCACTCTAAATCAAACCACCCTCGCTCAGTCATCAAGCAGATAGACTTCCCTATTGAAAACAGTATTAATAACAATTCTTCTAATGAAAAAAATCTTTTACAAAAATAACATCTAGATGATGACGCTTACTCTCCTTACTTAAAAACTAAAGCTAATCCTATATACATCCACTCTAAATCAAACCACCCTCGCTCAGTCATCAAGCAGATAGACTTCCCTATTGAAAACAGTATTAATAACAATTCTTCTAATGAAAAAAATCTTTTACAAACATAACAAATTCTATGACACTGTTCTTAAAAACAGAGGCTATAAATGCCCTGACCTGACATACAACAAACATAATAATAACAACAACAATAAAAATATAAAGAGAAATATCATTTGGTATGCACCCCTTTTTAACCAAATGATAAGTACTAAGTTAGAGCATAAATTCCTAAAATTAATTGAAAAACACTTCCCTAAAATTAATCCTCTTAGAAAAATTTTTAACGGAAATAATTTGAAATTAAGCCATAGCTATAGTGATAACCTTAAGAAGAGCATAAAAAACATAAATATAGAATTATAAACCGATATAATAACTTAATCAACAACATCCTAAAAAAATAACGATCACAATAATAATAATTGCAATTGCCGAAAACCTATTGAATCTCCATTAGCGAATAAATGACTAACTGACCTTATAGTCTACCTATGCTCTATTTCTACCATAGAAAATCCCACAATGATAAAATATTATATCGGTTGTAGCAAGAGTACTTTTAAAACCAGCCATTATTTTCACACCTTATCGTTTAATAATAAACCTTGAAATAGCACATTCTTATTATTGGCAATTAAAAGATTCCAAGAAAACCCCTACCATAAAATGAAAAACTTAAAAAAAACAAAAAACAACAGAACTTGTAAATATTTACATGAGTCTTTTTTTCAAGAAAAATTACAAATTATAAACTTCCGAAAAATAAACTTACTCAATAAACATAACGAAGTAACTACCATTTGTCATCATCGTCTTAAATATTAACTATATACTATATACTAAAGTATAGTTGATTTTTACTGGCATTGCTAAGCTTTCATTCTGCCAAACATGTCTTATCCCATTCCGTAGTGTGTTGTTCGTGTGCATATAGTGGATATAGGCGCTTTGAAGAAAAAATAATTATGGAACAGTTTTGCATTCTTTATCTCCAGTGAAAAGGAAACATGTAAAAATGCTGGAAAAATTGAATTAAAAGTTAATAGAATCTTCCTTGTCGGTCATTTTCAACGAAACATGCTTAATATATATATATATATATATATATATATATATATATATATATATATATTTAGTATATCGAGGCAGCAAGTAATTTTCTAAACATATTCTATTAAATATAAGAGACAATGAATGTCTATTATGTTTAGTCATGAGCCGTTCTAAACGTCGTATTTTTGCTTTAATTTCAGTTGAAAATAAAGACAAAAATTCTCCAACATTTGGATAATTATTTATTGGTTTTCTTCTAAGCTTTCTTTTTTTTTTATAATATTTCAGTTTAAACTACCTCTTTGAAGATGGCTCATGTGAGCCGAAAGCTTAGAAGAAAACCAATAAATAATTATCCAAATGTTGGAGAATTTTTGTCTTTATTTTCAACTGAAATTAAAGCAAAAATACGACGTTTAGAACGGCTCATGATTAAACATAATAGACATTCATTGTCTCTTATATTTAATAGAATATATATATATATATATATATATATATATAGAGAGAGAGAGAGAGAGATATTTATATTCATGCTTTCGATATCCTATATCGTTTGCTATATAAATATTGTTTTATATTACATAACTGAAATATTAATAACAGTGAGTATGTACTGGTATGTGACGTGTCTCTTCAGGACGTAGGCAATCATAACCCTTCATATTTTCCTTCCCCTTGTAATAAGTTCTTTTTTGTTTTTCTTATTTCTCTTAAACCCTGTTCTACTCATCATTTGTCGAGCTCATCAAGAATGACGTACTGCTTACGAGAGAGGGAGAGAGAGAGAGAGAGAGAGAGAGAGAGAGAGAGAGAGAGTCAAAGAGAGAAAGAGTCTGAGAGAGAGTCAGAGAGA
Organism: Ascarosepion bandense; assembly: GCA_037127315.1. NCBI lineage: Eukaryota > Metazoa > Mollusca > Cephalopoda > Sepiida > Sepiidae > Ascarosepion > Ascarosepion bandense. Next base: position 3,191,430 of record JBBBDQ010001704.1, read on the forward strand.
GAGAGAGAGACAGAGAGAGAGAGTCAGATATTTATTTTCATGCTTTGGATATCCTATATCGTATGCTATATAAATATTGTTTTATATTACATAACTGAAATATTAATAATAGTGAGTATATACTGGTAACCGTCCACCTCTGTGATTGGTCCCACCAGTTGCCTGGTTGCGCTAGCATCTGATGTTACAATTATTTCTAAATCAGGATTGAAATACGTTAACGATAATTCAGATGTTAACATATTTTTGGCATTCATCAGACCAACGTCACACCGCAAAACATTTTCAAAAATTTGTTAAAATGAGTTCTCAATTTATCACATAGATATTCTAATAACTTACGAACCCTAGAAATGATTGTAAACTAGAACGTTTGTGGGAGCGGGCATATTTTTTTAATACTGCTCGTCCTGGATGGGTTCGGTGTACGTCCTTTTCGATCATTTATTTTTCCAAAGTATTTTATATTGCATCTGAAAAATTGGCATTTCTGATCATTGAGTTTGAACTCGTAATCATTTATTTTCTGGATTACTTGTTGTATGTGTTATGAATGCTGCCATTTAGTTTCGCTTTTTATGTGTACATCGTCGAAATATGCAACGGCAGTTGCTGCAAAATGTGAAGTGGCACTTTGACCACGAACGGTAGCCGATTAAAACTGTATAGACCCATGAATGGGTTAATTGTTAACAATGTTTCTCTTAATCTATAAATCCATTATTTATACGTTTCAATATTATACATGTTCTCTCTCTCTCTCTCTCTCTATATATATATATATATATATATAGAGAGAGAGAGAGAGAGAGAGTGAGAGGGAGAGTTGAATTATATAATGTATAGTGACAAGATTTTTTTAAAGTCGTTTTACTGATAAGTTATTTTGGCAAGCAGATATCGGGTTTGAGATAGGGCATTGATAGTTTTAGTGCAAAGAAATCGTCACTTTAACTGAGCAGATTCATGCTGACTTCAGAGTTTCGTTAGAACACCATTATGATGCCCTTATTCATCGGAACTGGGTTTCTTGTAAGAAAAAATTCTTTGCACTAAAACTATATATATATATATATATATATATATATATATAATCAGGCAACAAAAGTTAGATACTTTTACAAATCTATTGGTAATAATGTGTTTCGCGGCTCCACCCGCTCGTCAGACCAAATTCATACAACAATGAATATTTCAGATTTATCCAGACGAAGTCACGTGAAATAGAAAAGAGAAAAAGAAAAGGATAAATATTAAAAAGAGGAGAAAAAGAAAGAAAAGTAGAAGAAAAGTATAAGGGGAAAGGGGGTTTAACTTTTGGTCTGACGAACGGCTGGAGCCGCGAAATACAGTATTATCAATGGATTTGTAAAAATATCTAATTTTTGTTTCCTGATTATAATACTCTGTTAAATTTAGCAATTAATTTTAACATTGAATTCTCTTTGGAGTTTGTCTCTATTAGAATTTATCTTATCAAATTTCAATGATTCTACTTTATATATATATATATATATATATATATATATATATATATATATAGTGAGAGAGGGAGACAGAAAGACAGACAGATGTATTTTTATACTTTAGGTATGTTATATAGTATACTATATAGATATTTTTTAATATTACATAATTGAAACGTTTTGATAATTTTTCTTATTTCTTTTTTATTTAGAAAGTGAATGTAAACGCGGATTTTATGGCCCGTCTTGCACATTGAAATGTGGAAATTGTCTAAACAATGAACCGTGTCAGAATACTGACGGAATCTGTCCATCGGGTTGCGCCCCGGGATGGATTGGAAACCTCTGTAAAACCAGTAAGAGAATTGTTTCTTTTATCTTATGAATTATTTTTGAAGTTTTATAATTCTTACTTAATTAGTCATTTCTGTTTCGATGTCATCTAGTTACTTGTGTTTTCCTGTGAACTTTTGTTGTTTAAAAGTCGTATATTTCTTTTAGTGTGGCATTTGGTCCGAGTTTAAAAATAAATGCGCCTTCTATCAATAACATATCCTAGATGTCAAATTCAACCTAAGAAAAGGGACATATCCACCATATGGAAAAACCTATCGACAGACCTATACACACATCTTCCAACCAACCACCATCAAATATCAAGGAGATATCACGATTAACCCTCTAGGGCCATTCGTATCATATTTGATACAGTATTTCCCTATAAGGAAACATTTGGTATTTCCCTATAAGGAAACATTTGGTATTCATTGACTGAGCAGTCAGTACTGCTTTCATTTGAAATTTATAAAATATTTCTCTTAAAAAATTTTTCAGGAAAATATTTCTTTCAAGGCTTGTTTTCATACTGTATCAAATATGATACGAATGGCCCTAGAGGGTTAATAATATAATATGATTAAGGCTTCTACTTGTCATAAAGTGGGGGATCAGTTCTATATTGTTATGAAGTAATAAATAGATCCCCCACTAATTACTACTTAACCCTCTAGGGCCATTCGTATCATATTTGATACAGTATTTCCCTATAAAGAAACATTTGGTATTTCCCTATAAGGAAACATTTGGTATTCATTGACTGAGCAGTCAGTACTGCTTTCATTTGAAATTTATAAAATATTTCTCTTAAAAAATTTTTCAGGAAAATATTTCTTTCAAGGCTTGTTTTCATACTGTATCAAATATGATACGAATGGCCCTAGAGGGTTAACCGCAGATTATCTGATAATTCTTTCAGTGAAACCATCTTCAACGAAACTAAGAATGATTATGAAACTGCTCTAAAGTTTCCTGAAACACTCACACTCTTCTCCTATGTGCCTTGTCCATTCAGGACGTAGGCGATCATGGCTTTCCACGTTTTCCTATCCCTGGTACCTCTTAGCACGCCTTCTCCTGTTGCACCATGCAACCCTCGTTCCATCATCCACCTGATTAGGTCCTTGAAATATGTTATCCGTTGCTTTCCCCTGTCTCTTTTCCCTCTATCTGCCCTGTTAGTATCAGATTCTCTAAGCCCTCCTTCCTCATTGCAAGTCCCAGGAACTTGAGCTGTCTCTTCCTGATGCTCAGTATTAATTTCGTTTTTGTTTCCATCATTTCTAAGACCTCATCATTGCTCACATGCTCGATCCATGATATTCGAAGCACCCTTCTGTAGAACCACATTTCAGTTGCTTCAAATTTTTCCTTCATCTTTGATGATATTGTCCAGTATTCACTGCCATACACAACACAAAAAAGCCAACAGGAAAAGAAATATATTATTCAATCAATCATTCAACAAACACCTAAAAATAAGCAGAAAAATATCCTTCATACTCATACAAAAACACTTCTCCTACCAAGCACTTTTCACAAGATATTCAAGAGAAACGCAATAAAAAGCAGTTACAGTTGCACCGAGAAAATGACAAATAATTAAAAGTAATACACCAAGAAAACAATCAATAAACCACCTGCAGAAATCAAACCCACATGTAACTGCAGATCAAAGATAGAATGTCCCGTAAACCGCAATTGCTTGCAGAGCAATGTAATGCACAAAGCGGCTGTAAAATAATAATATATTAAGGAAAAAATATATAGGAGTAACTAGATGACCCTGGAAACAAAGAAAATAGGCACACAAAATTTCCTTGAAAAATAATGAATACGCAAACAGCTTTCAAAACAATGAAAAACAATAACAAAATCGCACCAAACATTATAAAAAACAACACCAGCCGACAACAATTAATCCCAAAATTTTAAACTTCATCTTGAGGAGAAGCTAAGCAGACTAATGCAAACTACTGAATAAACGATCAGAACTCATTTCAAAACGCAAACACAAAAACAAAATCTTACGACACTACTTAAAAATCGAAAATAAAAAAGGAAAATTAAACACCCTAGTCTTCCCAGTTATGATTTAATTAGTAAAAGTTGTATGACGGAAGAGTTTTTTATCTCTTTCCCCCAAATATTACTCTCTAAAATATTTTCTGGTGTAACTAACCTTTAATAAGCTATAAAAACAATAAATCAATAAAAAACAGCTTACAACATTTGACGAAGTAGAGTTGTCACTACGAATCAGAGATTACATTTATCTGAGGTTATAGTCTTAAATCTTAATTTTGTTCCTTCGCCTTAAATAATATATATATATATATATATATATATATATATATATATATATATATATATATATATATATAAACAAGTGCCGCCATAGGGCGGATTTTAACTTCTAATTTTTAATTTTTAAATTCTAAATTTTTCTATAATTTTTTTAATATTTAAAAAAAAAATTTTAATTTAAATTTTTTTAAATTTATTTATTTATTTTTATTTTTATTTTTTATGTATATGTGTATGTTTGTGTGTGGATGTGCATATTTGTATATATATGTATATATATGTATATATGTATTTATGTATGTGGGCTATATGTAATTTTGAAAAATTTTTTTAGCTATTTAAATGCTCCTTTTCATAATATTCATTAATATGTATGTGTGTGAGTGTATATGGAATATATATATATATATATATATATATATATATATATATATGTGTGTGTGTGTGTGTGTGTGTGTGTGTGTGTGTGTGTGTGTGTGTATGTGTGCATGTATGTGTACACATGTATATTGTGTGTATATGAATTTTTTGTATATAGGTGTGTACACACATATATGTGTGTGTATGCGCATGTATATGTATATAAGTGTGTAATAAATTGAATGTATGTGTGTGTATGTGTATGTATATATGTATTCTTATTCGTAGAATTGTGTGTGTATATATATGTATGTATGTGTGTACTTCTATAGGTATGTGTATAATAATTGTAATTAATTTTTTTTTTTTTTTTTTTACCTAGTGTTGTCTTTATTTAGTTTAATTTCAAATGACCTAATTTTTTAAAAAACAATTTTATTTTAAATCCTATATCTTTTTATTCCCTTTTATTAATAATTATGCCTTTTTAAGTAAAGGCCTTTTTCTAATACTTCAACGTTTTGGGGAAATTCGGTTTTTGAATTTGTCCAGCGTCTGTAATATTTAAAAAAATTTTTTTCTTTAGTTTCTTTCTTTTTCCCTCCCTTCCTTCTTTTATCTCTCTTACCACCTTTCTTCCGTGTTGCTTAAACTTAGGTCGATTTAACACGGCTGTCTGTTAATTTTTAGTTACATTCTCCCTTTTTTTTTGCGAACCCAGACGATGTCAATTTTTTTTCTTTTCTTATTTATTTGATTTTATTCTATCTTTTTCTTTTTCTTTCCCTTTATTTTTATTTTTATTTTATTTTATTTTATTATTTATTTATTTTTTAATTTCTTTGCAATCTATTTAAAAAGGAAAAGTAGACTAATTTTTCTCCAGTTTCTGAAAGGTTTTTTCTGTTGCTGAGGTGATGTGTCGTCCCCCGTGGGGATCTTCATATCGAAATGGCCATTCAACATCTTTGAATTAATCCTTTTTTAATATATATATATATATATATATATATATATATATATATATATATATATATATATATTATGTTGTGTGTTTAAGCAGAAAATTTTCTTTAACCATGTCAGATTAAATAATTGCAAGCAATGTATCTGTTTACTTTTCATAAAATCCTTTCATACTCACGGATAATCTTTCGCGTATTATAATTGAAAGATGTAAGAAATGAGCTGTAAGTATGACAGATGATTTTATTATATAATGGTTGATAAATTGCTTAACGTTCATTAGAACGTGAAAATTATCCAAAATGGAATTTTTTTATATGTTATAATGTTATTGCTATGCACATGTGAAAGCATTAAAAAACTGTTCTTTCTATAAACATTTTAGAACATTACTACAGTATTTATAGATGATTCTATTAACTGACGGCTTAAGTTTTTTAATTAATATTGCCTCGAGGATCTGTAGTTTACTTTTTACAACATATAACAATTCTATTTTGGATAATTTTCACGTTCTAATGAACGCTAAGAAATTTGTCAACCGTTATATTTGAAGGAAGAAGAAAATTTACAGTAACTTTTAGCAACACAGTTTTGTGGTTATTTTTTGTTACGGCAACCCACACCCCTGGAGATGTTCTTGGAAGAAGATTAAAAGTATTTGGGAAGATCGAGAAATGAATAATAAAATCATCTGTCAACGTTAGAGCTCATTTCTTACATTTTTCAATTATAATGCGGGGAAGATTATCCGTGAGTCTGAACGGATTTTATTAAAAATAAACAGACACGATGTTTGCAATTTATTTAACCTGATTTATATAAATATATATAAAAGAAAAATAGATAAATAAGTATAATAATCGAAATTAATACATATGTAAGGTAAATAATAAGTTAATAAACTAAAATTGCTTAAGCACAAGTTAACATAATAATAGAAATCAATAACAAATAACTAAGCAATCAATAATAAAGGTAACAAACAACACTATAACTTGTGCTGTTTCTTATTTTATTTTCCACACACACACGCACAATAAAAATTAATTCACACCACGTGTATCTCCAAAAATACAATTGCGCGGGAATTCACCCCTTACCATACCATGTGGTGTCAAAAACAAGGATGGCGCACCCAGAAGCTCGGACTTAGTGGAAAGCACACCACGTGGTCAAAAATATGATTTTTTGACCAATCAGGGCTCGACATAAGAAACACATTTCTTGATCTCTCCGGAGCCTCACCATCCAGATAAAAGGAAGGTAGAAACTCTCAACAGAGCAGAGGGAGAAGCAACCAGCCCACACTAAAAGGACACACGACAGCTTGGAGCACACACACACACACACACACACACACACACACACACACACACACACACACAGAGAATCCAGCAGTTCACACAACAGGCAGTATCATTGATCAGCGAATATTCTTTCACCCTCTCTTTCTCTCATCTCGCTAGTTACACATCATCCTACCTTTCCCTCTCACATTCCCAGTTCTTTCCTTTCTTCCTTTTTACAGGTTTACGGACAACTTCATTTTTGTACCAAAAATAATTCTTTTATTTTTTTGACGAAAATATACAAAAAATTATTGTACTTTATTTGTAGTGAATTTTTCTTTCTGTTATTTGTTTCAGGGACTTCTTAGCCCCTCTACAAACTAGATACAAAACTGTATTCAGATTCACAATTATTTCCACAAAATAACCGCTAGAATAGTTTGGAATATAACCGTCATCGGCTACCTAATAACCTTTATTATGCATAAATGTTTTTAATCGATTTTTGCCTTTAATCGGTTCAGCTAATAAACAATACTTATATGAATTAAATTCTGTGTAACCCTGGATTATTTTTAATCGACATTTCGATTTGATCATTATTAATGACTGCAGAGATGCTGAAATATTCGAGATCTTTTAGATCAGAATTTCCACTTTTGAACCTTGTAAACTAGTAACAGACATTACTATCAGCTACGACACCATCTCCATCAACTTTACCTATCTCTTTTCTGTGTGTAAATTTTTTGTTTTCCATTCTGGAGATAAAAGAGCATCAAATGACGAAAATGCATCTCATTTTCTTCTAATTTCAATTTCGATTTCTTTATCAACAATGACTGCAAATTTGGAGAAATGTTATCGATCTTCCCGATCAAACTTTTCATTTCTGAACCAAGCAAAATACTTACAAACAATACTCTCAGCTATGGCACCACCTCCATGAACGGTAACTATCTCTTTGCTGTTTGTAGCGCGTTTTTTTTTTCCTTCTGGAGATGAAAGAGCATCAAATGGCAAAAACGCGTCACATTTTCAGTTTTTACGTGAAAAGCTCTTAAAATTCACAAGCCGCATTTGAACAATTTAAAAGACGGGTTGAAATGTCTTTCCAGAAGATGTGTAGGTGTCATAAATTTCAGTCTTGCGTGAAAGGAAATCATCTGCCAGCAATTAAAAAACGTTGCAAACTTCTCTTTCAACCCAATAGTAAATTCGGTCTTTGTCAATGTTAATATATTTAGAATTATAATTTATGAAATACATGGTGTCCACTTTAGAGATCTGGTTTTATTTAATTGAACCACTCCTTTAATATTAAATCTTTTACCCTTATTTACTTAGTGTCCCGTATGATGTCCAAAACGGGACAAAGAATCATTATCTTTTTGGCAATTTTTTCTGAAGATGATGTGAATAAACATTGAAATATATACACATAAATAAACCGTTATGAATTAGTCACTAATATATTTGGATTAGTAAGACAAGTATACTTTGAAACTGCTTTTTTAAATAATGTCGTAAAGACAAACAAATATGATTTCTAAAAAAAATGATTGATGTGTTTTACAGAATGCAGTCTGGGTTATTATGGAGTGAACTGTCAGTGGAGGTGCGAATTCTGTCCAGAACTGAAGTGTGACAGTATCAGGGGACACTGTACACTTCCGTGCCCGCCTGGAAAAACTGGATACAGATGTGAAATTGGTAAATTAACTCTTGTTAGAAAATATTTTTTCGGTATATTTTAAATGCCAGAATAAATAGGAAATGAAGTTGTTACTTGTATCAATGCGCAGGGGATATCGGCTCGGAACGAGAAATCGGTGAGCCGAGTTCGCATTCCAGTTAAGTTCCTTGAATTAACTTACACACAAATACCCTTGCGAAAGATATTAATCCGTCTCTTCTCCCTCCAGCTATGGGTTAAATAGCAGGACGGATTGGGTTCTACAGCCTTGGGTGGCAACCAGTCTACCGCAGAAATTAATGGCAACCTACCGCGTGAAAATATTCTATCCAGTCAGTCATATCTCTTCGAGATATGATCGCCCAAGCGTGTATCATGTAGAGCACTTAACTGACTTCTATCAATAAACTAGATTTAATTGCAGCTGAGCTCATGAGCAAAAGCCGAATCTATTGTCAGTGGCTTGTTAATTGAATAACAACCCTCCCCGTAGACAGTAATAGACGACAACATTAGAGAGAAGAATGAATGATAAACTCGATATTTCCGCGATCCGAATTATAGCAGCATATAAACAAGAGTCCCAGTTAGACACTCCAATCTGGTCAAAATAAACGCTCAAAAACAAAGTATCCATAGTCTAAAATAAATACCTCCACTCACATTTTCGATACCTCAATTTAAATTAAATTTTTTAAAATTACCCAATGACTCCTGAATTTAATTAAAATTATCTATATGTTGGGACCTAGTCGCATTTTCCGATATTTCTGGAAATTGGTGTGTGTGTGTGCGGGGTAACATATGTAAAAAAAATATGTTTTTACAAATATTTTCAAAAAATAATTTCTTCAAAACTGATTTTAGTCAATTATGAATAAGTTCTGAAATTTTCATCAAAATCCGACCATTATTTGATTTTTGTAAGAATTTCCAAATTAATATGTCTTTCACAGTCAAAAAATGCCTTTGCGTAATATTACGTTTTGACGTAATAAACTCTGGCGTCAATTTATTTCTCGCACTGACGAAAGAAAAAAAAATTTTCTACCACAAAATGAACCTGTTAGAAACAATTAAAAATTTTTTTTTTAATAATTAAAAAAATACTTTGATCTATCCTCTTCATGAAAGCATAAACATTTTGCCGAGAAAACTTCAGACTATTTTGTTTTTTCAGCGATTTTTTTGGCTATATCTAGTCTAAAAGAATGCAAATTTGAATCCCAGTAAAGGAATATAAAAATACTGGAGCATTAACAGATGATAAAATAACATAAAAACCAGTCAGAGATATTAACAGGTCGACGTCTAAACGTACCAAATGCATAAGTGTTGAAGACATAAAATTGCATATGATTTTATTTTAATTACGATTATAAAATTTCAATTAATTATGGCCGTAATTTCAACAAATGAAATGTGAGCCTACCGGAATATGGTTTATAGCGAGAAATGTGATAAAAAATGTTATATTCAATTTCAGTATCTTTTGCTTTAATTCACCCCAAACAATGTAGTTATTTATCGCAAATATTTATTAAACCCCAACAATGAAAAAAAAAAAAAAATTAGGAAAATTTTTTAAGTGTGAGTGATATTCAAGTTAAAGGAATTTTTTACATTAAAAAAAAAAGAAAATAAAAAAGAAATCTGTTTTGTTTCATTTATAGGATGAGCTCGTCGTAGACTCTATATAAAGTAGCGAACGCAAGTTGCCTACATTTGAGGCAATCAGAAAGGTCAACCCAACCACTGTGCAATGATAGGGCATCACTTTGGGAGAATTCGGAGTGAATTTTAGTAAATATACATTATTTTCGTTTTGGGGTGAATTAATAGAAATGATCCTAATTTTAAGAGTCGGTCGTAACAATTGTAGATTTACGCTAAAAAAGATAACGTTATTAAGTCAGAGCAACGTATTTATAGCCATTATAAATTAACACATCTTTAATCTATTTTTATACTTTGGATATATTATACAGTATACTTTAATAAAAGTTATTTTATATAACATAATTGAAACGTTTTGAAAATTATTTTTATTTTTTGTTATTTTAGATGATGTGTGTAAACCGGGATATTATGGCGACAACTGCTCGTTTAAATGTGGGTATTGCTATAATAAGGATCAATGCAGGAAAAAAGACGGTACCTGCCCATCTGGTTGCGCACCAGGATGGACAGGAAAGCTGTGTAAAACCAGTAAGAAAAATTGTTTCTGTTACATGATTCTTTTACGTGCCGTGTCTCTTCAGGACGTCGGCGATCATAACCCTCCCCATCTTTCTTCCCCTTGTAACCAGTTCTGTTTAGTTTTTCTTATTTCTTTTAAACCCTGTTCTGCTCACCATTTAGTCACGCTCATCAAGTATGGCGTACTTCTTGAGAGAGAGAGAGAGAGTCAGAGAGAGAGAGAGAGTGACAGAGATAGAGTCAGAGAGAGAGGGTGACAGAGAGAAAGAGTCAGAGAGAGAGAGAGATAAAGAGTCAGAGAGAGAGAGAGAAAGAGAGAGAGTGTGTTATATATTTATTTTCATGCTTTGGATATCCTATATCGTATGCTATATAAATATTGTTTTATATTACATAACTGAAATATTAATAATAGTGAGTATATACTGGTAACCGTCCACCTCTGTAATTGGTCCCACCAGGTCGACATGGATATGTTTAAAACGACCATCAGGCGGTGGAAACTGACAAACTGGGGATTTAATATGACGTCGGATCTTATTCCTTTGACAGTTGATGCATACATCCGTTCAGTTTTTAATATCTGTAGACATGTTAGGCCAAACGAATCTTTCAGCTATTAGTTTGAACGTAACTTTACTTCCTGGGTGTGAGAATGAGTGGAAATGCTCAAAAACACTGATGTGCATAGAAGCAGGGACATAAAGACGAGAATGACCAGTGCTGATATCACAATTTATCTTCGTTGTGTTAAAAGGTAAAGGTCTGTGTTCTATTTGTAGTGACGAGTCTCACTAAAGTTGAAGTAAAATTTCGTCGTTTTCATGTTCCTTGGCTTCACTCCACCTTCGTCTATTGAACAGGTGAAGAGGTTCATCCCTTGTTCTCTGTTTAGGATGTGGTTTCCAGCTTTCTCTTTTAAAATCTTTTCACTCTTTTCTTTTTTCTTTTTTTTCTTGCAATTGAGGTAGATAGACTAAACTATCGCCCGGTTCACACTCCACTCACATCTATTGAACAGGTGAAGAGGCTCATCCCTTGTTCTCTGTTTAGGGTGTGGTTTCCGGTTTTCTCTTTTCCAATCTTTTTACTCTTACGTAGCCCCCTGCGCATCAGTGGCGTTATCGCCTTGCTTGAGGTGATATGATAAAAAAAAAACGCTCTAGGTCCAAAGACGCACGGAACAAAGAGTATATATTGATAAGGTGCCCGCTAGAACGTTGTCGTTGACATGTATGTGTCTAATGTCAGCTATAAACTGAAAGATGTAATCAAGCTGCCTGATATATCTGGGGTTGTATTTGTCAGACTCGGAATGGAGTGCATAAACTAATCACTTGTGATGTCTAAATATAACCAAACTATCAGTATAGCCCGGCGTTGCTCGGGTGTAATGAAAGCTTTAAAACTAATCCATGATCCTGGAGCTCAGACTCTTTGGACGTTGGCACGAAAGACTAAAAAGCAATAGTTCTTTCCAGTTAAAGCGAAACCGTAGACTGAAAGAAAAATGAATGGATGTAAGTCAAATTTTGATTTCCTGGTATCGATATCAAATTTTCTGTACTATTGTAAGAAATGCAACCTTGAAACTTCTGAATATCGTTTCTTATGTTTTTGTCTACGAGTGTATCAAATTCGATTAAAATCGGACCACTCCTTCTAGAACCCGATTTTTACGATTATCGATTTTCGAGATTTATCGGGGGTACCTCGACACAAAACCTAGCTAAGAACACTCGCAGAAGCTTATAGTACAACCTTATTTTGTTGTCCCTCCCACTCAGGGCAACATGTGACACATGGTCCGTTATAAGTGGGTTTTCCGGGCTATATGGCCCGGCCAAAAAATGGCTGTCTGTTTTTCCCCAGTCGTGATTCTACCCTTCGGCGGAACCACGACTGGGTTAGTGCTCTCTGCTCGAAAGCAAAGAGCGCTCTCCACCCGAAAGCAGAGCTGACAGTGAAAAAGGTAGCTTTTTACAACTACTTATAGAATAACTGTGTAAATTTTCAAGAAAATCGGTTCAGCTGTTTCGGAGTCTATAGGTAACGGATACACACATTCAGAGACAAAGTTTAATTTATAAATATGTCTAGATTTCTGCCTTTCAACAAATGTCGGAAATGTCTGACACAATAATTGCTAGTAATTCTCTTGAAAATGCGCTATGATTTCATTGAGCAGTGTTTAGTTTTATAAAGAAGAAAGATAGTGGTTACTTAATATTTGTTGAGAGTTTGATGAAGAACTGCTTCGATAAAATCTCATGACGCATCCGTAGTTAGTCAATATATCATCTCCGTTACTAAAGATGTACACTAATTTTGTCTAATTAGCCATCGCGTCTTTAGCTTGAGAAAATGCTTTCATTGTATCGTCCGAGGAGTTGATTTTAGCATTTATCTTGCGTTGGCTTTTCAAAGTAATTGTTAGAGGGGTCAAAATCATGGAAGACTTCGGTCTGAAGCGTCTATAAAAATGAATTAATTCTAGGAAATGTCGAAGTTGTCGCAGTGTACTGGGTGTGTGGGATTTCTTAAACGCTCGGCTTTTTCCTAGGTTAGGACAACACAAAAATTCAAACATTTCTGTGTTATTATGAAATCTTGTTGACAAGAGTTGCATTGCATTACTAGCTGATTGATTGTCAGCAATTTCGACCAGTCTCTCTAAGTCAATTTATTTTGGTAGTGACCCAAGAATCTGTGTAATTTCTGGTTTTAACTTGTCCATTCACAGCTTCTTTAGGAAAATGTTAGACATCGTGTTTCTACCAAGTAAAGCCTTCATTTTTCTAAGTAACAGTGATGGCTTGTTATCACGAAGTCGCAAGTTGCTGAAGAGATCACGGGGTTTTTCTCTTACGATTCTTCGGTCCTACAAATAATTGCATCTCGGAGTGTGTCGTATGTTTTCTCCTGTGGTATATCCTGAAGGATATCAGATATTCTAACGCTAGGTCGGCTGGTAGCATTTCTACGACGTATGCAAAACGATAATTCAGATGTTAACAAATTTTTGGCATTCATCAGACCAACGTCACACCACAAATTTATTCAATTATTTGTTAAAATGAGCTCTCAGTTTATGCATGTTTGGCACATAAATATTGTAATAGCTTGCGAATCCTAGAAATGATTGTAAACTAGAACGTTTGTGGGAGCGGGCATATTTTTTAATACTGCTCGTCCTGGATGGGTTCGGTGTACGTCTGTTTCGATCATTTATTTTTCCAAAGTATTTTATATTGCATCTAAAAAATTGGCATTTCTGATCATTGAGTTTGAACTCGTAATCATTTATTTTCTGGATTACTTGTTGTATGTGTTATGAATGCTGCCATTTAGTTTCGCTTTTTATGTGTACATCGTCGAAATATGCAACGGCAGTTGCTGCAAAATGCGAAGTGGCACTTTGACCACGAACGGTAGCCGATTAAAACTGTATAGACCCATGAATGTGTTAGTTGTTTACAATGTTTCTCTTAATTTATAAATCCATTATTTATACGTTTCAATATTATGTACATTTTCTCTCTCTCTCTCTCTCTCTACATATATATATACACATACACACATATATATACACAAACACCAATTTATATATATATATATATATATATATATATATATATATATATATATATATATACGTTTCAATATTATATACATCCTCTCTCTCTCTCTGTATATATATATAGAGAGAGAGAGAGAGGGAGAGAGAAGGAGAGAGAGAGAGCTGAATTATATAATGTTTGATGCCAAGATTTTTTTCAGTCGTTTTACTGATAATAGTTGTTTTGGTAAGCAGCTTCTTTATCGAAAAGTGATAGTGTTGATAGTTTTAGTGCAAAGAAATTTTCACTTTAACTGAGCAGATTCATGCTGACTTCGAATTTTCTTTTAGGACACCGTTATGATGCCCTTTATGCATCGGAGTTAGGTTTCTAGCAAAAAAATTCCTTGCACTAAATCTATCTATCTATCTATCTATCTATCTATCTATCTATCTAGAGAGAGAGAGAGAGAGAGAGAGAGAGAGAGAGAGAGAGATGTATTTTTCTACTTTGGGTATGTTATATAGTATACTATATAGATATTTTTAATATTAATTAATATTTGAGGCATAAATATAGCATAACTTAAAACTATATTTTTACCACATATATATATATATATATATATATATTACGGAAATTAACAATTTTAACGAAACTTGGTTATGAAAAACCGACAATTTGAAATGAATTGTTTGAACATTATTTTTTATCGATACTCGTATTTAAGTAGATATTCTGTTTTTTAATTAAACAGTATTATATATTTATATCTACTGGCCTGATTATTTACGATAAATTGTTATTACGAAAATGTGTGCCATTCGGCAGGATTCGAGCCTGCGACTACTATTTTGATATAGGAGAAGCTACCATTTGATCTGGCAACGTCTTAGACAGCTCGACCACGAATAGCCTCCAGTCTAAAAAAAGTGTTTTAATCAAGCATATAATTTTCGATTGTACTGTTCCTCCATGAGGATACCAGGCCTCATATGACATGGGTGGGCAGGGATACCAGACGGCGAATTTGCTAAAAGACACTGTACCATTCCCGGACCTTGTCCCAACAGATTCCAACTCTTCATGACCTGGACAGACATATGATTGACACTCAAACGTCTTTGCGTTCAAGCCTTTTTTTTTTTTACAACCACGGCATTACTCTCTGGAAGACACGTTGGTAAATGGCTGACGGGAATTAGTTGAGAACTAAGGGCATGCCAGAGTTGGTGAATACATTTTATTTCTAATGAATAAAAAAAGCATGAATTTCTTTAGGTAGTTTGTACATCACACAACTGGAACATTTTGATAATTTTTCTTATCAAAACTGTTGTGCTTTAGGGCGGACTGGAAAACTAAAACCAGTAAAAATTGTTTCTTTTTAACAATTTCTTTTTATACCTTCAATATTATATGTATTTTTCAACATATTTACATTACTTACTAAACATACCCCCCCATATATATATATATATATATATATATATATATATATATATATATATATATATATATATATATATTATTAATACAGGTTTCATTGAATAATATTTATTTTGTGTAGGATCCTTTCGTATAATCTGATTAGCTTGATAGTTCTATCGTTAAAAGACGACAAGAAATCGCAGTAATTGTTGAATTTTTATCGGGTCTGAGCTTTCGGCTTACATAAGCCATTATCAAAGAATGAACATTTAATATGTAGTGAACATAGAACATTTAAATTATTAACAGAGTGGAATTAAACAAAGAAAATTATACCAAAGAGACAAGTCCATTTTTAACGTGGCGGATGGCCGCAGACGGTGACAAAATGGTGGTGGTGTGGCTCTTGGTCACATGAGGGTATAGTGGAATGAGGGGATTGGTCTGCGAGCTACTACTACTATGGGTAGAAGGGGTAAGCGTAGTAACTATGACCTCTCCCGTCGATTACAGGCATTGGAGTATGTTAGTAGAGATGTCGAAATTTATTTTATTGAAGCGGGGTTTAAGCTGTTTGATGTAGATAGCTTCTAGAATTTTGAGTTTTCGTTTATTATTTTCTTGTCTAAGTATACATGTATTTTCAACAAGCGTTTTTCTAAGAAGTGTGCGTTGATAGGCGTGGTGTTTTAAATGTTGAAATATGTTTGAATTATCATTTAAGTGTAATGTAAGCCGCCGTGAGAGCGAGTTTGTAGTATGTCCAATGTAGATATTATTTAGTTTGTTACAGATACATTCTCGAAAGGGGCATTTGAATTTATAAACTACATTGTTTTTTTGCAAATCGCTAACGGTGGGGGAGGAGTCGTTGCGGACGATTGATTTGGATGTTGTGGATTTAGCGTAATATATGATAAATTTAATCCTTTTGTTAGGGTCTGTCGGAGAGATATTAGTGTTAATGAGTTTTTTTTAGGATATTTTCTTCTAGTTGGTAGTTGGAGTGCATTTGGCTACAATATAAGAGAGTGATATGTCTGGGATTGGTTGGGCTAGTACCATGTATTGTTTTTTCCGTGTTAAGGTTTTTAAGAAAATATCATATTTGTTCATAGCTATGTAATAGGGAAAATTATTGTTGATGAGTGTCTGTTTTATGTTTTTGAGTTCTTTGTGGAAGATCTGTTTTGTAGATGAATTGGTTTTTGCACGATGTAGTAGATTTTTATAATTGCTATTTTGTAATAGTGGGGTTATTCTCTAATATAATTGAGAGTGGAGGGATTTTTGTTAGTGGGTTTTTTATATGGTGAGATAGTGAATTTATTGCCATCAATCTTAATTAGTATGTTGAGGAAAGGCATTTTGTTGTAATTGCTGAGTTCATAAGTGATTATACGAAAGGATTCTACATAAAATAAACAGACAAAACTTGTCTATATTATTCAATGAAACCAGTATTAATGAGAAAAAAGGTGCAAAATACACACACAATATATATATATATATATATATATATATATATATATACTGAGAGAGAAAAACACAAAGACAGATTGAAATGTATTTTTATTCTCTGGATATGTTCTATTCATAATCTATATACATATATATATACAGTTTTATCTTACATAGTTGAATAATTTTGCTAATTTTTTATTTCTTCTTTATTTCGAAAAAAGAATGTCTACCCGGATTTTATGGCCAGGACTGCAAATTTAAATGTGGATATTGTAAAAACGACGAAAAATGTGATCGTTACGAGGGTACCTGCCCATCAGGTTGCGAAATTGGATGGACTGGAAGACTGTGTAAAACAAGTAAGAAAAAATAGTTTTTGTTACATTATGAATTCTTTTTTTATGCTTTTCAAAATTATATATATATATATATATATATATATATATATATATACACTGCTTAATGAATATCAATCAATCTGTCTGTAAGTTTTTATTACTTAATAAAGATATATTTTTATTTTTAGGATATCCTATAACGTACGCTATATAAATGTTGTTTTATATTACATAATTGAATCATTTTTGATAATATTTCATATTTTTGGGGTATTTAGAAAATAAATGTAAACTCGTATTTTATGGCCAGAACCGCACATTAAAAATGCTGACACTGCCAAAACAACTCCCAAACGTGTCAGACATTGGTTGTTATCAAGCAGGTCACTATAAGTCCAACTTTATAGCCACCCTAGACCATGCTCTGTGTCTGGTGAAGTAGTCAACAAGTGGTACGCTATGAACTGCTAACAAGTGACCAAACATTCACTGCGGTCGTCTAATCGCAGAATCAGAAATGTGTGCAACAGGCACTGAAGCTGGAGAAGACAGCATTAGTTGATCGCAAGTGTGTACTGTTCCTCTATGATGATAGCAGGCCTCATGTGGCACGGGTGGGCAGGGATACCAGACGGCGAAATTGCTGAAAGACACTGTACCATTCGCGAACCTTGTCCCAACAGATTCCAACTCTTTCATGACCTGGACAGACCTATGATTGACACTCAAACGTCTTTGCGTTTAAGATTTTTTTTACCACTAAGGCATTACTCTCTGGAAGACACGTTGGTAAATAGCTGATGGGGAGTAGTTAAGGACTAAGGGTATGCCAGAGTTAGTGTATACATTTAATTTTTAATGAATAAAAACAGCAAAGACTTTTTAGTTACTTTGTACATCACACAATTGGAATATTTTGATATTTTTTTAATCAAAACTGTTGTGCTTTAGGGCGGACTGGAAAACTAAAACCAGTAAAAAAAATTGTTTCTTTTAACCTAACAATTTCTTTTTAAAACTTCAATATTATATGTTTCTGGTAACATATTTACAATACTTACTGAACAGCGACCGACACACACACACACACACACACACACACACACACACACACACAAATATATATATATATATATATATATATATATATATATATATATATATACTAGCAGTATAGCTTGGCACCCATAATCTATCAATGCGAAATATCGACAAAGGAAAACCCAAACAATATAAAAGTCTATTTAGGGAGTACTAAAAACACTATAAAGCAGCGAATATACCAGCGCACCTCTTCATTTAATAATAGCAAATACAGAAATAGAACATCGCTATCGAGATATCATTGTCGCCTAAAGGAAAAAAAAAAAAACATCCACAAAAAGTGGAAATTTCTAAAAGAAGCTAAAACATGTAAGTCCTTAAATGAACCCTGTTCATTATGCTTATATAAAAAGCTATTTATTATTAGATTCTTTAAAAATAAAAAAATTATTAAATAAACGCAACGAAATTAATGTCATATGTAGACATTGTAAATTATTCACATTAGAAAATGGATAAAACCTAAATGAAATAACATGCATATGACCAACAAGTACATAAGAAAAATAATCACTGACGAACTAGGTAAAAATAAAAATAAAAATAAAGCCAAAAATAGAATAAGTTTTTTTTAATAAATCCCCCCTTTGTATCAGGATAGTAAAGTTTACAACAAATGGATAGAGTGCGCAAAAGAATCGCAGTTTAGGTTTTTTGGAAAACATCTTTTCTTTTACAAATAAACCAAAGAGGACAAGAACGGAAAGAATAGGAGATTGTTACTACTAAAAAAGTAATATCACATCAAATGTAATAAAACTGAAGGGAAAATGATAAGATCAGATTAATGGGAGGCAAAACATTAAGGAAGGAAAACAGACAAGAGAAAAATAGGGTGAAGGAAAAAGAAACAAGAGGAGGAAAAAGTTCGTTCGCACATAAATTCTTCGGGCTCAAAGCCCAAGGTGAATCTCCATTCTGATTAGCCACATAAAAAACACCCACATTCATTCACAGTAAACCGACAGAATTTGTCATTTAAATGTAAATCATCTGCACAACCACACCAACATTGCCTGATGATGAGAACCTATATCAAAACATAGAAATTTCCATGTCACAATGTAAAATTGACATAACCATATATATATATATATATATATATATATATATATATTTTGAGAGAAAAAACACAAAGACAGATTGAAATGTATTTTTATTCTTTGGATATGTTCTATTCATAATTTATATACACACACATATATATACATATATATACAGTTTTATCTTACATAGTTGAATAATTTTGCTAATTTTTTATTTCTTCTTTATTTCGAAAAAAGAATGTCTACCCGGATTTTATGGCCAGGACTGCAAATTTAAATGTGGATATTGTAAAAACAACGAAAAATGTGATCGTTACTATGGTACCTGCCCATCAGGTTGCGAACTTGGATGGACTGGAAGACTGTGTAAAACAAGTAAGAAAAATTGTTTTTGTTACATTATGAATTCCTATTTTATACCTTTCAAAATAATATACTTTTTGTTTATATATATATATATATATATATATATATATATATATATATATATATATATATATACACAGCTTAATGAATATCAATCAATTTCTCTATACGTATTTATTGCATAATAATGATATATTTTTATTCATAGGATATACTATATCGTACGCTACATAAATATTGTTTTATATTAAATAATTGAAATATTTTTGATAATATTTTTTTGGGATTCAGAAGGTAAAAGTAAACTTGTATTTTATGGCCAGGTCCGCACATTAAAAATGTTGACACTGCCAAAACAACTCCCAAACGTGTCAGACATTGGTTGTTATCAAGCACGTCACTATATGTCCAACTCTATAGCCACCCTAGACCATGCTCTGTGTCTGGTGAACGAGTCGATAAGTAGTACGCCAGGAACTGCTACCAATTGGCCAAACATTCACTACGGTCGTCTAATCGCAGAATCAGAGATACCAGACGGCGAATTTGCTGAAAGACATTAAAATTCCCGGACCTTGTTCCAACAGATTCCAACTCTTTCATAATCTGGACAGACTTATGATTGACAATCAAACGTCTGCGTTCAAGCCTTCTTTTTTTACCACCACGGCCTTACTCTCTGGAAGACACGTTGGTAAATGGCTGACGGGAATTAGTTGAGAACTAAGGGCATGTCAGAGTTGGTGAATACATTTTATTTCTAATGAATAAAAACAGTATGGACTTTTTCAGGTACTTTGAATATCACATAAAAGGAATATTCTGATATTTTTTTTATCAAAACTGTTGTGCTTCAGGGCGGACTGTAAATCTAAAAGCAGTAAAAAAATTGTTCCTTTTAACCTAACAATTTCTTTTTACACCTTCAATATTATATGTTTCTTTTAACATATTTACAATACTTACTGAACATCCCCCGACACACACACACACACACACACACACACACACACACACACACACACACACACACACACATAAATATTATTTTGATCATTTTGCTCATTTTTTTTTCATAATAATATTTTTATTTTTTAGAAACAGATTGTCCAGACGGATTTTATGGCCAATCCTGTAACTTGAAATGTGGACATTGCAAATACAAGGAATATTGCAAGAAAGATGACGGTACCTGCCCATCTGGTTGTGATGAAGGATGGACTGGAAAGCACTGTAAAACGGGTAAGAAAATAATTTTTTTCACTATGGATCGTGTTTTAGAGGCATGTACATTATATATATTTTATCTATAAATTCTCATTGCTCACTTACATTAAATTAAGTACACACACACACACACACACACACACACACACACACACACAAAGATATATAATATATACAGTTTTATGGCCTGATCAATATATGGGTCAAATTCTTGAATATAATGGGTAGAACTTATGTAAATACTAGCAGTATAGCCAGCCGTTGTTGCTCGGGTGTTATGAAAGCTTTAAATCTAATCCATGGTCCTGGAGCTCAGGCTCAGCCTCAAGATTATTTGTGTGAAGTTTAGTGAGAATCAGATAAAAATTGTGGATTTGTATAAAGAACATACAGACAGATACACACACAACACACACACACACACACACACACACACACACACACACACACACACACACACACACGCATCTTGCCTTTTATATGTATATTATCGATTTTCTGCACTATTGTAAGAACTGCAACCTTGAAACTTTTGATTATCGTTTCTTATGTCTTTGTCTATGAGTGTATCAAATTTGATTAAAATCGGACTACTCCTTCTATAACCCGATTTTTTCGATTATCGATTTTCGATATTTATCGGGGGTACATCGACACAAAACCTAGCAAAGAACACTCGCAGACGCTTATAGTACAACTGTGTAAATTTTCAAGAAAATTGGTTCAGCCGTTATCAGTAGCGGATAAGGAAGACGTGCAAGTTAAGAAATGGGTACTCTACACAATATCGGAAGCAAGCAAGCAATAACGAGTTTCTCGTTTCTCTATCGTCACTGCAACGTGTATATATATAATCGAGTGCTTACCATTAAATATATATATTTTCTGTATGACACTCCCAAGCGTGTTAGGCATTGGTTGTCACTACGTACCTCACACTATAAGTCCACCTCAATTACAATTTCCGGACCTTGTCCCAACAGATTCCAACTGTTTCATGAGCTGGACAGACTTATGATTGACACTCAAACGTCTTTGCGTTCAATATTTTTTTTACCACTAAGGCATTACTTTCTGGAAGACACGTTGGTAAAAGGCTGATAAGAATTACTTGAGAACTAAGGGCATGCCAGAGTTGGTGTATACATTTTATTTTTAATGTATAAAAACAGCAGGGATTTTTCAGGTACTTTGTACATCACACAACTGGAACATTTTGATCATTTTTTTTTTTTTATCAAAACTGTTGTGCTTTAGGGCGGATTGGAAAACTAAAACCAGTAAAAAATTGTTTCTTTTAATCTAATAATTTCTTTTTATACCTTCATTATTATATGTCTTTAGTATGAATCCCACCACTAGGATGATAAAGCCAACCAGACCAGAGATAGGAAAAATTAGCAAGAAAATTTTAGAAAGAATCAACGAACAATTCAAGGATTCGCTGGAATTGAAATTATGAAAAGACACCACGGATTTAACGGGGTGGTTCTATAATATAAAATAAAAGAGCAACTGCTCTTTTATCCAATTTGATATCGAGGAATACTATCCATCGATATCAAGGAATCTATTTGTTACGGCTCTGGAATTCGCCACTCTTTACTCGGATATAACGGAGGAGGAGAAAACAATAATAATGAGTGCCAAGACATCTGTGCTCATCTATAAAGAAGAACAGTGGAAAAAACTTAATTCCAACGAGAACAATTTTGATATTATGATGGGCTCGATGGATTCTGCAGTATCTCCAAATCTGGTAGGCTTATTAATATTATATAATCTCACAGCCTATAAGGAAGTAAACACTAAAGACATTGGACTTTATAGAGATGACGGACTTATAGTAATAAGAAATTCCACAAACTTCAAAATAGACAGGGTTAGAAAGATTTATACACAAGGAGTTTAAAAATCTCAATTTAAAAGTAACAGTTAAAGCTAAGATAAAAAATTAGTTTCCTTGATGTAATTTTGGATCTAGAAAAAAATATACACCAACCATACAAAAAAAAACAAACACAAACCTTTTATACATCCACCCAAAATCTAACCACCCTCCTTCTATCATCAAGCATATACCCTCATCGATAGAATACAGAATTAGTATAAACTCGGCTAATGAGGACGTGTTTAATAAGCATAGCGATTTTTATAATACTGCATTGAAAAATAGTGGATACATAAACCCAAATATTAAATATGTAAACAAGAAAAGCAACCCGAAGAAGAAAAAATAGGAATAGGAAAATCATCTGGTACACTCCCCTTTACAACCAGATGACAAATGGCAGATTGGGAAGAACATTCCTCGAGTTAATTAGGAAACACTTTCCGGAAAAAATCCACTAAGTAAGATCTTTAATAAAATCACTATAAAATTAAGTTAAGCTGCATGAATAATCTAGAAAAATTATAAAAAAACACAATAATAACATTTTAAAAAATTCAACGAATTCAGTAAAAACAACCAGACAACAGAAAATAACAATTTAGACAAGAAAAAATGTAATTGTAAAAACCCCATAGACTGTCCCTTAGAAAATAGGTGTTTGACGGAATCGATAATCTATCAATGCAAAATATCGACAAAGGAAAACCCAAACAATATAAAAGTCTATTTAGGGAGTACTAAAAACACTATAAAGCAGCGAATATACCAGCACACCTCTTCATTTAATAATAGCAAATACAGAAATAGAACATCGCTATCGAGATATCATTGGCACCTAAAGGAAGCAAAAAACAAAAAAACAAAACACCCACAATAAAGTGGAAAAATCAAAAAGAAGCTAAAACATGTAAGTCCTTAAATGAACCATGTTCATTACGCTTATATGAAGAGCTATTTATTATTAGATCCCTTAAAAATATTTTTTTAAAAATAAACGGAACGAAATTAATATCATATGTAGACATTGTAAATTATTCACATTAGAAAATGGATAAAACCTAAATGAAATAACATGCATATGACCAACAAGTACATAAGAAAAATAATCACTGACGAACTAGGTAAAAATAAAAGTAAAAATAAAGCCAAAAATAGAATAAGTTTTTTTAAATAAATCCCCCCTTTGTATCAGGATAGTAAAGTTTACAACAAATGGATAGAGTGCGCAAAAGAATCGCAGTTTAGGTTTTTTGGAAAACATCTTTTCTTTTACAAATAAACCAAAGAAGACAAGAACGGAAAGAATAGGAGATTGTTACTACTAAAAAAGTAATATCACATCAAATGTAATAAAACTGAAGGGAAAATGATAAGATCAGATTAATGGGAGGCAAAACATTAAGGAAGGAAAACAGACAAGAGAAAAATAGGGTCAAGGAAAAAGAAAGAAGAGGAGGAAAAAGTTGGTTAGCACATAAATTCTTCGGGCTCAAAGCCCAAAGTGAATCTCCATTCTGATTAGCCACACACACAAAAAAAAAAAAACACCCACATACATTCACAGTAAACCGAAAGACTTTGTCATTTAAATGTAAATCATCTGCACAACCACACTAACATTGCCTGATGATTAGAACCTATCTCGAAACATAGAAATTTCCATGTCACAATGTAAAAATGACATAGCCATATATATATATTTTGAGAGAAAAACACACAAATACAGATTGAAATGTATTTTTATTCTTTGGATATGTTCTATTCATAATCTATATACATATATATATACAGTTTTATCTTACATAGTTGAATAATTTTGCTAATTTTTTATTTATTCTTTACTTAAAAAAAAAAGGATGTCCACCCGGATTTTATGGCCAGGACTGCAAATTTAAATGTGGATATTGTAAAAACGACGAAAAATGTGATCGTTACGAGGGTACCTGCCCATCAGGTTGCGAACTTGGATGGACTGGAAGACTGTGTAAAACAAGTAAGAAAAACTTTGTTACATTATGAATTCCTTTTTTATATCTTTCAACATTATATACTTTTTGTTATATACTTTTTGTTTATATATATATATATATATATATATATACATATATATATATATATATATATATATGTATATATACTGCTTAATGAATATCAATCAATCTGTCTATACGTTTTTATTACTTAATAAAGTTATATTTTTATTTTTAGGATATCCTATAACGTACGCTATATAAATGTTGTTTTATATTACATAATTGAATCATTTTTGATAATATTTCATATTTTTGGGGTATTTAGAAAATAAATGTAAACTCGTATTTTATGGCCAGAACCGCACATTAAAAATGCTGACACTGGCAAAACAACTCCCAAACGTGTCAGACATTGGTTGTTATCAAGCATGTCACTATAAGTCCAACTTTATAGCCACCCTAGACCATGCTCTGTGTCTGGTGAACTAGTCAACAAGTGGTACGCTATGAACTGCTAACAAGTGACCAAACATTCACTGCGGTCGTCTAATCGCAGAATCAGAAATGAGTGCAACAGGCACTGAAGGTGGAGAAGACAGCATTAGTTGATCGCAAGTGTGTACTGTTCCTCTTTTAAGATATTTACAACACTTACTGAACATCCCCCGACGCGCGCACACACACACACACACACACACTCACTATATATATATATATATATATATATATATATATATATATATATATATATATATATAGTAGTTTGATCATTTTGCGAATTTTTTTTCTTAACAATTTTTTTATTTTTTAGAAAGAGTTTGTCCAGACGGATTTTATGGCCAATCCTGTAACTTGAAATGTGGACATTGCAAATACAAGGAATATTGCAAGAAAGATGACGGTACCTGCCCATCTGGTTGTGATGAAGGATGGACTGGAAAGCACTGTAAAACGGGTAAGAAAATAATTTTTTTCACTATGGATCGTGTTTTAGAGTCATGTACATTATATATATTTTATCTATAAATTCTCATTGCTCACTTACATTAAATTAAGTACACACACACAGACACACACAGACACACACACACACACACACACACACACACACACACACACACACACACACACACACACACACACACAAAGATATATAATATATACAGTTTTATGGCCTGATCAATATATGGGTCAAATTCTTGAATATAATGGGTAGAACTTATGTAAATACTAGCAGTATAGCCAGCCGTTGTTGCTCGGGTGTTATGAAAGCTTTAAATCTAATCCATGGTCCTGGAGCTCAGACTCAACGTCAAGATTATTTGTGTGAAGTTTAGTGAGAATCAGATAAAAATTGTGGATTTGTATAAAGACACACACACACACACACACACACACACACACACACACACACACACACACACACACACACACACACACATCTTGCCTTTTATATGTATATTATCGATTTTCTGCACTATTGTAAGAACTGCAACCTTGAAACTTTTGATTATCGTTTCTTATGTCTTTGTCTATGAGTGTATCAAATTTGATTAAAATCGGACTACTCCTTCTATAACCCGATTTTTTCGATTATCGATTTTCGATATTTATCGGGGGTACATCGACACAAAACCTAGCAAAGAACACTCGCAGACGCTTATAGTACAACTGTGTAAATTTTCAAGAAAATTGGTTCAGCCGTTATCAGTAGCGGATAAGGAAGACGTGCAAGTTAAGAAATGGGTACTCTACACAATATCGGAAGCAAGCAAGCAATAACGAGTTTCTCGTTTCTCTATCGTCACTGCAACGTGTATATATATAATCGAGTGCTTACCATTAAATATATATATTTTCTGTATGACACTCCTAAGCGTGTTAGGCATTGGTTGTCACTACGTACCTCACACTATAAGTCCACCTCAATTACAATTTCCGGACCTTGTCCCAACAGATTCCAACTGTTTCATGAGCTGGACAGACTTATGATTGACACTCAAACGTCTTTGCGTTCAATATTTTTTTTACCACTAAGGCATTACTTTCTGGAAGACACGTTGGTAAAAGGCTGATAAGAATTACTTGAGAACTAAGGGCATGCCAGAGTTGGTGTATACATTTTATTTTTAATGTATAAAAACAGCAGGGATTTTTCAGGTACTTTGTACATCACACAACTGGAACATTTTGATCATTTTTTTTTTTATCAAAACTGTTGTGCTTTAGGGCGGATTGGAAAACTAAAACCAGTAAAAAATTGTTTCTTTTAATCTAATAATTTCTTTTTATACCTTCATTATTATATGTCTTTAGTATGAATCCCACCACTAGGATGATAAAGCCAACCAGACCAGAGATAGGAAAAATTAGCAAGAAAATTTTAGAAAGAATCAACGAACAATTCAAGGATTCGCTGGAATTGAAATTATGAAAAGACACCACGGATTTAACGGGGTGGTTCTATAATATAAAATAAAAGAGCAACTGCTCTTTTATCCAATTTGATATCGAGGAATACTATCCATCGATATCAAGGAATCTATTTGTTACGGCTCTGGAATTCGCCACTCTTTACTCGGATATAACGGAGGAGGAGAAAACAATAATAATGAGTGCCAAGACATCTGTGCTCATCTATAAAGAAGAACAGTGGAAAAAACTTAATTCCAACGAGAACAATTTTGATATTATGATGGGCTCGATGGATTCTGCAGTATCTCCAAATCTGGTAGGCTTATTAATATTATATAATCTCACAGCCTATAAGGAAGTAAACACTAAAGACATTGGACTTTATAGAGATGACGGACTTATAGTAATAAGAAATTCCACAAACTTCAAAATAGACAGGGTTAGAAAGATTTATACACAAGGAGTTTAAAAATCTCAATTTAAAAGTAACAGTTAAAGCTAAGATAAAAAATTAGTTTCCTTGATGTAATTTTGGATCTAGAAAAAAATATACACCAACCATACAAAAAAAACCAAACACAAACCTTTTATACATCCACCCAAAATCTAACCACCCTCCTTCTATCATCAAGCATATACCCTCATCGATAGAATACAGAATTAGTATAAACTCGGCTAATGAGGACGTGTTTAATAAGCATAGCGATTTTTATAATACTGCATTGAAAAATAGTGGATACATAAACCCAAATATTAAATATGTAAACAAGAAAAGCAACCCGAAGAAGAAAAAATAGGAATAGGAAAATCATCTGGTACACTCCCCTTTACAACCAGATGACAAATGGCAGATTGGGAAGAACATTCCTCGAGTTAATTAGGAAACACTTTCCGGAAAAAATCCACTAAGTAAGATCTTTAATAAAATCACTATAAAATTAAGTTAAGCTGCATGAATAATCTAGAAAAATTATAAAAAAACACAATAATAACATTTTAAAAAATTCAACGAATTCAGTAAAAACAACCAGACAACAGAAAATAACAATTTAGACAAGAAAAAATGTAATTGTAAAAACCCCATAGACTGTCCCCTAGAAAATAGGTGTTTGACGGAATCGATAATCTATCAATGCAAAATATCGACAAAGGAAAACCCAAACAATATAAAAGTCTATTTAGGGAGTACTAAAAACACTATAAAGCAGCGAATATACCAGCACACCTCTTCATTTAATAATAGCAAATACAGAAATAGAACATCGCTATCGAGATATCATTGGCACCTAAAGGAAGCAAAAAAACAAAAAACAAAACACCCACAATAAAGTGGAAAAATCAAAAAGAAGCTAAAACATGTAAGTCCTTAAATGAACCATGTTCATTACGCTTATATGAAGAGCTATTTATTATTAGATCCCTAAAAAATATTTTTTTTAAAAATAAACGCAACGAAATTAATATCATATGTAGACATTGTAAATTATTCACATTAGAAAATGGATAAAACCTAAATGAAATAACATGCATATGACCAACAAGTACATAAGAAAAATAATCACTGACGAACTAGGTAAAAATAAAAGTAAAAATAAAGCCAAAAATAGAATAAGTTTTTTTTAATAAATCCCCCCTTTGTATCAGGATAGTAAAGTTTACAACAAATGGATAGAGTGCGCAAAAGAATCGCAGTTTAGGTTTTTTGGAAAACATCTTTTCTTTTACAAATGAACCAAAGAGGACAAGAACGGAAAGAATAGGAGATTGTTACTACTAAAAAAGTAATATCACATCAAATGTAATAAAACTGAAGGGAAAATGATAAGATCAGATTAATGGGAGGCAAAACATTAAGGAAGGAAAACAGACAAGAGAAAAATAGGGTCAAGGAAAAAAGAAAGAAGAGGAGGAAAAAGTTGGTTAGCACATAAATTCTTCGGGCTCAAAGCCCAAAGTGAATCTCCATTCTGATTAGCCACACACACACAAAAAAAAAAAGACCCACATACATTCACAGTAAACCGAAAGACTTTGTCATTTAAATGTAAATCATCTGCACAACCACACTAACATTGCCTGATGATTAGAACCTATCTCGAAACATAGAAATTTCCATGTCACAATGTAAAAATGACATAGCCATATATATATATTTTGAGAGAAAAACACACAAATACAGATTGAAATTTATTTTTATTCTTTGGATATGTTCTATTCATAATCTATATACATATATATATACAGTTTTATCTTACATAGTTGAATAATTTTGCTAATTTTTTATTTATTCTTTACTTAAAAAAAAAGGATGTCCACCCGGATTTTATGGCCAGGACTGCAAATTTAAATGTGGATATTGTAAAAACGACGAAAAATGTGATCGTTACGAGGGTACCTGCCCATCAGGTTGCGAACTTGGATGGACTGGAAGACTGTGTAAAACAAGTAAGAAAAACTTTGTTACATTATGAATTCCTTTTTTATATCTTTCAACATTATATACTTTTTGTTATATACTTTTTGTATATATATATATATATATATATATATATATATATATATATATACTGCTTAATGAATATCAATCAATCTGTCTATACGTTTTTATTACTTAATAAAGTTATATTTTTATTTTTAGGATATCCTATAACGTACGCTATATAAATGTTGTTTTATATTACATAATTGAATCATTTTTGATAATATTTCATATTTTTGGGGTATTTAGAAAATAAATGTAAACTCGTATTTTATGGCCAGAACCGCACATTAAAAATGCTGACACTGGCAAAACAACTCCCAAACGTGTCAGACATTGGTTGTTATCAAGCATGTCACTATAAGTCCAACTTTATAGCCACCCTAGACCATGCTCTGTGTCTGGTGAACTAGTCAACAAGTGGTACGCTATGAACTGCTAACAAGTGACCAAACATTCACTGCGGTCGTCTAATCGCAGAATCAGAAATGAGTGCAACAGGCACTGAAGCTGGAGAAGACAGCATTAGTTGATCGCAAGTGTGTACTGTTCCTCTTTTAAGATATTTACAACACTTACTGAACATCCCCCGACGCGCGCACACACACACACACACACACACACACACTCACATATATATATATATATATATATATAGTAGTTTGATCATTTTGCGAATTTTTTTTCTTAACAATTTTTTTTATTTTTTAGAAAGAGTTTGTCCAGACGGATTTTATGGCCAATCCTGTAACTTGAAATGTGGACATTGCAAATACAAGGAATATTGCAAGAAAGATGACGGTACCTGCCCATCTGGTTGTGATGAAGGATGGACTGGAAAGCACTGTAAAACGGGTAAGAAAATAATTTTTTTCACTATGGATCGTGTTTTAGATTCATGTACATTATATATATTTTATCTATAAATTCTCATTGCTCACTTACATTAAATTAAGTACACACACACAGACACACACACACACGCACACACGCGCACACACACACACACACACACACACACATATATATAATATATACAGTTTTATGGCCTGATCAATATATGGGTCAAATTCTTGAATATAATGGGTAGAACTTATGTAAATACTAGCAGTATAGCCAGGCCGTTGTTGCTCGGGTGTTATGAAAGCTTTAAATCTAATCCATGGTCCTGGAGCTCAGGCTCAGCCTCAAGATTATTTGTGTGAAGTTCAGTGAGAATCAGATAAAAATTGTGGATTTGTATAAAGAACATACAGACAGATAAACACACACACACACACACACACACACACACACACACACACACACATCTTGCCTTTTATATATATGTTATCGATTTTCTGCACTATTGTAAGAACTGCAACCTTGAAACTTTTGATTATCGTTTCTTATGACATTGTCTATGAGTGTATCAAATTTGATTAAAATCGGACCACTCCTTCTATAACCCGATTTTTTTCGATTATCGATTTTCCACCTCAATTACAATTTCCGGACCTTGTCCCAACAGATTCCAACTCTTTCATGAACGGGACAGACTTATGATTGACACTCAAACGTCTTTGCGTTCAAGATTTTTTTTACCACTAAGGCATGACGCTCTGGAAGACCCGTTGGTAAATAGCTGACGGGTATTAGTTGAGGACTAAGGGTATGCCAGAGTTAGTGTATACATTTAATTTCTAATGAATAAAAACAGCAGGGACTTTTTAGTTACTTTGTACATCACACAATTGGAATATTTTGATATTTTTTTTATCAAAACTGTTGTGCTTTAGAGCGGACTGGAAAACTAAAACCATTAAAAAAATTGTTTCTTTAACCTAACAATTTCTTTTTAAACCTTCAATATTATATGTTTCTTGTAACATATTTACAATGCTTACTGAACAGCGACCGTCACACACACACACACACACACACACACACACACACACACACACACACACACACATATATATATATATATATATATATATATATATATACTAACAGTTTAGCCCGGCATTGCTCGGGTGTAATGAAAGCTTTAAAACTAATCCATGATCCTGGAGCTCAGACACTTTTGACGTTGGTACGAAAGACTCAAAAGCAATATCTGTTTCCAGTTAAAGCGAAACCGTATACTGAATGAAAAATGAATGGATGTAAGTCAAATTTTGATTTCCTGGTATCGATATCAAATAAGTTCTTTTCGTTGTAAACTGAATTTTGAAGGCTAAAGAAATCCTCTGAGTAAATGGTATCATGGCTGAGACTAAAAACTACAATTAAACCTACTTAGAGCCAAACGCGAAGCAAAAACTAAAATAAAAGGGCTGAATAAAATACAGACATGCAGGCAGATAAATAGACACACACAAACATCTTGCCTTTTATATATATATATATATTATCGATCTTCTGCACTATTGTAAGAACTGCAAACTTGAAACTTCTGAATATCGTTTCTTTCGTCTTTGTCTATGAGTGTATCAAATTTGATTAAAATCGGACCAATCCTTCTTTAACCCGATATTTTCGATTATCGATTTTGATATTTACCGGGTATACCTCGTCACAAAACCGAGCTTAGAACACTCGCAGACGCTTATAATACAACTGCGTAAATTTTCAAGAAAATCGGTTCAGCCGTTTCGGAATCTATAGGTAACGGACACACACACACACACACACACACACACACACACACACACACACAGACACACACACACGCACACAGACAAAGTTCCATTTATAAATAAGTTTTTATATATATATATATATATATATATATATATATATATATATATATATATGTTAGTTTGACCATTTTGCTAATTATTTTATTTTTTATTTTTTTTATTTTTTGCGAAACAGAATGTCCAGACGGATTTTATGGCCAATACTGTAACTTGAAATGTGGACATTGCAAATACAAGGAATATTGCAAGAAAGATGACGGTACCTGCCCATCTGGTTGTGATGAAGGATGGACTGGAAAGCACTGTAAAACGGGTAAGAAAATAATTGTTTTCACTATGGATCGTGTTTTAGAGGCATGTACATTATATATATTTTATCTATAAATTCTCATTGCTCACTTACATTAAATTAAGTACACACACACACACACACACACACACACACACACACACACACACACACACATCTTGCCTTTTATATATATGTTATCGATTTTCTGCACTATTGTAAGAACTGCAACCTTGAAACTTTTGATTATCGTTTCTTATGACATTGTCTATGAGTGTATCAAATTTGATTAAAATCGGACCACTCCTTCTATAACCCGATTTTTTTCGATTATCGATTTTCCACCTCAATTACAATTTCCGGACCTTGTCCCAACAGATTCCAACTCTTTCATGAACGGGACAGACTTATGATTGACACTCAAACGTCTTTGCGTTCAAGATTTTTTTTTACCACTAAGGCATTACTTTCTGGAAGACACGTTGGTAAAAGGCTGATAGGTATTAGTTGAGGACTAAATGCTTGCCAGAGTTGGTGTATACATTTCATTTCTAATGTATAAAAACAGCAGGGATTTTCCAGGTACTTTGTATATCACACAATTGTCACTGTACCATTCCCGGATCTTGTCCCAACAGATTCTAACTCTTTCATGACCTGGACAGACCTATGATTGACACTCAAACGTCTTTGCGTTTAAGATTTTTTTTACCACTAAGGCATGACGCTCTGGAAGACACGTTGGTAAATAGCTGACGGGTATTAGTTGAGGACTAAGGGTATGCCAGAGTTAGTGTATACATTTAATTTCTAATGAATAAAAACAGCAGGGACTTTTTAGTTACTTTGTACATCACACAATTGGAATATTTTGATATTTTTTTTATCAAAACTGTTGTGCTTTAGGGCGGACTGGAAAACTAAAACCAGTAAAAAAAATTGTTTCTTTTAACCTAAGAATTTCTTTTTAAACCTTCAATATTATCTGTTTCTTGTAACATATTTACAATGCTTACTGAACAGCGACCGTCACACACACACACACACACACAGACACACACACACACACACACACACACACACACACACACACACACACACACACACATATATATATATATATATATATATATATATATATATATATACTAACAGTTTAGCCCGGCATTGCTCGGGTGTAATGAAAGCTTTAAAACGAATCCATGATCCTGGAGCTCAGACTCTTTGGACGTTGGTACGAAAGACTCAAAAGCAATATCTGTTCCAGTTAAAGCGAAACCGTATACTGAAAGAAAAATGAATGGATGTAAATCAAATTTTGATTTCCTGGTATCGATATCAAATAAGTTTTTTTCGTTGTAAACTGAATTTTGAAGGCTAAAGAAATCCTCTGAGTAAATGGTATCATGGCTGAGACTAAGAACTACAATTAAACCTACTTAGAGCCAAACCCGAAGCAAAAACTAAAATAAAGGGGCTGAATAAAATACAGACATGCAGGCAGATAAATAGACACATACAAACATCTTGCCTTTTATATATATATATATATTATCGATCTTCTGCACTAGTGTAAGAACTGCAAACTTGAAACTTCTGAATATCGTTTCTTTCGTCTTTGTCTATGAGTGTATCAAATTTGATTAAAATCGGACCAATCCTTCTGTAACCCGATATTTTCGATTATCGATTTTGATATTTACCGGGTATACCTCGTCACAAAACCGAGCTTAGAACACTCACAGACGCATATAATACAACTGTGTAAATTTTCAAGAAAATCGGTTCAGCCGTTTCGGAATCTATAGGTAACGGACACACACACACACACACACACACACACAGACACACACACACACACACACACACACACACACACACACAGACACACACACACACACACACAGACAAAGTTCCATTTATAAATAAGTTTTTATATATATATATATATATATATATATGTTAGTTTGACCATTTTGCTAATTATTTTATTTTTTATTTTTTTTATTTTTTGCGAAACAGAATGTCCAGACGGATTTTATGGCCAATCCTGTAACTTGAAATGTGGACATTGCAAATACAAGGAATATTGCAAGAAAGATGACGGTACCTGCCCATCTGGTTGTGATGAAGGATGGACTGGAAAGCACTGTAAAACGGGTAAGAAAATAATTTTTTTCACTATGGATCGTGTTTTAGAGGCATGTACATTATATATATTTTATCTATAAATTCTCATTGCTAACTTACATTAAATTAAGTACACACACACACACACACACACACACACACAAAGATATATAATATATATATTTCTATGGCCTGATCAATATATGGGTCAAATTGTTGAATATAATGGGTAGAACTTATGTAAATACTAGCAGTATAACCAGGCGTTGCTCGGGTGTTATGAAAGTTTTAAACCTAATCCATAGTCCTGGAGCTCAGGCTCAGCCTCAAGAATAATTGTGTGAAGTTCAGTGAGAATCAGATAAAAATTGTGGATTTGTATAAAGAACATACAGACAGTTAAACAGACACACACACAAACATTTTGCCTTATATATATAAGTTATCGATTTTCTGCACTATTGTAAGAACTGCAACCTCGAAACTTCTGAATATCGTTTCTTATTTCTTTGTGTATGAGTGTATCAAATTTGATTAAAATCGGACCACTCCTTCTATAACCCGATTTTTTCGATTATCGATTTTCGATATTTATCGGGGGTACCTCGACACAAAAACTAGCTAAGAACACTTGCAGACGCTTATAGAACAACTGTAAATTTTCAAGAAAATCGGTTCAGACGTTTCGGAGTCTTTAGGTAATGGACACACACACACAATGGACACACACACAGACAATGGACACACACACACACACACACACACACACACACACACACACACACACACACACACAGACAGACAGACAGACAGACAGACAGAGAAAGTTCCATTTATCAAATAAGTTTAGATAATAATCGACATTGAAATCAAAACCCAGCGATAAATTCAATTGTGAAACCATGAATGCGTTTAAGCATGAAACAGAAATTCCCTACGCTGTGTGTCGACTTCAATATATATATATATATATATACATGTGAAGTGCGTTGTGGTGCAGTCGATATAGGCTCAGAGCGAGAAATCAAGTCGCTGTGTTCGAATTTGAATTGAATTACTTGCATTCACATACGTGCAAATACCCTTAGGAAAGGTATGAATCCATCGCTTCTCTTTCCAGCTATGGGTTAAATAGCAGGACAGATTGGGTTCTCCAGCCTTGGTTGGTAACCATTCTACCGCAGAAAATAATGACAACCTACTGCGAGAGAATCTTCTGTCTCTTTCGGGACATGATCGCCAAAGCGTGTATTGCGTATGGCACTTAACTGACTGATGATATATATATATATATATATATATATATATATATATATATATCATTTCGGTGCAAAAGTTTTTGCCGATTTAAAATTTCATCTTGAAAATGAAAAACTGAGTTTTTGAAAATCTTTATTCATAACAATAACTACTTTTGATCTCTATAACTCGATTCCATCTGTCAACGAGCTTATAAATGCCTCGCTTGTAAAATAATTTAGGTTTTGATGTGAAATAGGAATCCAACTCATGTTTAATCTCCTCTCGTGATGTTAACCTAAGGCCATCTAAATTGTTTTGTAATCCTCGAAATAAGTGATAATCCGAGGGAGCTAGGTCAGGATATTATGCAGGGTGGGGCAAGATGGCACTTCTCATCACCTGTGACAAGCCTACCCAAAAATGGTGCCTGAAGGTGTCGTGAAAGCAAAGATTCGAAACAAGAAACATGTTCTCGCAGGTTCTGTAAAGAACATGGGTAAGAATATCGCAGAAAAATATGAATGATGCTTTAATAATTTGAAAGAAAAAGTTATAAATTAATCATGGTGATATGTTTAAGTAGTAACAATATGCATTATATAAATTACAATGATTTAAAATGCCCCTTTTACAAACCGGCAAAACTTTTGCACCGATCTGATATATATATATATATTTTTTTTCTAAACATATACTGTTAAATATAAGAGACAATGAATGTCTTTCATGTTTAATCATGAGCCGTTCTAAACATCGTATTTTGGCTTTAATTTCAGGTGAAAATAAAGACAAAAATTCTCCAACATTTGGATATTTTTTTATTAATTTGGTTCTAAGCTTTCGGCTCACATGAGCCATCTTCAGAGAGGTTACAAGGACTTTCACATAAAAGCATCCACCATCAATTTATGTTAACGTCTTTGTAACCTCTCTGAAAGAATGGATGCGAGTTAGTGTGATAAGAGATGTCTATTGACCTTACAGTTAAATTCATGGAGTTTGTAGCTGTCGGGGAAGCAAATATATGGAAGGGAATTCCACAGGCGGGAAGTGCGAGAAAAGAAGCTGTTAGAGTAGAAGTTGCGGTTAAATTTTATCGGTTTCACTGTAAAACGGTGGGACCTAGTTGCTAATTTAGTAACTCGTGTAAATTCATACCTGGGAGGGGGGTGCACCAGTGATCATCAGAGCAGAAGCCGTGAAAGTATTTATAGAAGAGGCACCTTCTAGTCTCATAAGTCCAAAAGCGTCTTCACGTCCTTGTGGGTGATAAATTATTTTAAACTCTAAAACCTCTTCTCGCAGACAATATGTCACTGCACTATCGCTGTTTCCATGAAGAGTGAGTGTCCAGACGAACTACATTCCTGAATTCCATCAGTTGTAATAAGACCCAACATGCAGCGCATATTTTAGCGAACCCCCTCATTCCCTTCGTATTTCATTAGTGAAATGTAAGTTGCACTAGAATACTTCTTCTCACGTACCTTCGCTCTGTGGTACCGACTCCCAAGAGGATGCTTCCCCGATCACTACTCCGGCTCTTGGGTATAACGATAAACTCCATCCGATTGCAGTGCCTCTAATTTGGAGGTTTAGTGAACCGTGAACCTACCTCATAATTGCTGTTGTTCCTACGTACACCCTGACCCGGAGTAATAGAACCTGTTAGTGTCCCAGCAATGGGCAAATAGTTAACCCCCAAACTGGGGTCAATACACTATAAGACCTGGTCTACAATCTGATTTCTTACTAAGAAATGGATATTCTATTCATACTTGTCAGTCAGTTTAGTGTCGTACGTGATACAGGCTTTGGGCAATCATGTCTCGAAATAGAGATGACTGACTGGGCAGAAGATTATTCCGCAGTAGGTTGCCATTGCTTTCTGCGGTAGACTGGTTGCCAGCCAATGCTAGAGAACCCAATATGTCCTCTTATTTAATCCATAACTAGAGGGAAGAGATGGATTAATACCTTTCCCAAGGGTAATTACGCGTAAGTGAATGCAGAGAATTCAACGGGAATTTGAACTCGGTCCCCCGATTTCTCGTTCCGACCCGATATCCACTGCACTACAACGCACATACATTCATACTAACCTATCCTAAAAAATCTTGTCGGCATTAGTAACCCACTGAGAATGATATACCGTAAAACAAACGAAACGAAACGAAACCCGATCACTACAATCTTAGCCTGTTTAAGTTAATCGTTATCTTCCTCGCATATTCTCATAAATTGTTTCTCTTGCATTGTAATTTGAGTGGCTCTTGGGCCTTATGCATGATGAACATTATTGTAAAAAAAGAAAATTCATTTCAGTAATTATTATTATTTTTTTGTGTTTTGCAGAATCATGCCCAAATCGTGGACAAGACATGTTATATTCAATAAATAACGTATGTTATTATGTCTTTAATAATCGATCCAATTTCAAGACCGCTGATGAGGCGTGTTGCAAATTAGAGGGACATCTTATTTGGTTGCAGTCCAATAACGAATATGAATTTGCAGTGAATAAACTTGATCGTAGTAAGTATTTTTTGGTTTCTTTCATTAAATTTTATCAAAGTGTTAATCTGAATGGACGTGTAGTGGGATAAGAAATTAAGAATTAAAATGAACCTTCCTCTTCACTTTTTACAAAAATTCACAATGACGTGTGAAATCCTGTTTTTTCCCAAATAGAAAAACAATTGACCATGTGCTTAAATAAAAAGTCGAAACCAGATTTTGCAAGTAGGTGTTAAATTGATTTTTGACCAATGGAAGCGACTTGCAAGACTTGAGGACTTCGCGAATCAGTGCGAAAAATCTAATGACAATAAAAGGGCCCCGATCAGCGTCAGTCAGTCAGTCAGTCAGTCAGATGAAAGCGGCAAGAAAGACAAAACTAAAATGTAACTTCAACTTCAAATTGACCAGGATATAAGGTCAGGTCGCACCTTGTTCTCTTTCTCTTTCTTTCCCGTGTACTGATTCCTTTTACTTCTTCTCCATCCAAATACATTCCTACTGAATACATACATACATACATACATACATACATCTAAAAATTCGTCGAAGTCAAGAAACTTTTCACTTCAGCCATATTTCTATAAGGGTCATTCTTACGTTGTGAAAAAATATGTTGAAGTGCAAAGTTTCTTGACTTCGACGAATTTTTAGATGTATTAATCCGATAGATTTTTATCGGTTTAAACGTTTTTCAATGGATACCCATATTTTGAGTAGATGTTCCGTTTATTTCAAACAGTATATTCATTTTCGTCTACTGGCCTGAATATTTGAGAAATCTTATTAAATTAAACCAGACAATGGCCCATATTATCCTTTAATAAGATTTTTTAAATATTCAGGCCGGTAGGCGAAAATAAATTTACTTTTTAAAATAAACGGCACCTCTACTTAAATATGGATATCCGCAAAAAACATCCTTTTAAATAATAATAATAATAATAATTATAATAATAATAATAATAATAGTTCCAATTCCAGTTGTTGCTTGAACCCTCAGTTTGATTGGAAAAAGCTACGATAGACTTATTGAATAGGATTCCTGAAAACCGAATGCATGGTCATCAGCAAAAAGAGCAGCCCAAAGTGCCAAATACAGTTGTGGGGGTATTAAAATCAAGCAGGTACGAAAATTTAAGTATCTGGGAAATGTTCTAACTGAAGACGGAAAGTGCGACACAGAGATCCAAAGGCAAATCGGTATGGCGAAAGACGCGTTCCAGAAGCTGAGTAAAGTATTAAGACACAGGAAACTCACTAAAAACTAAGAAAAGAGTACTGGATTGCTACGTGCTGTCCGTCCTTCAATATGGCAGTGAATGCTGGACAATATCATCAAAGATGAAGGGAAAACTTGAAGCACCTGAAATGTGGTTCTACAGAAGGATGCTGCGGATATCGTGGACCGAGCACGTGAGCAATGATGAGGTGTTGGAAAGGATGGAAGCGAAAAGGAAACTAATACTGAGCATCAGGAAAAGACAACGGAAGTTCCTTGGACATGCAATGAGGAAGGAGGGCTTGGAGAACCTGATACTAACAGGCCAGATAGAGGGAAAAAGAGACAGTGGAAAGCAGCGGATAATATATTTGAAGGGTCTGAGCAGGTGGATGACAACGGGGCTGAGAGACGTTACAGGAGAAAGCTTGCTAAGAGCCACCATGGATAGGGAGACGTGGAAGGCCATGATCGCCTACGTCCTGAAAGGACAAGGTACATAGAAGAAGGTATTTCTTGCCTTGAAAAAATACAAATCACTTCACTCACCAACCTTGGGGTAAACCCAGGGGTAAGTTACCCCCGTGGAGTAATGAGCCTATACTTTGGGGTTAATGGGTGTTTGGTTTGGCAACTTCAGGACAATATTGCTTCATTTTATGGGAAATTGGAACTATGGACCAGACGTACTGGAAAGGGAATTTTTGCACAATTTTCTGCATTGGATGCCTTCCTTGATAAAGTTAATTTTGAAGACATCCTCAACCACATGAAGACAGACATCAGTGATCACCTAAATGGCCTCTTGTAAAACTTACGTAAGAACTTTCCAAACTTGATTAATTCCAACAATGAATGGGTAAGAAATCCATATCTTGTGAGTGAAGATATGATTCATGATGAGGACTATCCAGCAAAATATTAATTTACTTACACTCAGGATGAACAATGCATGGAAGCTTTTGTTTGAGACCAAGTCTGGTCGAGACACCTTTTTTGAATCTCTCGTCTGCAGGATATACCAACACTAGCCTCTAGAGCAGTACAAATTCTCTTAAGATTTTCAACCACTTATTTATGTGAACAAGCTTTTTCTACTGTCCTTGGAATGAAGACCAAGAAACGTATCAGACTCAACGTGGCAAACGACGCCCGAATAGCCCTTTCAGTCACAAAGCCAAGAATAAATAAACTGGCACAGGCAATACAAGCTCAACATTCACATTAAGAATCACGGATAGATTACAGCTACTATACCTCTGATTATTATAGATTGGTACTATTGTATTGAATAATTTCCATGAACTTTGTCTGTTTTTGATGTATGAAAATATAATAACTTCTTTTTCTATATAACGGATATTTATTCATTGGGGTAATGGATAATAGTGAAATTGTATTTTAGGGTAATCGCAGCAAAAAGTTTGGGAACCTATGCAAGTACAA
The DNA here is from genome assembly GCA_037127315.1 of Ascarosepion bandense. Lineage (NCBI taxonomy): Eukaryota > Metazoa > Mollusca > Cephalopoda > Sepiida > Sepiidae > Ascarosepion > Ascarosepion bandense. The sequence goes on from JBBBDQ010001704.1 coordinate 3,232,879, forward strand.
CTAACACATTACGAAAAGCTTTATCTATATAAGATGTGTGTGCTCTTAGATTTTTATTTATTTGTTTTTTACAAACATTATCAGTGGAAAATGTCATGGGGATATTTATGACCTTGGATATCTGGTTGGTATCCGAAAGGAAGTCACATACTTGCTTTTCTGACGGTTACAACCTCCAGGAATTTGAATGCAATGTCAGTTCTCATCTCATATTCACTTGACTCCAATCTTTTCTACATCACCCCGTGTATCTTGTTCTTTTCCTTTCTCTCTATCTTCGCTCCTGTGTTCACATCCTTCTCTTTCCCTTTATCTGACATCCCCTGTAACTGGTTCGTCTTTCTCCTCACTCTCCTTCTGCCTAAAACTTAAACTCTCTCATGTAGCCCCCTGCGCATCAGTGGCGGTACTGCCTTGCTTGGGATGAAACGATGAAAAAAAAAAAAAAGAAAAGAAAAAATACAACAGAAATCAAAGATAATAATGATAATAATAATAATAATAATAATAATAATAATAATATATATATATATATATATATGTGTGTGTGTGTGTGTGTATGTATGTATGTATGTATGTATGTATGTATGTATAAAGACCTGAAAATTGAAATAGAAAAAATGTGGAAATTGAAAACAAGAATCGTGCCAGTGATAGTAGATGCATTTGGAATGATAAAAAATGGAACAAAACAACACATTGAAAGAATCTCTGGAAACCCCATCTTAAGAGATATACAAAAAATTGTCTTGTTAAGTACAGCCCACACACTAAGAAGAACTTTGTCTATGTAACGCTAGGGATGATGGGGAAGATAGAAAAAACACGAAATGGAGCCATAACAACACACCACGACCTGCCTTAGGTCTTCCCGCAGACTTGGTTGGTAGTGCGACCATAGCAGAAATTGAAATATGATGAAAAATGACAAATAATAATAATAATAATTACCGTAATTCCACATGTATAATATGCATTTTCATTCTGAAAAATAATAAGCAAAATTGTGGGTGCGTATTATGCACTGCTACAAAACATCTTTAAAAAATTGCCGTTTCATCGGTCGATTTTAGTTGAAAAATGACTATTCACCACAAACATATGACAATTTGACCCTAACATTCGGCGATGGTGACCCCATAGGGATATCAAATGCAATAATATGTACCTAACAATACTTATAAATATAAAATAACATAAGAATTATCATAACACTAAATCAGAATAATATTATTCTATGTTTAAAACCATTTTTTGTGAAAAACATATGGCTATGTGACAAAACTATGGGGACCGGCATCTTATTTTCTTCATAATACGTTCTGAATGATCCAAACACAATATAGGAATTTCTGTTTTCTTTTAGAATCGTGATAAATACAACGGAGAATCTGTAATGTGATCGATACCGACTTGGCTGACTGCCTGCAGTCACTCTCTCACCGGCGTGACGTGTCTTCTCTGTGACTCTTCTATAAATACTTTCACGGCTTCACGGCTTCTGCTCCGATGAACTTAGATCACTGGTGCCTCCTAGGTACGAATTTGCACTAGATACTAGATTAGCAACTAGGTCCCACCGTTTTACAGTGAAACCGATAAAATGTAACCGCAATTTCTACTCCAACAGATTCTTTTCTCGCACTTCCTGCCTGTGGAATTCCCTTCCGCATACTTGCTTCCCCGACAGCTACAATCTCCAGGAGTTTAAATGTAAGGTCAATAGACACCCCCGAACAAACTAACTCGCACCCATTCTCTCAAACACTCTTCCTATGTACATCCTTACTCATCTATCACCCTCCTTCTGACATTTCCTATATCCAATCGCTCTCTCAGCACCTTCCTCTATGTAACCCCCTGCGCTATAGTGGCAGTGGAATGCCTTGCTTGGGATGAAATGATTAAAAAAAATTGATACATATCAATTACTGCTTGAATAAGAATAGGAAACGCATTTTTTACACTTTTTCATCCTTATCGATGGATTTTTCTCGCCAATTTATTGTGTTGTAGCGAAACTTCGCTGCAAAGTCGTAGTGACCGGTTTGTGCCGGAAGTAAGACACGAAACAGGAAGGTAGGTTCAAAGCAGTGGATATATCAAGAAACAAGATATACAAAGAAGTGTTAATAACAAGTATTTTTTTTTTAATCGTATCACCCCGAGCAAGGCGGCAACGCCACTGATGTGCAGGGGGCTACGTAATAGTGAACAGATTGGAAAAGAGAACGCCGGAAACCACATCCCAGTTTAGGATGTGGTTTCCAGCTTTCTCTTTTCCAATCTTCTCACTTTTCTTTTCAATTGGAGTAGATAGATCTAACTATCGCCCGGTTCACACTCCACCCACGTCTATTGAACAGGTGAAGAGGATCATCCCTTGTTCCCTGTTTAGGATGTAGTTTCCAGCTTTCTCTTTTCCAATCTTCTCACTTTTTTTTTTCAATTGGAGTAGATAGATCTAACTATCGCCCGGTTCACACTCCACCCACGTCTATTGAACAGGTGAAGAGGATCATCCTTTGTTCCCAGTTTAGGATGTGGTTTCCGGCTTTCTCTTTTCCAATCTTCTCACTTTTTTTTTCAATTGGAGTAGATAGATCTATCGCCTGGTTCGCACTCCACCCACGTCTATTGAACAGGTGAAGAGGCTCATCCCTTGTTCCCAGTTTAGGATGTGGTTTCCGGCTTTCTCTTTTCCAATCTTCTCACTTTTTTTTTTCTATTGGAGTAGGTAGCTGTAACTATCGCCCGGTTCACGCTCCACCCACGTATATTGAACAGGTGAAGAGGATCATCCCTTGTTCCCTGTTTAGGATGTAGTTTCCAGCTTTCTCTTTTCCAATCTTTTCACTATTACGTAGCCCCCTGCACATCAGTGGCGTTACCGCGTTGCTCGGAGTGATACGATTAAAAAAAAACTGCTCTGTTAAACTGCTCTTTAACTGCCCTTCTTTAGAAGTCACGCAGGTATATAGCAAGAGGAGGAGTACCATAACCCTAACCCTAACCCTACCATAACACTATCCCTATCAAATTTCAGTGACAACATTTAACAAATGTCTTTTTAAATATCTTTTTTTAGAATTAATGCCAATTTGGATTGGTGGAGTAAGAACACACGAATATTCTTTCACCTGGAGATATTGTGGTCAATTCGAAGGTTTCGCAAATCATAAATATTGGGCTGATAGACACCCTCTTGATGGGAACACACATAGTATGTTTAATGGGGAGAATGTAATCAGCACCTGTTCACAAGAACTTCATCTACCATACGTATGTCGAGGTATGTATTCCTTTTATTTTTTGTATGTCTTTCCACAATTTTCAGGAGCGAGATAAACAAAATGAAGATATCCAGCTATCTTATTCCCGTATATTAGCGGAATTAAGAATCAGAATCGACGAGAAAGAGATGGCATATAATTCGCTACTGAATAAAAAAAAGTCCGATAGTTGTAAATTAGAATGAAGCCGAAAACTTTTACTTTTGATGTGTACCTATAAGAAAGATATTTAAAGCTATATTTCTCTCTGCGTATCGAGTCTCATCAGGGCGTGGATGATAGACAAAGGGTGTAATATATATATATATATATATATATATATATATATATATATATATATATATATAAAACAACAACAAAATATTGATGGAGGGCAGTGAAAACCCGTCCTCGAAGGCATCAAAAAGTGCTTAATACTATCCTGAGGAAGTAGAGCAAAAATACATTTACAATTGTTTGGATTCCGTATCTACCTAGGTTTCGACCATTAGGTCTCTTCAGGCATATATATATCTATATATATATATCTGTGGACATAGTTTTTCACTCACACTAAATATTTTCGAATAATTTTAAATACCTTCTGAATTTAGCATAAATAGTTGATTCCGTATTTAGTTTAGAATAATCTGAAATATTTAAAAACTTCGCTCTATTATATTTTCATAGTTATAGATTATTCTAAAAATTCGTGCAGTTTAAAATGATTCACCTTGTTTATGAAAATTATGACCTAATATTGCTCCCTAGTAATTGTAATGTTCTTTTTTTCTTATTTTGACGTTTAATACAAACCCTTTTTGAAAATGAAATATTATTGATCTGATTCTGTAACTTTCTAAAAGATAATGAAGAAAACAATGTCAGTGCCACAAGCCACGATAACTCATTTATTTTGCATTCATGGCTAAGATGGCTGAACTTGACATGAAGTTCCAAATGAAGATAGCTGATGTGTACAAGCCTGGTGTTGGATATACATCACTTTCAACATGTTCTTAGATCAACAATTCGTAGCATTATTATAAGTACAACGAGACTCATTGTGTTGAGAATAAATTAAGGAAAAATGGTTAACTTTGAGAGAATCGAAAGGAAAATTGTGAGAGATGTCTTGGAGAATCCTCACTTAACGACAAAGGATGTTGTCAATGATGTAAAGACATTAGGGTTGAATAGATCGATGAAGACAGTCACGAAATGCTTTAATCTAGTAGGACTTCGAACTTGCTGAAAAAGGAAAACTTTGTTGCTTGAGGTTAAAAACCCAAAATGCAAATTATCTTATGTCAGAATCCATCTTGAACATAGAAGTAAATATTCTAACTTTGATTTATGGTCAGATGAAACCAAACTAGAATTAACTGGTTACATGTGCCCCCTTTATTTATAGAGGAAAGTAAAGAAAGTTCCCAAAAAACAAAAACAAACAAAAAAAAAACAATAAAAAAACAATAAAAAAAACAACAAAAAACAGACAAAACAAACAAACAAACAACAACAACAACAGAAATAAACAAAAAAGCCCTTCCTAAAATTAAGCACGGTGCCGAGTTCGAATTCCAGCTGAATTCATTGCATTCACTTACGCGCAAATACCCTTGGGAAAGGTATTAATCCGTCTCTTCCTTCCAGTTATGGGTTAAATATCAGGAGAGATTGGGTTCTATAGCCTTGGTCGGCAACCAGTCTACCGCAGAAAGCAATGGCAACCTACTGCGGGATAATCTTCTGCCCAGTCAGTCATGTCTCTTTCGAGATATGATCGCCCAAGCGTGTATCACGTATGGCACTTAACTAACTGACTGAGTGGGAACATTCTTGTTTACGTTGCTTGCCGTTTGTTCCTTCGTGTGTTTTCGACAACTGTTGAATAATACGGTGTTTCTTCGTGAGTTATTTTGAAAGAAAAAAAGTGTTCGTAAATTGTTGTGTACAATTGTTTTTTTTTTATAGTGTGTTCTTTCGAATCCTGCGTGAGTTATTTCGCCAATTGTCGCTAACCGAAGCCTTATTCTTGTTTTTTGTTGAGTACCGAAGAAGGCTTATCCTATTTCACCAATTGTTGTGTCGTGAAAATACGATACAAACAAATGAGGGGTTAGTTCGTGTGGTAAAGACTAAGGAACACACGATTAAACCGACAATAAAGTTTATTGTACTAAGGTAAAAATATTAAGAGTCCACACAGTAGTCGCTATGTACAAAAATGGAGCGGAGAGAACTTCCGTCCGGTCCATGATCGTCTTCCGGTCATGCTCGCACGTAATCTACGGCGTGGTGTATTTATAATGGGTACCAGAATCAAGCAGGTACAAAAATTTAAATACCTGGGAAGGAAATATAGAAAACGATTAAAAGCAATAATAAAGAACAAAGATTATGCAGTTGATTATCGAGGCAAGGGGGCAATAATTTTGTCCCATATTAATTTTTTTTCTGTCTGCACATTCTTCCAAATCAATTATTTCAGCATTTGTGAAAATATGCACATGTTTGTAATTGAAGAAGTTGGTTAATGATTCCGTTCATTACTATATATATATATATATATATATATATATATATATATATATTGTAAGAAAGTTATGGAACATGTAGGTTTTAAACCCACTGTTCAGTCATTTAATTTTATAAAGAGTGCTCGATATAACGTAGAGCTTTATATTGTAATATTTGTTACAATGGTTTCAAACATTACAATATATATATATATATATATATATATATATATATATATATATATATATATATATATAACTCTCCTCTGTCCTCTCTAAACTCTATAACCTCTGCCTATCTACTTCCTGCTTTCCTGCCTGTTGGAAGTCCTCCTGCGTAGTTCCAATATTTAAGAATTCTGGCGAACCCTCAGACCCCGCCAATTACCGTCCTATTAGTCTCCTTCCAATCTTTGGCAAAGTTTTCGAAGCCATTATCAATGCCGAGGTGATTCAGCATCTTATGGCCAACGGGCTTCTCTCTGACAAACAGTACGTGTTTCGCTTCACCAGGTCTACTGCTGATATGCTAACGACCATTACCGAGTACATATACCAGGCAATCGACAAGAATGGTGAAGCCCGAACCGTTGCCTTGGATATCTCCAAAGCATTCGACAGGGTCTGGCATGCTGGCCTCTTGTGCAAACTGCGGAGCTATGGGATAACTGGACATCTGTTTGATCTCATCCAGTCTTTCCTCTCTAACCGCACATTGAAGGTGGTATTAAATGGGCATGCCTCCCAAAACTACCATACAAACGCGGGCGTCCCTCAAGGTTCCATCCTAGGTCCCACGCTCTTTCTGATCTACATTAATGATCTCTCCGACACCATTAGATCCCAAATTGGCATGTATGCCGACGACACAACAATCTACTCTCGCATCGATCAGAAACCAGGTCTGGACGACAAAGTGAACCTCGCTGCCGTACTTGAAAGGGAGCTCCAATCCGTAGTGGCCTGGGGTAGGAAATGGCTGGTAAATTTCAATGCCTCTAAAACAAAGCTGTTATCAACTAACCACCATAGACAATCGCATCTACCTCCCATTAGCATGGGACAGGCTAGCCTCCCAGAGAGTAAAATACTACGCCTCCTTGGCCTTACACTCTCGGCGGACCTCAAATGGAATGACTATATTGAATCCATTGCCAAATCTGCTGCTATGAAAGTCGGCTCCCTGTGCAGGGCCCGGAAGTTTTTCCCGTCTGAATCTATCCTGCACATATATAAATCTACCATCCGCCCGTGTATTGAATATTGCTGCCATATCTGGTCGGGTGCCCCTGCTGCTCTCCTTGGGCTTCTTGACAAAATACAAAGGAGGATCTGTAACGTGGTTGATACTGACTTGGCAGACCGGCTGCAGCCGCTCTCTCACCGGCGTGATGTGGCTTCCCTGTGCCTCTTCTACAAGTACTTTCATGGCTTCTTCTCCGATGAGCTTAGATCACTGGTGCCGCCTAAGCACGAATTTACACGAGATACTAGATTAGCAACTAGGTCCCACCCTTTTACAGTTAAACAAATAAGATGTAACCGTAAATTCTACTCCAACAGCTTCTTTTCTCGCGCTTCCCGCCTGTGGAACTCCCTTCCACAAGTCTGCTTTCCCGACAGTTACAATCTCCAGGTGTTTAAATGTAGGGTCAATAGACACCTTCTATCACACTAACTCCCAACTATTCTCAGAACACTCTCATCTACCCAACCCTCATTCTCGGTATCCTTACCCGCCTATCACCCACCCTCTGACATTTCCTATATTTAATCAGCCTTTCTCCACTCTACGTAGCCCCCTGCGCAGTAGTGGCAGTGACATGCCTTGCTCGGGGTGAAACGCTTATATATATATATACATATATATATATATATATATATATATATACTAGCATCATAGCCCGGCGTTGCTCATGCAACTCAGAACATTTTAGTAGTAGGATTCGGTTACATAAAAAAATTATTATATAAAAAATTGTTGTTTAAAAATTGTTAAAAATTTCCATTAAAAAATCTATTTCCTTTTTTTTTTAGCCTAAACGTAATATGATTTTTTGTGTGACATTGTAAACAACATTGCGTTTGTTTTTGTTTCAAAATTACCGGGAAAAATATTTACATTTTTTGTTGATTAAACGAATTTAACATAAAAATAAAAATTATTTATTTTGTTTTACTGAAATTAGAAATATAAAAACTATTACTCTCTCAGTTCAGAAATTTTCGAAGAATATTTAAAAATGTAAAAATGTAAAAACTATTACGCTCTCAGTTCAGAAATTAAAAAAAAAATTTCTTTTGTTTCAAAATGACGGGGAAAAATATTCACATTTTTTGTTGACCAAATGAATTTTTAAAACGTCGGAATAAAAATTAAATATAAAGACCCATTTTTTTAGTCGCGTTTGACACGTGTGATTTGATTTCTGTGACATAATTCAGTAACCATCTTAGATCTTAGATGTTTTATGAAGCAAATGTAAACAATCTGCACTATTGGCCAAAAAGTCCGAAAGGGAAAATTGATGAACTTAAAGTCAAAAATTATGTGTCGACCTGGCTTCCCTGCAGATATGTGTTCCTAGAAAGTTTGAATGGTGTAGCTTAAAAAATGTAGGCGTCACACAAAGACTAACAGATTGCCTTTTATATATATCGATAAAACAATTAAAATGAAAAATTCCTAGCGTCTGTTGTTCGTGCGAATGTGTAGTCGCACCAGTATAACAGATTTAACGCAAGTAAGTCCTAAAAGACTAAACGCATTACATGAAAGATTTTTGTCAATTCTGTCATACATTTTCTCTCAATATTGTTCTTAATAAATTGATAAAAATATATATTCCATTATCTCTCACGCACACACATACATGTATGTAATTTTAATTTCAAATTTAATTTTAAAATTAATTTTTAATTTAATTTTAAATTTAATTTTAAAATTGAAATTAAATTTCAAATTTTAAATTTTTCTTTATTTTGTTTCTCCAATTTATTATATTAGCTCTAATGAATTTATATCTTCGTGTTTTGCTTTTAAATTTTTTCTAATTTACGTTTTATGAATAATTTCTCTGTTTGTGTATTTGATTTCATCATTTTTTTAAATGCCAAAAGATTTAGCTTGAAACAATGCAACCGATGTCCTTATCTGTCTGCAATTCACTTCCGGCCAAAATTTTAAATTTCTCTTTCTTAGCCGTTTTTATTGTCTCTCCCCTTTCTTCCCTTTATACATTTCCTCATTTTTCCTCTTTATTTTTTTTTTCACTTTCTTCCTACTACTTTTGTATCTTTGCTTTTTATTTATAGAAGTATAATTTTTTTTTAATGCCAAAAGATTTGAGCCCAGACTCCATGTAACCGATATCAATAACTGTCAGCAATCCATTTTCTGCCTATATTTAAAATCTCTCTCTCTCTCTTTCTCTTAGGCGTTTTCATTGGCTCTTTCTTCTCAATAATTTCTCACTTATTTTCCTCTTTACTTTTTATTTCATCTCTGTCTTTTCCTTTCTTCTTTCTTTTCCTTTTCTTGATTTCTCATCTAATTTTCTCATCTTTTCTACTCTCTTTCTTTTCCCCTCTTTTTAAATATCTTTTTACCACGTACAAAAAGATTTCCAAAAATATAAAAGGAAGTGGTGTTTTTTAAAATAAAAGAAAATTTGTTTTTCACCATCATTATTAACTACCTAATAAGACATTGTTCTTTCAATGTCGCAACAAAACGTACAGTTGTGTAGTAGTTTGTAGTTTGTATATGTTCTAAAGTAATAATTAATACATATATATATATATATATATATATATATATATATATATATATATATATATGTATGTGTGTGTGTGTGCGAGTGTATCATACAGTCTCTTATAATTTTTGGTGATTGTTCGAGGAATAATGAAATTATTCAGGGAAATATTAAAGAAGATAGATAATAATGTAAATGTTATTTCACACATGTATAAAGTATAATAGTCGATATTTTAAACTAATGTTGTGAGAAACGTTTTATGAATCTTATCAGATTTTTCAAGTCAGATAATCAAGTCATATATTAGTCAGATAAATCTAAACTTATTTATAAATGGAACTGTGTGTGTGTGTGTGTGTGTGTGTGTGTGTGTGTGTGTCCGTTACCTATAGACTCCGAAACGGCTGAACCGATTTTCTTGAAAATTTGCACAATTGTACTATAAGCGTCTGCGAGTGTTCTTAGCTAGGTTTTGTGTCGAGGTACCGCCGATAAATATCGAAAATCGATAATCGAAAAAAATCACGTTATAGAAGGAATGGTCCGATTTTAATCAAATTTGATACACTCATAGACAAAGACATAAGAAATAATACGTATATTTGATTCACTCATAGACAAAGACATAAGAAACGATATTCAGAAGTTTCAAGGTTGCAGTTCTTACAATAGTGCAGAAAATCAATAATATATATATAAAAGCTTTCATTACACCCGAGCAACGCCGGGCTATACTGCTAGTTCTATTATAGAATATTTTTAGAAAAAATATAACATCAGAACCTGAACAAAGTTTACAGAGCCAAATGTTTTGAATAAAAAATGAAAATAAATGTCAAAGTTATAATAACAACCATCTCCAGGGCCTGATTATGACCTTTCGGGACCTCTACGCTAATAAAAGTAGGCTTCACCTCAGACAGAACCACCTTCCAACTCGCCCACACACTTCCTGATATATTTCACCGACATTTACATAGTTTAAAGTGAACTTACTGAAAATTTTTAAATTCTTTAAATAAACTAGAATATCTATCTTTTGTTTGCCAATAAGTATATTCTTTAGGAAATAACAATTGTAAGCCGAATTATTGCATATTTCGACAAAACCGTAGTGAACAGGAATTATTTTTAAACAGCATTATAACAGTAAACAATTAAAATAAATATGAGTTTTTAATATGGATATACTTTCAGTTTAACTATTTAAAAGTTACAACACCTAGAAAATTAAAATCAGTTCTTTATGAAAATTTCTAATATTTAAACATTCCGGAATAAAACAATAAAACACAATGACATAAACATTTCTCCTTGCTTTGAGTCCTGCAAAGTTAAATAAATATAAGTTTGGCTGGGCGTCTGACTCGCCTTCCTTCACGCCAACGTGTGGTACCCCGATCTCGTCGTCACTTAGCCTACAACCAACGACATTGCCCGAGCGTCACATAGCCGGCTGCTGAGCGTCCGACCACGGCAAGCGAGTTGTAGTCAGCAAGGCGTCTGACTCGCGTCCGATCACGCCAACGTGTAGTACTTGGCGCAAGTTGTCGTTTAGGCCGTCCCGTGGAACGTGCGACGAGGGATCGCTCGTAGACCACTTGACTTCGGGGTGTCGTACTTAGTAGAGCAGCCACCACACTGCGATCTCTTGAGACTAAGCCCTCGACCGACTCGATTCGTCCTCCGGGGTGAGACGGCCCACTCCCGACTTGGTCCGCCAAGACCACCGTCGGCGGCGAAAAGGTGCGTGCGTTTCAATTCTTCGGTGTCGTTAGCGTTAATCGTTAATGCCGTGTTTTTTCTTTCTTCCCCTTTTTGGTTCTTCGTTCGTCTCTGCCTTGATCGTTGTCATCTTCTCAGAAGGGTGATAATTCTCTCGGTGTCACACCTTCATCACTCATCTCGGTCGGTTGTGGGGTGATGGGTTTCTCGGTGTCAGCCTGCCTTTCACACTTTTTCATTTCCACACTTCAGTTTATGGACCTATTTAGAAGTTATAGCATTCAGAAAATTAAAAGCATTGCTTTCTAAAGGCTAAGGGACCCTAGGCTGTTGTCTATATTAGCCTAAAGAATAATCCTGTTCATGTCTTGAAAGTTGTTTTTTAAGAAGTTGTCTGTTAATTTTGTGAACTGTTTTATTGCTTCATGCGTATAGTGGGCTGATTATCTATTCCTTTTCTAGTTGTAGTGGGAGTCCGTTCGAGTGAAGGGTAGTTGTATACTGTTGCAGGTTAACGGAATTTGGCCTTGTGGTAGATAGCCCACTGTAAGTCATAAAATGATTATAAAATCAAAACAAGCAAACTGAGTTGAAAGATAACATTTTTATATATACACATATCAATTAATGTTTTTACAATTAAAGTAATACTTGAATATAGGTCCAACGGAGGTTAAAATGTTCATGGCAAATAATAAGCTGGAAGAGATTTAAGGTTTAGGAATGTGGGGAGCGTGTAAGTGAGGAATGTCTTTGATGTAGTCGCTCCTTAGGTCAGTAAGTAGTTTTGAGACAGGGGAGAAGGAAAGAGGCAAGCATAGTAGCCGCTTGACTTAGGTCAAGGGGATATTGATTACACTCTTCTCCTCAGGTTCTGCCTGCTGGGGTCTGTTTGTATCTGCTTTTTATATCTCCTTTTTGGATCACAGCTGCTCGTTTGGGATTTCACACTTGTATTTGATTCTGGGCTTCCCATTGGCTGATAAATAAAATTCGCGTAGGCTCGCGAAATGGAAATTTAATATTTGATTAGTTTTTATTTTTTAACCGGAACATCTGCGCGAAAACGGATGCGCAGCGACGACTTATGGTCATTTGCTTTCTGGTCGTTATAGAGCGAACATCCGGTCCATCGTTTTTGCTCGGTATCACCGCATGCGAAACGGACGACAAAGAATCGAAAACAGCATTGGAATGTAAACCTTCCTCTTTTAATATTTCCGATTTTTTTAATTGGTGCCACAGCTTCAGATGGGAGTCTTAGTTTTTTTTTCACCGAATGTGACGGAGCATTATCTTCACGAAAGTGCTTGTTTTTTTTAAAACTCTGACATCCTGTATCAGTGCATGCCTTTGCGACCATTTTAAGATCGGCCAATCACACTATTTACATTATTCGGTCTATTGTCCTCATCTTTGTTGTCATTTGTACGACTTCTCGGCCGTTGTACGCTCCGGCCTTCTTCAGGTGCTAGGAATTTCGAACCGATCCCTTTATTAAATTTACTGGGATATATCATTCTCATTTCTTGCGTAGTGTCAAAATTGCAATATGAGCTCTGGTAAAAATACTAGAGAATCATTAATGTCAAAATTGCAATATGTGCTCTGGTAAAAATACTAGAGAATCATTAGTGTCAAAATTTCAATATGAGCTCTGGTAAAAATACTAGAGAATCATTAGTGTCAAAATTGCAATATGAGCTCAGTTAAAAAATACTAGAGAAAACCATTAACATCCAAAAATTGCTATATGAACTCTGGTAAAAATTGATTACTGAACATTAGGTTTATAAGTCCCAGAAATTCAGTTGATTTTGGCCTATTAGACGTTGGTTAGTTCCTGTGATTTGGCCCAAAGAGCTGTGGGTTCAATACCAGGCTATAGCAGTGGTTAACAAGTAACTTAGAAGGTTAGAGAGAGATAACTCATGACTACCAAAAGAGACTCTACGCAAGTAATGATATATCTCAGTGATTGTAATAAAGGATTCAGTTCGGTTCGAAATTTCTAGCACCTGAAGAAGGCCAGAGCGTACAACGGCCGAAACGTCGTACAAATGACAACAAAGATGAGGACAATAGTCCGAATAATGTGAATGATGTAAATGCTACCTCATCTCAGTAATATAGACAAATCGGCCAATCATTTCGCCACCTATAATCGTAAACCCAAATATCATGTCACATCTTCCTTGCTTAGGTCTCAATCTGCCAGGATCTTCTATGTTGGAAACTCCCCAGTCTAATTCCGCCGCTCGTTTTAATAAATTTTCCTAATGGACTTTTTTAAAGGAACACCGTGAGCGTTTTCATTGATTTTGCCTCTTTATTTAACACCCTACATCAGCGGTCAGCAAACCCCGGCCCGCGGGCCACATCCGACCCTCGAGTGAATTTTGTCCGGCCCGCTACCTTACTCTATACATGATATAAATATAGGTAAACCAAACCAAAGTGACAGTTGATAATCTGAATATATTGCGTTAAAGTTTAAAAAAAAAATATTTCTTTTTACCCGGAGAATGTTTTACTTTTATTTTTATTTGTAGGGAACTCCAAAATTAGTGTACGGCCTCACTAACTTTTTCTGTGAAATGACTTTCGTGAGTGGGCACTTTCAAATGAACATAAAATGGTGTTTTCAACCGATTTTAATGGAATGTTTTTCCGTAATGATTTATGAAACATTTATTTTTAAGAGGTCATATTTTTTTTAACAAAATTTCCGTCAGATATTAAATTATATTGAATTCTTGCTTTCTTCAAACACATAGAAAATTTATTCACATATTTAATAACATGGTTCTTCTCCATGACACTGGAACCATAGCTGTTTGGCCCTTCTCCATGATTCTACATACTTTTTGACCTTCAATCTCCAAAAGGTTGCCGAGCCTTGCCCTACATACTGTTCTTTTGAACATTTTATATCGATGGCCAATCAAACCTAGAGCTTTTGCCGATCACGATTAATGGATGTTTGTTCAATGGGGTCCGGCGTCTTTAAAACTTATCTCAACCCAGACCTCAAGTGGAATTCGTACATACATTCCATCCATAAAGATGCTACAAAAAGGCCAATTTGCTGTAACGCTACAAGTACTTGAACCCCCATCGCAATTTTCTATCTTTACAATAGCCAGACCAGGTCGCAACTAGAATACTGTTGCCAAATATGGATAGGATACACCTAGTCTTCACCTTCTACTCCCAAAAGAGTTCAACAGAGTCTCACGTCCTTTGGGGTGACGAATTATTTTCAATCCTATAACCCCTTTCTCCCAGATGAGACGTTGCAAGACTCTCGCTGATTTATCGCTACTAGCGGAACCCGGGGAATTTCCACGGAAGGATAATTATGATTTCCTGGAAAAGATTTACTTTGTCATACTAGAAATGATAGTGACATCTTCAAACATAAATGTATTGGATAATAAAATAACGATAACACAGAGTGTAATTTTATTAAAATATCTATAAAAGTCATGTCCATAGAAGCTAATTTACTGTAATCTTATATTATATTATGCACAGACCATAACCAAAATACTGTACGCTATTTTGTGAGAGATTTTGAAAGAGAAATTTTTTTTTTATGACTGAAAAATCATGGCTCATTGTGTCTCATTGTGTCCATTGTAAACAGAAAAGACCAACTGAATAATGGCCAAGAGTGTAGAGACCAGAAATTTCGTTATTAGGTCGCGGGATACGACAACACACCTACCTCTTTTTTACTATATTGTACAGTACACACACACACACACACACACACACACACACACACACACACACACATACACATTTACTGCTACAACCACCAGCTTAAGCTGTTACTGCTACGGTAATGCTATAGGCTCTCTCCTCCTACTCTCTCACACTTTACTACCCTTCTGTTTGGCAAAGGTGAAAGAAAGATCGAGGTGAGTAGCGTTTATAGATTATAAAAAGATAGAGGGGAAGGAAAAGCTCGTGTAGAGAGTAAGTGTGTTATCTTTCTTCAGTGGCGTAACGGACGGAGGAACTAAGTAACTAACTCCGTATCTAAGTAGCTAACTAAGGAAGGAACAAGCAGAATTATTATATGATTTCCATTGAGAGTATTCAGATGAACGACTCTTACTAGTTCCACCAGTCCTAAACTTCACAGCTAAGACCCACCATACCACACTCACTGTAGCGAACCACTCTCATTCCATGCGTATTCTTTTTGGTGAGATGTTAGCTTCACTCGAGCAGCTTCTTATGAACTATGGTATTATGGAACCAACTACCAAGCGTTTGCTTCCTCGATCACTACAATTATGATTCTTCCAGTCTAGGATCAACTGATATTCCCATAAGCTGTGTTTGTTACTCTGTATCCCTGTACCAGGGTGAACGTCATTATGAAAAATATAAACAAAAGGTTCTTAAAATTCTTTAGTATTTGTCTGGATTTCTAGGATGAGGTAGTATTTACAGTATTTACATTATTCGGACTATTGTCCACATTTTTGTTGCCATTTGTATGACGTTTAATAATAGATCAGTCTATTTGTCTATATTTCTGTGATGACGTAGTATTTACACGATATGCATTATTTGGACTATTGTCCTCATCTTTGTTGTCATTTGTACAACGTTTAATAATAGGCCATTCTATTTGTCTATATTTCTGTGATGAGGTAATATTTACATTATTCGGACTATTATCCTCATCTTTGTTGCCATTTGTATGACGTTTAATAATAGATCAGTCTATTTGTCTATATTTCTGTGATGACGTAGTATTTACACGATATGCATTATTTGGACTATTGTCCTCATCTTTGTTGTCATTTGTACAACGTTTAATAATAGGCCATTCTATTTGTCTATATTTCTGTGATGAGGTAATATTTACATTATTCGGACTATTATCCTCATCTTTGTTGCCATTTGTATGACGTTTAATAATAGATCAGTCTATTTGTCTATATTTCTGTGATGACGTAGTATTTACACGATATGCATTATTTGGACTATTGTCCTCATCTTTGTTGTCATTTGTACAACGTTTAATAATAGGCCATTCTATTTGTCTATATTTCTGTGATGAGGTAATATTTACATTATTCGGACTATTGTCCTCATTTTTGTTGCCATTTGTACGACGTTTAATAATAGATCAGTCTATCTGTCTATATTTCTGAGATGAGGTAGTTTTTACAGTATTTACATTATTCGGACTTTTTTATACTCGCTCAATAGCTAGAGCGCTCTAATTCATTTCACTGAATGAGCGATGCCAGAGTAGCTACTGTTTATCATAATCTACTATTTTTCCAGAGTGTTCAATCAGGTTGTGAGAGCGTAAATATTGTCATCCGCAGACAGATCTGTTTCGTCGTATCACAGCTCATCAGTACGGTTAGACTCCGATTGATTTTTAACCCAGGGTTGAAACGCGACCGAAATGGCGTCAGTCGGCGAATCTACCCCTGGGCTATGCGCGTTCGGTGGAAGTAGGCAGACTTTTTAGCACATATTATACGCGCTCAATAGCTAGAGTGCTCTAATTCATTTCACTGAATGAGCGATGAGTACATGCCAGAGTAGCTACTGTTTATCAAAGTCTACTATTTTTCCAGAGTGCTCAATCAGGGTGTGAGAGCGTAAATATTGTCATATAATGACCAAAACAACTGTATAAAAGTTTTATTCATCGCACCTAAAAATTAAAAGTTAATTAAAATCTTAATCTAAGTTCAAAATGAGTTTTTTCATTTCATTTTAGTATTGTTTGCCAAACTAATGTTATTAAATATAAGTCATGGATTCAGCTCTAGAAATGTTCTGATCTCTTTTCAGTGTGTCACCGAGGCTATTATGGCAAGACGTGCAATTCAAATTGTAGTCCCTGTTTCGGAGCCAAGCCATCATGCCATGCGTTTACTGGTCAATGCCAATAGCGAAAATGAATGTAAGATGTTTTTCATTTCCACAAACCTATTCACCTCTTCTCTCTTTTTGTTTTCGTCTCTTTTCTTTTTATAGAAACGAAAAAAAAAAAAAACTTTTCAGATTTTACGTATTTACCGAATTTTTATCTTTCTAGTAATTTCTGAAATTCTAGAATTAAGTTTTCTCTACTAATACCACTACACAAAATGTTCATGTTTCAGAACAAGATATATATTGTTATCACGTTGAATACAGCGGTTCTCGCTCGATCACCGACGTTAATCAACGTTGAGTCTGGTCAGTACTTAGATGGGTGACCGCTTGGGAATACCAGGTGCTGTAAGCGTTATTGACGGATGTGCGTTGTGGTGCAGTGGATGTCGGCTCGGAGGGTGAAATCGGTGAGCCGAGTTCAAATTCCAGTCGACCACTTTGCATTTACTTACGCACTGGTACCCTTGGGAAAGGTATTAATCCGTCCCTTCCCTCCAGTTATGGGTTAAATAACTGCGGTCTGTTGTTCATGCGATCTGTGGTAGACTTCTGCACCGATTGTTTGTTATCAGCAGTTCCAAAAAGTGTGGATGGTGCTACACAAGCCTTCACCACTTTAAACAGTTCTTTGTGTGGTAGTCTAACTGAGTTAGATGCTCATACGTCGAAATCGACGGGAGAGTCCATAACATAACATATATATATATATATATATATATATATATATATATATATATATAAAATAAAATAAATTTCGAAGTTTAAAACCGTTGTATGATCATTTCTACATAAAATCCCTAAGAGATTTCACGCATTCACGCATCATCGTCATTATTATTATTTTATAATTGGCTCTGTAATTTAAAAATTAATTACATTGAGACCTCCACCTGTATCATTTTTTTAATATTAAAATATTAATATTAATTAGGATCGGGTCTTTGAGATTTTTAACTTCCTGCTTTTCATTTTTGGATTAAATTATATATATATATATATATATATATATATATATATATATATATATATATATATATATAGACTGTCGAACATTTGTTTAAAGTTTTCAATTTCCACTGTTGACGATAAAAGACATTATTTATCAATCAAACCAAGCATCGATGAAAGGTATTGTTTGTTACTTCATCTTTGTGTTTTAATTGTTTCATAATTCGTGTACATTTCTTTTTCAGAATTGCAATTTGAGGCATTAATAAAATCCAAGGATTCGATATAAAAGCGGAAATGTTTGTCCATTGTCACCCAGGAAAAAAGTACAGCCATTTTTTTTTTTTTAGCAATGTTTCAGGAAATGTCTAGTCATATTGAAAGTGTATTCATTAAAAAGAATGGTGATGGTGATTAAAATTTTCCTTTGGGAATTAGAATGCGGAATCGGTTTGCTTTGAGTATTGAATTAAGCAACTCCAATTTTTAAGGGAGGTTTTTCCAGATAACGTTTAACGTATTTTGACTCTTTATTATTAGTTGAAAGACAAAGTGCTATTTCTAGCGTTGAAAAAAAAAAAAAAAGGAAAAAGAAACGATTCCTGTTTATGTAAACACTTTCAGTGAATTAGGGATTTCACTTTCGTTCTGTTATCAATTTTTTCAAATAACATTCATGATGATTGCAATCAGATAACAACATCTGATGTATTTTATGATTTTATTTGCCAAAAATTGTTTCGTAAAAGTTTGTTTTTGCTGTACCCAAAATATTTCTGTAAAAAAAAGGTATAAAATTATTTTTAAATAAATTGCTAATACAACAATTTCTTTTTGTATTTGATTAATTCTTTTCTCTTTGAATTTATTTCCTTTTTATCCATTTCGACTTTAATAATGTGGAAATGTTTAGCCGGTAATTTAACATTGTACAAATAACATGCGCTCGTACGACGAATTATATTTACTTATGTCAACTTATAGGTTAAGCAAGGTAGAATCTATCTATCTATCTATCTATCTATCTATCTATCTATCTATCTATTTCCATATCTATCTATCTATCTATCTATCTATCTATCTATCTATCTATTTCCATATCTATCTATCTATCTATCTATCTGACTGTCTGTCTGACTATCTGTCTGTCTATCTGTCTGTCTGTCTGTCTAGCTGTCTATTTGTTTGTCTATCTGTCTATCTATATGTCTATCTGTTTGTCTGTCAATCTGTCTGTCTATCTGTCTATCTATCTGTCTATCTGTCTGCCTATCTGTCTATCAAACTATACGTCCAAAATGTTTTGGATCTTCCACTATCGCAGTTTTTTCATAGCTATTTTCACACCAGTCTCTTTTTAACTCTCTTTCTCAATATATATATATATATATATATATATATATATATATATATATATAGTATCCTTTGCATTTTAGTGGAATCGTCGCCTTGCTTAGGATGAACTCATAAATGTAAATGCGATGATGTCGCTAAAATGCAAGAAGATACTTGGTGTGAAAGAGAATGAAAATCTTTAGAAGAAACCCATTCCTAAACAGAAAACAGAGGATAAATCTCTAATCTTGTCAAGAAACCAGGGAGGAGTGTTATCTATCTATCTATCTATCTATCTATCTATCTATCTATCTATCTATCTATCTATCTATCTATCTTTTTTTCTTTTTATTTAATCGTATCACTCCGAGCAAGGCCGTAACGCCACTGATGTGCAGGGATGGAAAAAGAGAAAGCCGGAAACCACATCCTAAACAGGGAACAAGGGATGAGCCTCTTAACCTGTTCAATAGACGTGGGTAGAGTGTGAACCGGGCGATAGTTCAGTCTACCTACTCCAATCTATCTATCTATCTATCTATCTATCTATCTATCTATCTATCTATCTATCAGCTTATGCATGTATCAATCCTAGTATTTTCTTAACACCTCTTTTCTCTCTCTCTCTCTCTCTCTCTCTCTCTCTCTCAGTCTTCTCATACACATTTATCTATCAGTCTCTCTCACTCTCTCTCACTCTCACTTTCTTTATCGATCTATTGTTAGTCTCTTCATATCGACTTATGCAGGTATCAATCCTAGTATTTTCTTATATTTTAAACACCCCTTTTCTCTCTATCTCTCAGTTTTAAACTTCAATTCATCTAAGACCAAGCTGTTGTCTGTCAACCATTACAGGCAACTTCTTCTGCCTCCCATAAGCATGGACCAAGTGATTCTCCCTGAGAGTAATACACTACGCCTCCTCGGACTTACCCTGTCCTCAGACCTCAAATGGAACCACTATATTGAATCCATAGCAAAATCTACTGCTAAGAAGGTTGGGTCACTGTGTCGATCCAGGATGTTTTTTCCACCTGAATCCATCCTGCATATATACAAGTCAACCATCCGTCCGTGCATGGAGTACTGCTGCCATTTATGGCCAGGTGCCCCTGCCGTTCTCCTCAGTGTTCTTGACAAGCTCCAAAGACCCGCTCGTAAAAAGGGAGGAAGTCCAGAGTGTGGTCAGAAACTGCATCAATCGACTTAACTTGCCCCGAATGTGCAATATCCTGACGACATTCGAAACACAAACAGTTGAATGAGATTATCTGTCGATATAACACATTATCGCGAAGGTACGTACTTGTCAATGGATGACTATCGAGCTAGGCGACTGGGAATAGTGAAGAAATTGGGCGCGGAAACAGCAGCTGTTATTGCAGAAGAACTTGAGAAAGTGATTCTTGAACGAGGACCAGTACAGAAGGTGGTAGTGGACCATGGCACGGTTTTCCGCTCGGAACATCTTCAAACGTTACTTGAAAAGTGGAAAATATGAAGGTACTACAGAGGAGCATACAGGCCGGGAGAAAATGGAATAGTGAAGCGACATCATCGGACAGTGAAAGCAATAGCTGAGAGACGAGAGATACGCCTCGAGAAATAACGTTTTGGTACACTGCGCTTAAGGTTGGACAGAGAAAGGAGACTGTACCGCAAGGGTCAGTTTTCACCTACGAGTGGAGGTACCGCCGAATACGAATGAGGAAGTGCCGGTCAGAATCTAAATAAACGAAGAGGTTAGAGTGAAGCCACCAACTGCTCGGTGCACGACGCAAAGGTGGAGAGGGTTGGTGACTCGAGTGCAATCACCTAACAACCTGATCGTTGTCGATATGCCACGGTATATTTTAAATTTTAGTGGTCCTTTGCGGCAGCAATGCACACACACACACACACACACACACACACACACACACACACACACACACACACACACACACACATATATATATATATGAAAGCAAACACAAATTTCGAGTACATAAACACAAGCTTTAACCATCCCAAAAGCACATTCACAAAGAACTTGAACACAGGCTATCAGAAATTTCGTCAAACAAAACAATATTTGATAAAAAGAAAAAAAAACTATGAAGATGCACTAAAAAAACGGACCATACAAACATTCTAGAATATAATCCACAACCAAACAGATAAATAAAAAACGATGATAGAAAACGAAACATTATCTGGTTCAACCCACCATTCAATTTAGAAGTAAAAACCAAAATAATAAATATTTCTTAAACTGATCGATAAACACTTTCTAAAAAGCTCTGAACTAAACATGATTTTCAATTAGAATACAATCAAACTGAGTCTTACATGTACTAGTATTTTATAAAATTTCATAAAAAAACATAACACCAAAAATTTAAAGAGCATTGTACAAAACAAGATCATTAAAAAAGAATGTAACTGTAGGGACAAAAATAAATGCCCACTTCATGGACTTTGAAATGCAAAAGAAGTCATTTACAAAGCAAAAGTAAATTACTTAAATAGTCAAAACAAAACATATTTGGGATCAACCAAAGATACTTTTAAGACCAGATGGTTTAATCACAGGTCTACATTGAAAATAGAAAACTTTAAAAATTGTACAAAATTGTCTAGCTACGTGTGGAAATTAAAATATGGAAAAGACCCAGACATAACGTGGAGTATAGTAAAAACAGTCAAGTCTTACAACTGTGGCAAAATATGCAGACTGTGCCAGAAAGAAAAATTAGCTATTATATTATTCCCAAATAAAAATGAATTACTAAATGAAAGAACAGAAATTATGAGTAAATGTAAGCATACAAAAAAAAAACTTATTAGGTTCAACAAACCATTGATGAAAACGTTATAATTTCTTGTAATTTAAAAAATTGCTCGTTCAAAAATTCCCCGTTACGTGAGTGTTCAAAAAAATCTCCGTTACGTGAGCGTTCTTGAAAAAGCCGTAAAATCAGTTATAACAAATCGCCTAAAACGTGGTACAAACCTAGGTTGCGTAAGAACTAGTCTACATATATATATATATATATATATATATATATATATATATATATATATATATAAGTAAATTAACCTAGTGAGCCAACAAACCTACCAAGGTTTCACCTAAACGGATCTTCAGGGAAGTTCCATTTAGGTGAAACCTTGGTAGGTTTGTTGGCTCACTAGATTAATTTACTTATTCTGCTCTGCTTACGTATTGAGTTAGTGATTACTCGTCTCATAATTTTTATTTGGGCTACGTACTGGCTCGGTCCAAATCGCTTTGACTCATGTTCATGTGCTTAGCTCTTTCCTTTTTTACAACCATTTTTTCCTTCTGCATATATACGCAGAGGGTTTTTCGAAACGAGTATAGTGATAAGTTTGCATATATATATATATATATATATATATATATATATATATATATAATTTAAAACTTGTGTATTTAGGCAGCAAATTTTCTTTTAAACATGTCAGATTAAATAAATTGCAAACACAATGTTTACTTATTTTTAACACCTGTCAACGTTACAGCTCATTTCTGACATCTTTTGATTGTAATACCCGAAATATTATCCGTGAGTATGAATGGATTTTATTAAAAATAAGCATAGTGTTTGCAATTTATTTAACCTGACACACACACACACACACACACACACACACACACACACACACACACACACACACACGCACACACACACACACACACACACACATATATATATATATATTGATGCATGTTTCATTAAATAATATAGACAAGCTTTGTCGATTTATTTTATTAATTTGTGAGACAACACAAGCTGTAGTGCGATTTTCACTTCCAGCATGTACGCACGTGTTCGCTAATCCTCCACAAAAACAAAATAGACGACTACTAATATCGTTCATCCACAAACTGCTCGTTACAACCATCACTATTTTCATCTTTGATAATGGCTGATGTAAGCCGAAAGCTCAGAAAGGATTAAATAAAAACATGTATCAATATTGTGATTTTCTTTCCTCTTTCAACGATAATGCTATTAAGCTTATCAGACGAAATTTACATAAAAAATACATAGAACAAATCGACAAAACTTGTCTATATTATTTAATGAAACATGCATCAATGAAAAAATGCTGCCTAAATATACACAATTTAAATATATATATATATATATATATATATATATAGAGTGAGAGAGATAGAGATATAGAGAGAGAAAGAAAGAGAGAGAGAGATGTGTGTGTGTGTGTGTGTGTGTGTGTGTGTGTGTGTGAAATGATCTTTTAGGATTATGGGACCTGCAGTTTGAACGAAGAAGAGAAAATGGAATGTTACCTCGCGGTGGAGTATAATAAGAAGCGGCGACGGGTGGCCATTTCTTTTATAGAAAGATATTTCGGAAAGAGAGAAAAATTACGGGAAGGAAGAAAACCAATAACGCTCGACTTAAAATACGAATTGGGTGATTTTGTTTGTTCGTTTCGTACGTGAATTTTTGTGAGGGAAGAAGAAGGAGATTTAAGAGTTAGAACGGACGATAAATATACTGGGAAAAAGTTTTTATACAATTTTTCTTTTTTGAACTACAATATTAAAATTGATTGGGAAGCAAGAAGCAGAGTTCCAAGAAACTAAATGTTTTGACAAAGTTTCTACCGTCAGTGGCAAACAAGTTGCCTGGGAATACCAAAAGAAACATTTCACAAGCAATTCGGAACAATTCGCGCCAGCGAAAATATCTTAGAACTACCTCTTGATTATACCACCAATGAAGCAAAAATAAATAAATAAATAAATAGTCCCTACAGTAATTTTGGTTCATGTTATGTAGAGTCTGTTTCGTATATCCTGTTGCGGAAGAAAAGGAATGGTTGACCTGGAAGGCAGAACTGTAGCTTTTGCTGTTACTGCTGTAGGGTTAATCACTTCTTCGTCTCAGTAATTGTAAATGTACGTA
Source organism: Ascarosepion bandense (assembly GCA_037127315.1). NCBI lineage: Eukaryota > Metazoa > Mollusca > Cephalopoda > Sepiida > Sepiidae > Ascarosepion > Ascarosepion bandense. Next base: position 3,257,310 of record JBBBDQ010001704.1, read on the forward strand.
AAAAAAGAATACATCTGACTTTGGGTAAACAAATATATAATTTATTTACATCTGTAAAAAACATAAGCTGCTATCCGGTGCTGCCGTGAAGGGAGAGAAAGAAAGGAAAAGAAAAAGAGAAGGCGAAAGAGTGTCGGTTGCTGTCAGCCGAAGTCCTGTCTCAATGGCGGCGTTGAGTGGTAAAGGGGAAGATCGTAGTTCGACCCCGAAGCTATGTCTCTGCATGTCTCTGTCTGTCCCCTCTGTCTCATGTTTGATTCATGCGTTTTTTTTTGTGGTGCAGTGGATATCGGCTGGGAACGACGAATCGGGAAGCCGAGTTCGAATTCCAGTTGAATTCGTTGCGTTCATTTACGCGAAAATACCTTTGGGAAAGTTATTAATTCGTCTCTTCCCTCCAGTTATGGGTTAAATAACAGTACAGATTAGGTTCTGTAGCCTTGGCTAGCAAGCAGTCTACCGCAGGAAGTAATGGCAATCCACTGCGGAATAATCTTTTGCCCAGTCAGTCATGTCTCTTTCGAGATATGATCGCCCAAGCGTGTATCACGAATGGCACTTAAATGACTGACTAAATATAATAGTTGAAAACATGATTAAGACTTCTACTAGGCATAAAGTGGGAGATTAGTTTTATATTGTTATGAAGTAATAAACTGATCCCCCACTAATTATACTTAATATAATAATGTAATCTATCTCTTTTCCCTCCATCTATGAGTTAAATGGCAGGACAGATTGAGTTCTATAGTCTTGGCTGGCAAGCAGTCTACCGCAGAAAGCAATGGCAACCTACTGCGGGATAATCTTCTGCCCAGTCAGTCATGTCTCTTTCGAGATATGATCGCCCAAGCGTGTATCACGTATGGCACTTAACTGACTGAAAGTTCGCATAGCGGTTATATTTTCTCGGTTTCTTTTTTTTTCACTGGTTATCTCTTCTGTCGGTAGGCAATTCGCTTTTCTTATTAGTCAAGATATTCTTTTAACACCGGCTCGCGAAATTAGTAATGAAAATAATTGTTTTGTTATCGGAAGATAATATTCGATCTCATGTGCAGAAATTCAAATCTACGTTGGTCGTTCAGCAATCAACACAAACAGAAAACGGAAAAGTGTAAGACACACGACAATCTCGAAAAGTCTCACGTGAAACGTATTATCTTTAAAATTTTCGACTCAGTGGGTAGCCATTTTCCTTTCTGGATATTTTATGTGTTAGGCCTGTGTGAAATCTGTCCGTCGGTTAGTCATTTTTTAAAAATCTTTTTTTTTTCCCGTGAGGTGTTGTCTTTCGTTTCCACTTCATTCCGTAAGCGAGAAATGCGAGAGAAGAAACTTTCAGAATCACTTCTACATGCACGTACATACCTACATACATATCGCCATGCACACACGTTCATACACATACCCACACACTCTTACATGAGGACCGCACGTGGAACTTTCTTTTTTCCCGCGTTTTATTAAGAAATATATAAAATGATTTCCACCGGTCCTTCTATAGTTGGAGGCTGCTTTTCGGAGCATTTAGTCCGAATGCCATTCATTCCTTCCAACGCACATACTGTGCTAATTGCATTCAGCAATTAGCTACATAAAAATGTTTCTCTATCTTATAAGTACATTTCAATACATGTATAATTATATTCACTACTATTCAGTACAAACATATTATTTCCTTTTCAGGAACTCTTCTAACATGAATATCGAAACAATTTCTTTAATATCTAATAGAGAACTTTCTTCACGACATCTTGCATTCACGAATTAATCGATCCTGTAACCTTACTTAATACAATGTTGTTATATTCGTTACATTGTGTTTTGAGTTATTTTATTTATAAATGTGGTGGTTTGGACAACTAATCTATTTTTTACTGTTAAACTTACTACCCTGACGGTCAGTCCACTACATATTGATACAAGATTTGTCCAGTCCACTACAAACTGTTAGCATAGAACTTATGGTTACATCTAGCCAATTCATCTACAAAATGATGAGTCTTAGCTGCCGAATTAATCAGTCAGTTAAGTTCCTTACGTGATACACGCTTGGGCGATCATGTCTTGAAAGAGACATGACTGACTGGGCAGAATATTATCCCGCAGTAGGTTGCCATTGCTTTCTGCGGTAGACTGCTTGCCGACCAAGGCTATAGAACCCAATCTGTCCTATTATTTAACCCATAACTGGAAGGAAGAGACGGATTAATACCTTTCCCAAGGGTATTTGCGCGTAAGTGAATGCAAGAAATTCAGCTGGAATTCGAACTCAGCTCCCCAATTTTTCGTTCCGAGTCGATATCCACTGCACCACAACGCACATTAAAATTGGTAACCTTTTCAAATTGAGTAGTCCTACGAATATAAACTGGTTGTAATTTCATTGTTTAATAAAATTAAAAACATTACAGGTATAGCAACTCAAACACGTCTGCCTACTACAAAATAACATTTAGTGTAATAAGAAATATCAAACTATTTTTTATAAATATTCAGAAATATTGAGATATTCAAAGGGAGATAATTCTTGATAAAATTGTTAGCGTTATTTCCCTTACATTTTTTCTTTCTCCCAGAAAGTTTCGATAACGCATTAGTGAAATACGAAGTCATTTTTTTTTTTTTTAATCATATCACCCCAAGCAAGGCGGTGACATCACTGATGTGCAGGGGGTTACGTAAGAGTGAAAAGGTTAGAAGAGAGAAAGCCGGAAAACCACATCCTAAACAGGGAACAAGGGATGAGCACCTACACCGGTACAATAGACGTGGGTGGAGTGTGAACCGGGCGATAGTTTAGTCTATCCACTCCAATTACGTCATAAACTGCTCTTAGATGTTTCCAACAAAATCAGTATTTTTATTAATCATTTATGCTTGAACAAAAGTTCATAGTGATATTTGAGTGAGTTTCAAAGATAATATTTATTTAAATTTTTATTGGCACTGATATTCAGAGAACTTAAAACGATTACTCGGTTATATATTTTAGCACATGACTTTATAATTTTTGCCACATTACACAAATAGTGCATTATTTAAATAAATTAGCCGTAATTAATCAACAGTGCATTTTATAGCCATCTATCACTTATATTATTGCCAACTAACATTGTTTTAAAGTTTATACAATTTTCAAAAATCGATTTCATCGCAAGGTAGTTAAGCCACTAAGACAAGGTTGTAAGGGGTGTGGAAGAATTAGAAACAAAAGCATTACTAATGATCGGGAGAAAACGAGTTATCAGGAGAACAGCAAAAAGTGATTGACATTGCATTTAAATTTTTGCAGACTAAAGTTGGCTGTAAAGCATAGAGCCGGAAGGGAGTTCTACAAGTAAGAAGTGTGAGAAAAGAAACTGTTAGAATAGAACTTACAGTTGTAGACTGAGAACTTGACGCCAGTCTAGTACTGTGTTTAAATTAAAAAAGTCCAGGTACCATTGCGAAGAGCTTGAAGTGTAAGGGAGCTTGTTAATGTTTCTTTTGTTCGGCCTTGTGTCAGTCTTAACCGAACTCCCTACAGCTTAGAGGATTTATGCAGAATCATATTCATCAGAATTATTATCAGGTTTTCATCAGAAGGTTGGTTGTCAGTTGGAATGTCTGGATTAGTGTAGAAGAGTGGAATAATAAAATATACATTTTGAATATTAAAATAGAAATTTATTAAAAGGAAAGAATAATAAGAATTCTTAGAAATTAATGTTCACTGAGAAAATTAAGGGTATCAAGAGTTCGTACAAAATGTTATAGTAGTAATTGTTGAAATAAATAAGAGAGAGAGAGAGAGAGAGGCGGGGGGGGGGGCAATGTCCAGGTCATTTGAAGTTACATTTCTGTGTTGACTTTCGCTACTCCCATCTCTGACTGACCGCCGTGACCGGTTAGAGACCATCCTTAAATATTCAATCCTGTCACGATTCTCAAGAACGATTTTTCTTTAGCTGTGGAAAAACCGTTTCTCTGACGTATTTTGAATTTTGCGATTTGATGACCAATCAGGATTCAGATTTCCGCTACAAGCTCATTCCAACAATTACCATGAAAGTATTTATAGAAAAAGCATAGAGAGTCAACCCTACAGGGGTGGGAAAGTAACTGGAGCCGAGCCGCTAGATCAATACCTATAATATTGCTGATACTTTTCTGGATTTTCTCAGGAAGTTCAAGGTAAATAGCGGTATGTTACAGTCGTATTATAATCATGGACAAATGATAGATTTATGGATTATTTAAATAATTATATTGCCCTAAGCAAGGCAGTTTACTGCCACTGTTTTGCAGGGGTTACATAGGAGGAAAGTCACGAGAAAGAGTGACAGGTTATAGAGGGTGTCAGGAAGTGGGTAACAGAAGGATGAAAATACTGACTAGAGTGGAGTGGACGAAGAAAGGAGCATGAGAGAAAGGGTGAGATAGGAGATGACTATTGACCTTATATTTAAATTCTTGGAGATTGTAGCTGTCGGGCTATCTATCTATCTTTTTTTTTTTATAATCCTATCGCCACAAGCAAGGCATTTTACTGTCACTGTTTTGCAGGAGGTTACATAAGAGGAAAGTTATGAGAAAGAGTGACAGGTTATAGAGGGTGTCAGGAAGTGGATAAAAGAAGGATGAAAATATTGATGAGAGTGGAGTGGACGAAGAAAAGAGCATGAGAGAGAGAGAGAGAGAGAGAGAGAGAGAGAGAGAGAGAAAGAAAGAGAGAGGATGCATGTTAGTGAGATAAGAGATGACTATTGACCTTACATTTAAATTCTTGGCGATTGTAGCTGTTGTGGAAGCAAGTAAATGAAAAGGAATTCTACAGGTGGTAAGTGCGAGAAAAGAAGAAGAAAGTCATGATAAAGAGTGACAGGTTATAGGGGGTGTCAGAAAGTGGGTAATAGAAGGATAAGAATACTGATGAAAGTGGAGTGGACGGAGAAAGGTGCATGAGAGAGAGGATGCAGGTTAGTGAGATAGGATGACTACTGATTTTGCATTTAAATATTTGGAGATTGTAGCTGTCGAGGAAGCAAGTAAATGGAAGGGAATTCCACAGGCGGGAAGTGCAAGAAAAGAAACTGATGGAGTAGAATTTGCGTTTACATTTTATTGGTTTCACAGAAAAAGGTGGGACCTAGTTGCTAATCTTGGGGCTCGAGTAAATTTATATATTGACATGTATAATAGATTCTGGAAAGAAAAAAATGTCTCGCCCGATGCAGTGAACGAACTTTCTTAGCAACTGACCTAGTAAAGGAAGTTTTCTAACAGGCGATGGAAAGTGTGACACAGAGATCCGAAGGTGAATTGGCATGGCAAAGGAAGCGTTCCAGAAGCTAAGCAAAGTACTAACACACAGGAAAATTTCACTACAAACAAAGAAAAGTGCTGGATTGCTATGTGACGTCAGTTCTTCAATACGGCAGTGAATGCTGGACAATATCATCGAAAATGAAGACAAAACTAGAAGCAGCGGAAATATGGTTCTACAGAAGGATGCTGCGGATATCGTGAACTGAGCATGCAAGCAACGATGAGGTGTTGGAAAGAATGGAAACAAAAAGGAAATTAATACTAAGCATCAGGAAGAAACAAGTGAAGTTCCTGAGGAAGGAGAGCCTGGAGAACCTGATAATGACTGACCAGATAGAAGGAAAGTGAAACAGAGGAAGGCAGCGGATAACATATTTGCAGGGCCTGATCAGGTGGATGACGGAACGGGGGTTTGCCAGGAGTAACAAGAGCAAACATACTAAGAGCCACAAGGGATAGGGAGACGTGGAGAACCATGATCGCCTACGTCCTGAATGCACGGGACACATAGAAGAAGAAGAATAATCCTTCTACTTCATGTCAGCTGAGAACGTCAACCCGAAAAGGCGCAACGTCATCTTCCCGAAGATTAACATCACTACCAACGTAATTGTTCTAAATAACGCACTTAATTAAAATAAGAGGTATGTTGTGGCGATCACGACATAAAAATAACTTTCATTTCTTCACTGTTATTAAATTCAAAACCAATGAAAAAGTAGCAATTTACAAACTCACTGGAAACAACAAATTGAACTTTCACTAACCCGTGTCATATTTCTGGCCGACATTCTTGTTTAAATTTCTAAAGAAATTCCTTATTTTGTTTCTGAATAACACGTGTGTGACCTCGTCATTATTCCTACGTTACTTTACTTGGGACCTATGACAATCAAGGAAACCAAACACCTATTCTTATGACTTTTACAAAAATCAAGATGTTAACAACGAAACGGGCATGAATCGATCATACATAGAGGCCAGCGAATAGATAAAAACAGTATTCATTAAATTATACATTTCAATCGATTATGACAAAACAGCAAAACGGAAGCTACTACTTGGAAAAGCAACAGTATATAACACTACTGCTGAATTATCAACTTATGCTTGTACTAAAGCAGACTCCATCAAATGAGAAAGGAAGAGATGTGGTGGGTATGAAATAAAAATACCTTTCTTTTCGTCACTGTTTTCAAATTCGCGAGCCAGTGCGAAAAATGTATTTTGACCAACAGAAAAAAGGATTAGCTCCGTGCTGAAGAAAAAAAGACCAGGGTAAATGTTGGCGAGCGAGTGTGAAATTTTTAATAACCAATAAAAACAGAAAACAAAAAAATGAACTTTCAATGATCCGTGTCATATTTCTTGCTGATCCCCAAAATAAGTTTGCGATCGGAGCTGATCACGTGATTAACGTGGCTACTTGCTCCCGTTTTTTGGTCTGTCAGCCAAAGAGAGACAAGGAAGCAGAGAACACTCAACACAGCTACAAGGTAACAGAAATTTTAGGCCGCTCGGACACACCAGTTCCAGCGACACACGTACTCCCGTGCTGTTTTCTGTATCTTTCTTTCTTCCTCTTCATCTACTTGCTGTCCACCACAGAAAGAAAGGAACAAAAACTTTACTACTTCTTTGTTGATACACACACCGAAATATAGACTTGTCTTTTTCTGCACAAATCACATTTCTCTAAAATAAACGAACTCTTAATTCCTTAAATTCCTTACTACACTTTCTCTTAGAACGTTTCCACAGTTTAATATTTTCATGCATACAAATTGATGTTATGCTGTTCGATATATAAATTTTCATTTATTTATGCAAGCAAGACAGTTATATCTTTCCAACCTTCTGATAATCTTAAATTGTGTGAACTTCGGTTATGTTTGACACAAGACCAATTTAATAAACATGATCGAGCTCTCTACAGTGTAATTCGTTGCGTATTTTATTTTGTAGAATCACTCCTACACGCACGTACATACCTACATACATATCGCCATGCACACACGTTCGTACACATATACCCACACACTCTGACGTAAGAACCGCACGTGAAACTTTCTTTTTATCCGAGTTTATCAAGAAATATATAAACTGATTTCCACACGTGTTTAGCCAGTTGGAGGCTGTTTTTCGGAGCATAAGTCCGAATGCCGTTCGTCTCTTCCAACTCACATACTGTGCTAATTGCATTCAGCAATTAGCCACATAAGAAATGTTATCTTATAAGGACATTTCAATAAATGTATAATTATATTCACTGCTATTCAGTACAAACATATTATTTCCTTTTCATGGATTCTTCTACCATGAATATTGAGACAATATCTTTAATATCTAAGAGAGAACTCTTTTCACGACATCTTACATTCACGAATTATTCAGTTCTGTAACCTTACTTAATACAATGTTGTTATATTCGTTACATTGTGCTTTGAGTTGTTTTATTTATAAATGTGGTGGTTTGGACAATCGACCTACATTTCACTGTTGAAATTACTACCCCGACGGTCAGTCTACTACATATTGGTACCCAGGTTGTCCAGACCACTACACCGTTTTAGTCAGCATGCAAACAATAGAAAGATAAAGTAAATCATTAATTCAAGTAAATTATCTCGATTAACAAGGAAGGAGATCATTTTGTAAAAATGTCTTGAAAATAAATATAATATTGTAGATTTTCCAAGTACATGAGTATATTGACTGCTTTTGGGTTTGACAATTCCGAATTATATAAGGACCATTTTCAATGAAATAGATTTACCAAAATTGAGCATTTCACCTTTTACCTGGACACAAACACAGATAACTAGATTCAGCAATTAGCCATATAAAATGTTTCTCTCTATTCTATAAGAACATTTCAACACATGTATAATTATATTCACTACTATTCAGTACAAACATATTATTTCCTTTTCATGGATTCTTCTAGCAGGAATATTGAGACAATATCTTTAATATCTAAGAGAGAACTCTTTTCACAGCATCTTACATTCACGAATTATTCAGTTCTGTAACCTTACTTAATACAATGTTGTTATATTCGTTACTTTATGTCTTGAGTTGTTTTATTTATAAATGTGGTGGTTTGGACAATCAACCTTCTTTTCACTGTTGAAATTACTACCCCGACGGTCAGTCTATTGGAATCCAAATTGTCCAGACCACTACAATTTATCTATTTTGATTATTATTTGTTTATTTATATAAATTGTTATCCACTGCTTGTCTTTTAAACAAATGTGTCATTTGTCGAGCTTATTTAATGTGAATGATTAAGATATTGTATTTATTATGCTATTTGGCGCGAATGGCGAAAACGTATTTATTTATGTTTTAACATGTTTTAAGGAATATAGGATGCATATTTTCTAGGAACCACCAAGGATTTCTTAACACCCCACCTCAAAATGCATTTGTAATAAATTAAACGTCTTCTTTAAAGTTATTTTTTGAGATAATACTCTAATGCTAATGTGTGTGAAAAGACAAATTTATGTATGTAAATAATGTTTATCTAAGACAGTGATACGTTCGCTCATCGTTCTGTAATCATAGACGAAAAATGTATAAAAAAAAAGAAATTAAAAATATCTTTAAAATCTAATATTTGTCCTACACATGTATTTCAAAGTAAATTTGTAAATTTATAGATTAATTAACTATATTTTGTTTTATAAAAGTAATTCTTACATTTTGTTTACTGTTTATTTGCACACGGTAGACGGTGAGCTGTCCTTAAGGTCAGAATCTGCTATTGCTTATAAAATTGACGACTATTTTTGTATTTAGTTAATAATTTCTTTTATTTGTCTATAATGTCGAGTTTTCTGTAAATCAAATAACGGCCATTGTTTTTGGCTGATTAATGGCAGTTTAATAAGCCTTTATTAATTAAAAGTTTTTATGTTTTTTTCCTTGCAAGATGATCATTTGTGTTTCTATGTTTGTGTTAAAAGTAAGAAAAATCGTCAGAATTTACTTTCTAAAATATAATTTTTCAACGAGACGTTGCTATTTCTGTTAGGGAGACGTAAGAATATGTCTATGTTATCAATTAATAATCACGGGAGAAACAAAATCATGTTTTCAAACGTTACTACTGAAAAAAGGTGCGAACTTTTTTTTCCAACCTAAAAAATGCCAATAATTACTTGTAACAGTTCGTTGACGATTAGTCTGTCGAAACAGATATTTTATAGACAAAATTAATGAAATATTTCAACAAAGATTGAGAAAAACATTAAAAATAACGAGAGAAAATTGAATAAAAGTAAATTTGTTTAATTTATTGCATACAATTTTACGTAGCAAATTTTTAAGAAGGTTTAAAAAATTTACGATTAAAGGGAAATAACTCTAAAATTTATGATTTGTTAATCTCCCGTGATAAGTTCTCTTCGACGGATCAATGAAAACTGTTTTCTCTCTTTTTCTCTAGGACGTAGGCGATCTTAGCTCTCAACAACTGCATCTACTTTAGAGTTCTTAATAAATTTTGTCTTTCTGTTTTTTAAAATTAAAATCTGTCCCGCCATCCATTTACTCAAGCTCACTAAATATGAGTTGTTTTCCTCTGTGTCTCTTGACTTCAGTGTGTGAGTAACAAATTTTTCAAGCCCTCTTTCCTCACTATGCTCCTTAGAAATTTCAACTGTCTCTTGCTGATGTTAAGTATTAGTTTTCTTTTTATTTCCATTTTCTCTTAAATTAAGTCTTTTGCTCACATATTCGGCCTATGCTATTGTAGCGGACAATAAATTAATTAAAATCAACTCTCTTCTTCACGTTTACAAAAATTCACAACGACGTGTGAAATCCTGGTTTTACCAAATAGAAAAATGATTGACCATATGCTTAACGAAAAAGTCGAACCCAGATTTCGTAAGTAGGTGTTAAAATGATTTTTGACCAATGGAAGCGACTTGTAAGACTTGGAAGGACTTGGCGATCCAGTGTGAAATTCAAAAGGACTATATAAATGACCTCGGCGTCAGTCAAGACTCAGGTAGTCATTGGGAGCCGAGAGACACACATCTAAAATGTAACTTCAAACTTCAAGCGAGTCGGACATTGTCCTCTTTCTCTTTTTCTATTTCAACAATTACTACTAGAACATTTTGCATGAACTCTACCCCTAACCTCTTAATAAAGGTTTTATTGAACATTAACTTCTACAACTTATATTATTCCTCCTTTAATAAATTTCTTTTAAAATGCAATCTGTATATTTTATTATTTCACTCTACTACTCTAATCCACACATTCCATCCGACAACCAACCTTCTGACGAAAACCTTCTGAAAATAATTCTGATGATAATTCTACATAAAACCTGTAAGCTGTAGAGAACTCGGTTAAGTCTGACACAAGTCCGAATCAAAGAAACATTAACCAGCTCCCTACTCTACACTATCTTCAGCAACCTTCTGTAGAACAGTATTTCTGTTGCTTGAAGTCACTTCTTCATCATTGAAGAGATTGTCGCTCACTGTCATATATCACGTGACAATTTAGTACTTTTTTTCTTGTTTCTAGCGAAGTTTCTTTTCCTTATTTCTGCTAAGAAGGTCAGTTCTCTGTGTCAGGCCAGGAAGCTTTTCCCGTCTGAAACAATCCTGCACATATACAAATCTACCATCCGCCCATGCATTGAATACTGCTGCCATATCTGGTCGGGTGCACCTGCTAGCCACCTAGGGGTCTTTGACAAAATCCAACGGAGAATCTCTAATATGATCGATCCTGACTTGGCAGCTCGGATACAGTTACTTTCTCACCGGCGCAAATTGGATTCCTTGTGTCTCTTCTACAAATATTTTCACGGCTTCTGCTCCCATGAACTTAGCTCAATGGTGCCCCCTTATATATGAATTTACTCAAGCTACAAGATTAGCAACTAGGTCCCACCATTTTACTGTGAAACCGATAAAATGTAAATGCAAATTCTACTCTAACAGCTTCTTTTCTCGCACTTCCCGCCTGTGGAATTCCCTTCCGTTTACTTACTTCCTCGACAGATACAATCTTCAAGAATTTAAATGTAAAGTCAATATTCATCTCCTATCTCACTAACCTGCATCCTCTCTCTCATGCTCCTTTCTCCGTCCACTCCACTCTATTCAGTATTCGCACCCTTCTCTTACCCACTTTCCGACACACCCTATAACCTGTCGCTGTTTCTCATAACATTCCTTTTATGTAATACCCTGCACAACAGTGGCAGTAAAATGCCTTGTTTGGGACGATAAGATTATATATAAAAAAAAGACAAAAAGAAAAAGTTTTTCTATGTCACCCATGACCTTTACAACTGGGACTCGTCTCGGCACGTAAACAAATGGGAATAATTTGCATTCTCTTTTTACTCCTATGCTAAGAAGTAAGTTAAATTCGGACAGCATTCTTGTCGTACAGACTCCCGCGAGGATGTTTTCCCAATCACAATACTTTTGACCTCTTAAAGATTAGGGTTAAGCGTCGTCTTTCCTAACTAACAGGAATTTCACGTCTTGCCTTTTCTTACCCTCATACAACACCACACTCTACCAAAATTGGTTCTGAGGCCTTGAACTAGGCGAACATTAGTTAAAAAACAAAACAAAAACAAAACGTTAGCTGGGTTGAGATCGTCGTGAGACAGGTTTGTTTTATCCTAGCGATCGACACGTGTTACGTCGGCCGGGACCACGGCTATCCCGTCCAGTACGAGAGGAACCGCGGGATTTTACTTTGTAATTTAAAGGTCTAGAGCGAGTCAAACAAATAACCATTAGTCGTTTCATTTCTTCATCCCTTAGATTTCTCGGAATTATGATTGTCCCAAGCAGTGTTGTTTCCCTAAGGGATTTCATTTCGAATCATAATCCCAGTTTTATCCAACTATTTTTAGATTTTGTCTTTCAGTTGCATCAAGAAGAGCTTTTACTGTCTCAAGATTTAAATTTTGACGACTTTAATTCTTAATTTTGTTTTTGTCTAACCTACTCTTACGTCTCTGGGTACGGCTTCACCAATGGTTCAACATTCTAGATTAAAATTTTATCTATGCTTCTTGCTTCTGTAGGGACGAAAAACGTTTAACTTTCTTCAGTTGAGACTAAGTCCTAAGGATTACGTGATGGCCGGTGAGTGATACCAATTTATAGAGAGCCCACGCCAGTTGCTTCGAGTGGGCCGACTGGTTGACTAGCGTGATAAATGACAACTAACCTGGGCAGATAACTCTTGTCTCAGAGCGTAACAAATAGCATTTCAATGCCTGGAAGCATCGGGTCATTTACTACTACTACTACTACTACTACTACTATTATTATTATTATTATTAGTAGTAGTAGCAAACTAATTTTTCTTCTGAATTTTGATATTTTCAGGAATCCCTTTTGACCAGTAGTGTCTCTGTTATTTTTAGACTGTCTTAAGTTTTAAAGTGAAATATATTATTATTAAGTTATGTATTCCTTTGATTATTGTTTTATAATGTAGTGAATCTATAATTGTTGTGGCCTAGTTAGGGGCCAGAAATAAAGACACAAAGAAGAATAGCGTTAAACAAATATATAGACAAACAGAACAGTAATACAAAGACATATAGAAAATGAGAAGATCACCAGCGTCAAATATATCTGTCGGAATAGACTTCAGCTACAAAGCAGAAACTGCCGCTTATTTATAGTAGGAAGAGTTCATTTGTGGATGTGTAAATTACAATAACAATGATATTGCGGTTGGATGCAATATTTTCTCAAAGTAGAGACAGAAATGTGATTAAAAACAATATTGTACATATAACAACAGCATTTTTTTTGTTGGTTTTTGCCGAATTTTTGCTTAATTTTAAACTTGCCTAATTGAAGGATTGGTTTCGTTTTTTTAGCAGAAATTTCTTGGACTGGACTTTAACTAAGTTAAAACTTGGCAAGTCACCAACTTCTTTTTTTTCAATTGGAGTAGATAGACTAAACTATCGCCCGGTTCACACTCCACCCACGTCTATTGAACAGGTGAAGAGGCTCATCCCTTGTTCCCTCTTTAGGGTGTGGTTTCCGGCTTTCTCTTTTCCAATCTTTTTACTCTTTTCTTTTTTGTTTTTTTTTTCAATGGGAGTAGGTAGACTAAACTATCGCCCGTCTCACACTCCACCCACGTCTATTGAATAGGTGAAGAGGCACATCCCTTGTTCCCTGTTTAGGATGTGGTTTCCGGCTTTCTTTTTTAAAATCTTTTTACTCGTTTCTTTTTTCTTTTTTTTTTCAATTGGAGTAGGTGGACTAAACTATCGCCCATTTCACACTCCACCCTCGTCTATTGAACAGGTGAAGAGGCTCATCCCTTGTTCCCTGTTTCATATCACCCTGAGCAAGGCGGTAAAGCCACTGATGCGCAGGGAGTTACGTAAGAGTGAAAAGATTGGAAAAGAGAAAGCCGGAAAACACATACTAAACAGGGAACAAGGGATGAGCCTCTTAACCTGTTCAATAGACGTGGGTGGAGTGTGAACCGGGCGATAGAAAGATGTATCTACTCCAATTGAAAAAAAAAGAAAAGAAAGAAACGACAGTGAGAAGATTGGAAAAGAGAAAAGCCGGAAACCACATCCTAAACAAGGAACAAGTATGAGCCTCTTAACCTGTTCAATAGACGTGGGTGGAGTGTGAACCGGGCGATAGAAAGATCTATCTACTCCAATTGAAAAAAAAAAGAAAGAAACGACAGTGAGAAGATTGGAAAAGAGAAAAGTCGGAAACCACATCCTAAACAAGGAACAAGTATGAGCCTCTTAACCTGTTCAATAGACGTGGGCGGAGTGCGAACCGGGCGATAGAAAGATCTATCTACTCCAATTGAAAAAAAAATAAAAGAAACCAAAGTGAGAAGATTGGAAAAGAGAAAAGCCGGAAACCACATCCTAAACAAGGAACAAGTATGAGCCTCTTAACCTGTTCAATAGACGTGGGTGGTTTGTGAACTGGGCGATAGAAAGATCTATCTACTCCAATTGAAAAAAAAATAAAAGAAACCAAAGTGAGAAGATTGGAAAAGAGAAAAGCCGGAAACCACATCCTAAACAGGGAACAAGGGATGAGCCTTTTAACCTGTTCAATAGACGTGGGTGGTTTGTGAACCGGGCGATAGATAGATCTATCTACTCCAATTGAAAAAAAAAAGAAACCAAAGTGAGAAGATTGGAAAAGAGAAAAGCCGGAAACCATATTCTGAACAGGGGACAAGGGATGAGCCTCTTCACCTATTCAATAGACGTGGGTGGAGTCATGAAGAGGAAATGTTCATGCAACAAGTCAAATGATCTGCAATGTTTAAAAGAAAGTTTAAAACAAAGGTAAGAGAGTTCGTTTCTCACAGTATGATTGCATACGTTCAAATATAGACGATGAGTGGTAGTTTGGAATAATTAGCTTTTTTTTTACATCGTTGAAAGAAAATTATTTGAAGTGCTGCGTGCTTGGTTAAAAGCCGGTAATATAATTGCCGAGTAATTTTACACTAGCGAAAACCTCAACGCTAGACGCGGTGAACAGAAAAGAAACTATTCATATGACTTCAGACGCTCTTCTGTTATTGATTTAATTTTTCTCCTCATTTTATATAAAAAATAAGTTTGCGCAGGCTCGCTACTTTCTTTTTCCTTCTCGGCCCAACGACTAATTTCTGTGAAGACAAGGTTTTCATTGGTCCAAAGAAAATTTCACATAGGCTCTCGAATTCCTTCCAGTTTGTTTTCTCATTCCTCAAATTTGAAGGGGATGGGTAAAGGGAGTTATTATTTCTTTTTATAATCATATTGCCCCAAGCAAGGCATTTTACTGCCACTGTTTTGCAGGATGTTACATAGGAGAAAAGTTATGAGAAAGAGTGACAGGTTATAGGGAATGTCAGAAAGTGGGTAAGAGAAAGATGAGAATACTGATGAGAGTTGAGTGGACGGAGAAAAGAGCATAAGAGAGAGGTTGCAAGTTAGTGAGATAGGAGATGACTATCCACTTTACATTTAAATTCTGGAGATTGTAGCTGTCGGAGAAGCAAGTAAACGGAAGGGAATTCTACAGGCGGAAAGTGCGAGAAAAGAAGCTGAGGGGTAGAATTTGCGTTTACATTTTATTGTTTTCACAGTAAAATTATTATTTCACACTCGTTAGAGATCCTTGGCAGACAAGGGAACTAATCTTACAATAATGTATTTTTTCCTTGAGTGAATAAGTATTTTTGATTGTAGCACCCAAACGGATGGTCCGAATAATTTCTCCGGTGGCCGTTCTCCACGCTGTGATTTTGCCGGGAGTTTGTTGAAAATGTCGGCCGAACAGCTGCGGGTACAAGATTAAACTATAAGGAACGAACTTACACAACTTGGATGAGTTGAAACGATGCTTTATTTCGTTTAGAGTTAGCCTTTTCGGTTGGGGCAGGCGAATGTGACACACAGCTCTAACTCTAATTAATGGAGATCAACAAATCCGAACTGACCGAAACAAAACGAACGGAGGTTCACTTCACTCAACTGACTGACTCACTTAACTGACTCTCTCACTCTACTCTACTCTACTGCCTCGGAAAAATTACCTGAATTTATTTAAAATTGATCCGGAAATCCGGAAATCCGGAAATGCTTTAGACCACCGGTAATAAACATTGGCGACTGTAAGTCTGAAATTTCAGTTACCTTTTTTTTTATCTTAATAAAGCTTCCGCCGGAAAATTCTTAATGTGTGGTCAAGATACAGTAAAAGACAGCCTTTGATCTGGTCATTCGAAAACCCACCTCCCGAACTCTATTTCTTGAACTTATCTCTTTATCACATTAAATCACTGAGTCAAATATTTACCGGAAGAGTGGTAGAATTTAAAACAGTAATCGGATACCCTTGTCTCTTCCACAATTTTCCTCATAAAAGAAAAAGCGTTTATTTATTTATTTTTTTCCTCTTCTTTTTCACTTTTGTTAAATATGTTTTTAAACTATTTTCTATTCTTAACCATTTTCTATTTTAATCTATTATAATAAAATACATATTTTACAAAGCACCTTAATATACGCTTAGTTATCGTGTCACATGATATTATGAAGTTATTTAGAAAGTATATGAACAAAATAACAAGCATTTATTTTATGTCTCCAGAACACAATCTTTATTCTTAGTAATAACAAAAATCCAATATGAAAGTAATTCTTTTGTTACCTCTTGAAAGAACTCTGGCAATGTTGAAATCTATTCTCTATATTAAAGATTTTAGCGTTATGAAAATTGTTTTGTGTGATCGGATTAAGCGAAATTCTAAAGGTGTTAATCCTTTTGGTTTCTCTGGTAATAGAGGGCAAAAGTAGTCATACCGAAATCAAAAGAAGTTTTTTGATAGTGAAAGTTGCATTCCAAAAGTTAAGCAAAGTACCAAGAAACAGTAAAATTTCGTTAAAAACAATACTGAAATGTTACGTAATATCAGTCCCCCTATATGGCAGTTAATGTTAGACAATCTCTTCCCAGATGAAAAAGAAACTAAAGGCAACAGAAATATATTTCTACAGAAGGATACTGAGAATTAAATAGAGGAAACATGTGAGAAACGATGAAGTTTTAGAGAAAATAAAACCAAAATGGACTGTTATACTTAATTCCAGAAACAGACAGCTGAAATGTCTAGGACACATTATGACGAAAGAAGACTTGGAAAATTTGATACTCACAAGACTGACTGAAAGCAAGAGAAAACAACGCATACCTTAACAAGCGAGCATTTGGCAATGGATGGCAGAAGAAAAAAACTTTAGAAAAGATAACAAAAAGACAATATTTATCAAGATTTACAAAGGACAGGAAATTGTGGAGAGTCATGATCGCTAAGGTCCTGAAGGGAAATGGCACATATGAAGAATAATTTTTACATTTCTTCTTTAACGAACAACGTCATGGCTAACTATATATTTTAATTTATAATTGACTATAACTTTAGCAAGCAGAAACATGCCATTTCTATAATCAGTGGTAATAAGAAAATCTTATTTAAAATAAGTTCGTACATAACGATCTACAAAGCGTAGCTTAATTCACTCTTTTATTTATTTATTTTTTTTTTCCAATTGGAGTAGATAGACTAAACTATCGCCCGGTTCACACTCCACCCACATCTATTGAACAGGTGAAGAGGCTCATACCTTGTTTCCTGTTTAGGATGCGGTTTCCGGTTTTCCCTTTTCAAGTCTTTTCACTCTTTTACTTATTTTTTTTTTTTTCCAATTGGAGTAGATAGACTCAACTATCGCCCGGTTCACACTCCACCCACATCTATTGAACAGGTGAAGAGGCTCATCCCTTGTTTCCTGTTTAGGATGCGGTTTCCGGTTTTCCCTTTTCAAGTCTTTTCACTCTTTTATTTATTTTTTTTTCCAATTGGAGTAGATAGACTAAACTATCGCCCGGTTCACACTCCACCCACATCTATTGAACAGGTGAAGAGGCTCATCCCTTGTTTCCTGTTTAGGATGCGGTTTCCGGCTTTCTCTTTTCCATTCTTTTCACTCTTACGTAGCCCCCTGCGCATCAGTGGCGTTATCGCCTTGCTTGGGGTGATATGATTAAAAAAAAAAAAAAAAAAAAAAATATAGCAAAGGCTTTAAGTCGGAGCCACCTAGTGAGGATTGAACTTATTAATTACCAAGCATGCTAACCATTACACAACATTGAAGTGGCCAAGTTGATACATATCTCCAAAGAGATATTTTTAAAAAGGTATTCTTTTCATTTCACCCGCCCAGTAAAGAAATAAAACTAGAGGTTATTGAGTACTCAAGATTATGAGAAAAAAAAATCTTAAGGAGATAGAACAATAAAAGAGTATGAATCAAGAAAGCAGTAGACAACGATTGATATTGAATACAAATTTTTGAAGGTCAAAGTTGACTTTGAAGCAATAAAACGGAAGAAAGTCCCACAAGCATGAAATGCAATGGAAGAAACTGTTAGAATAGAACTTACGGTTACATCTAGCCATTTCAGCTGTAAAACGAATCAAGTCTTGCCACCAGTCTAGTCAGTCAGTTAAGTGCCATACGTGATACACGCTTGGGCGGTCATGTCTTGAAAGAGACATGACTGACTGGGCAGAAGATTATCCCGCAGTAGGTTGCCATTGCTTTCTGCGGTAGACTGGCTACCGACCAAGGCTATAGAACCCAGTCTGTCCTGCTATTTAACCCATAACTGGAAGGAAGTGACGGATTAATACCTCTCCCAAGGGTATTTGCGCGTAAGTGAATACAATGGATTCAATTGGAATTCGACCTCGGCTCCCCGGTTTCTCGTTCCGAGCCGATATCCACTGTACCACAACGCACATCCTAGTACTTCACTTAAATTCATAAAGTTCTTTTTAATATCATATTGACTTGGCTATCAGTGGGTGGTTCAAACTCGTAACAATTCAAATCCAAATCAATTCTTAACCAACATCATCAGAAGTGATTGGTTGATAGTCCAGCATTTCACCGACTGCTAAAGACTTCCGTATCTCAATTATAGCGCGATTGAAATTACAGTTATTTGACTCCCTTAGTGGTAGTCAGTTAGGGGTTAAAAGGTTAAGTATGCCAAATACAGGTCGGGGATACCAGAATGAAGCAGGTACAAAAATTTAAATACCTGGGAAGCGTTATAACAGAAGACCAAAAGTGTGACACAGTGATCCGAAGGCGAATTGGAATGGCAAAAGAAGCATTCCAGAAGTTGAGTAAAGTATTAAGAAACAGGACAATTTCGCTAGAAACTAGGAAGAGAGTACTGGATTGCTACGTGCTGTCCGTTCTTCAATATGGCAGTGAATGCTGAACAATACCATCAAAGATGAAGGAAAAACTTGAAGCAACTGAAATGTAGTTCTACAGAAGGATGCTGCGAATATCATGGATCGAGCATGTGAGCAATGATGAGGTCTTGGAAATGATGGAAACAAAATGGAAATTAATACTGAGCATCAGGAAGAGACAGCTAAAATTCCTGGGGCATGCAATGAGGAAGGAGGGCTTGGAGAATCTGATGCTAACAGGCCAGATAGAGGAAAAAAGAGACAGGGGAAAGCAGCGGATAACATATTTGAAGGAACTAATCAGGTGGATGACGGAATGAGGGTTGTATGGTGTAACAGGAGAATGCGTGCTCAGAGCCACCAGGGATAGGGAAACGTGGAAGGCTATGTTCTGAAGGGACAAGGCACATAGATGAAGAATGGTATCAGAAGTGATGTTTACACCGAGAGACCGCAAGGTATAATTTTTTCGCGTCCTATTCGCTATAGTCATTACCATAAAAAACATGCTCTTTCATATCGGTATATCCAGAAGGTGGCTGGTGTATTGTTAAAGTGGAGGCTAAAGTGGAGGGTAAGAGATTTTTTAGACTGATGCTCAAGATAAAGTGTTCAATAGCCTTTGAAGAGAAACACGTTACTTGTAGAACTGAGAGCACATATAGGTCTGTATTGTTTGCAAACATATAACCGTAAGAAAGCGACATTTGAAATTTCTCGGATATATAATGAGTATAGAGTGCTTGGAGAATTTATCATTCACAGGACAAATTGAAGGTAGAGAAGGGCAGAGGGAAACATTGAGTAAGTTATCTCAGTTAAATATAAGAGGACAGATATTTTTTTTATTTGACCTCAGTGGAGTCCGGTGATTCAGGGAATAATTCTATAACCTTTTCAATTTCGTCATAGTAGGCACCTCTCTAGGCCAACATAAAAAAAAGTTGGGAATTCAGAGGTTTTTGCTGGACTGATTGCCAACAGTCGCTAGAAAGCCCAGTATGGCTTACTATTTAACCCATGGATGAAATTGGAGTGGGATAAATGGCTGCATACCTTTCTGAAAGTTACTTTTGCGAAATTGAATATAAGAAAGTCAAACAGAATTTGAACTCGGATCGCAGATTTCTTTTTCGGAGTCGTTAACCATGACACTACCTGCACATATAAAAAGATAGCAAAACAGGGACTAGGAGGAATAGCGAAGAGCCTATATCCCTTAGTGTTACAAAAGGTAGTGAGTTGTGAAAAGACATGATCACCGTCGTTGTGAAGGGACATAGCGAATAAAAGTAGGCTTAATGTCAACTTTGAGTCGTTTCAGGTTGAGCAAGATATCATGTGGATGTATGCAGATATGTAGTTGCTATCTGTCTCCCTCCTTTGAGATCTGAAGAATGTTGGAAACCATGTGGGGGATCAGAGCACGACGCAGTATGTTGCCATTTGCAAAAATGAATTGACTTGTATCTTTTGTTTTAACTGCACAGCTCCCAGGAGAGTGGTCAATAGTAACCTTTGCTGCTAGCCTGGCTAGTAAAATTCTTGCATGGGTTATTTTTCAGCAAAAGACATTGGCGTGATAGTATGGTACTTCGATCAGTCAAAAATGACTCCATTTTCTTGAGAATTATGTGGATAGCATCTTTCAAGATGTGAGTAGCTCTGTACTGCCTTTTTTTCATTTTTTACTATATTTTCAGAATGAAGGCCCATCATTATTTACACCATTTATACTCAAAATATTGTCCTCATCTTTGTTGTTATTATCACAAAGATTCAGCCGTTGTGCTCGCCGGCCTTTGTTAGGTGTCTATTGATCTGGGTAACCTATAGAGAATTCTAAACTGAACACTTTCTTTAATCTATGGACCCACACTGTTCTCGTATTTTCCTAAGTTTTGAATTAAGGGTTAAAAAATCATGTTCGCAGTGAATTTTTGAATTAGGTGTAGAAAATTATCTTCGCAGTTAAATTTTTGAATAAGATGTTGAAAATCATGTTCGCAGTTAAATGCTTGAATAAGGTGTCGAAAATCATGCTTTCGCAGTGAATTTTTGAACTAGGTGTTGAAATTCATCTTTGCAGTTAAATTTTTGAATAAGATGTTGAAAATCATCTTTGCAGTAAAATTTTTGAATAAGGTGTTGAAAGTCATGCTTTCGCAGTTAATTTTTGAATTAGGTGTTGAAAATCATCTTTGCAGTAAAATTTTGGAATAAAGTGTTAAAAATCATGTTTGCATTAAAATTCATGTCCGAAGTTCATATTTTGTTATTTTCCTAGTATTTTGGAAAGCTGGAAGTTTGATATCTGTTACGGCTTTTGGGAAAATCAAACTGGGATTAAAGCCGTGATGTCATTTAAACCACGTTGATCTTCACTGGGGGCTACACGAATCTGATCTCGTGCCAAATTTAGCCTTGCTTAACAAATATCTATCCCAATCTTCTGATATACTTTTATATATATATATATCTTTCTCCTGCCGCCTTTGCTCTCTCTCTCTCTCTCTTTCTCTCTTTGTGACCATCTTCTCTATTTTTTTCCCAATCTGTCTCCAGAGATAGCTTTTTTGATTACTTTTACTTTAAACAAGACGCCATTAATTCGAATCACCCGCAATATCTTGGCTTTCAAAACAAAAATTGGCAAACTTAAGTCATCAGATAGGGGAGATAATTAAGTAGTATCTCTCTTGAGATGGCTGCGACAGCGTAAGTTTTCACCTTTATTGATAGCTACATGTTATTTTATTCAGAGAGCCAATAAACAAATTCCAAGTCTATAGTCGGTAAATCTCTTTTTCGATTGCATTAATTAGATTGATATAAATGTAACAGGCAGTGTTGTTAATGTGGTATTTACTTTGCTAAGCCCAAGTAATTGTTGGCAAATCATTGGGTTTTAGCACACAATAAAGATTATGCAGCGGCGTATGGTTTATTGGCGCGAAAAATAAAATTGGCGTAGAGAGTTCAAATTTCACTAAATCTTCAATCATGACTTGGAAAAGATATGGATGTCTTTTCTTCCATCTAATAGCTTACGACCATATAACGTTTAAACACCTGCTTTTGTCCGATCGCTAAACTTGAGCCTGGTTATCACCTAGATGGGTGACAGCACGAGAATACCAGGTATTTGTTAATCGGAGAGCTGAGCCGCAATTCCAGTTGGGTTCGTTATATTCTCTAACTAGCAGTAAAGCCCGGTGTTGCTCGGGTTTAATGAAAGCTTTAAAACTAATCCATGGTCCTGGAGCTCAGACTCAGCCTAAAGAATGTTTGTGTGAAATTTGCTGAGAATCGGATAAAAATGGTGGATTTGTATAAAGGACTGAGTGCATCAAATTTGATTAAAATCGGACCACTTCTTCTATAACCCGATTTTTTCGATTATCGATTTTCGATATTTATCGGGTGTACCTTGACACAAAACCTAGCTAAGAACACTCGCAGACGCTTATAGTACAACTGTGTAAATTTTCAAGAAAATCGGTTCAGCCGTTTCGAAGTCTATAGGTAACGGACACACACACACACACACACACACACACACACACACATACACACACACAGACAAAGATCCATTTATAAATAAGTTTAGATGTGCAAGTAGCATTGGGAAAGTATTTTCTTTTTGATCATTTCACCCCAAGCGAGGCAGTTTTACCGCCACTGTTGCGCAGGGGTTACATAGGGGAAAGTGATGAGAAAGAAGGGTTAGTTATAGGAAATGTCAGAAGGAGGGTAATAGACGTATGAGAATACCGAAAATGGGGGTGGAGCAGATAAAAAAAAGCTTGAGAGAACGGATGCGAGTTAGTGAGATAGGAGGTGTTTATTGACCTTAAATTTTTGTCTATAATTCTGAAATGAGGTAGTATTTACATTGTTCGGACTATTGTCCTCATTTTTATTGCTATTATTACGACGTTTCGGCCGTTGTACGCTTCAACCTTCTTCAGGTGCTAGGAATTTCGAACCGAACCCTTTATTACTATCACTGAGGTATATCATTCTCATTCCATCACATCACGGAACTTCACAATTTCGAATCATATGACTTTCACTAGCAGTACCACAGTCACTAAACTGGTGACGTCACCGCCTTTCTGATTATTCGATATATGTCAATGTTGAAACTGCTTCTCACCGAGTACACTGACCAAGAAACATCATTATGTATCTATTTCCGAAGACGTGTTATATAATGCAGACGATAGGTCAGGATGGTGAGCAATTGACAAGAACTTGGGCATCGTGGGCATCAGATTCTGACTGGAGTGGATTATCTTTGTCTAAGCTTTGGATGTAAAACCAAATCGGTGCAAAGCCTGCAGATGCAAAAATTATGAAGCCTTGCCACACTTTCCGTACCCAGAGTGCTTAGAAAAGCTAAGGCTGTGCGTGGCGGAATTCTAAGCCGGTGATTGGGCATGCGTTTCCTGAAGTTCTTTCTCCGACTGTCTCTTAGAATTCATACTACCAAGTCGGACCATCTCGTATGATTAAACAAATAAGAAAAAGAAACCATTTTTCTTTGATATAGTCGATAAAGTTTGGGGCTGAAGAGCTGAAGCTAGTGACGATACAGTAAGTAACATATGGAATCTTTCTCCTTTCTTAATATGATTGAACTTTGTGAAAAAGAAAAAGGAAAAAGCCTCAAACGGCAAGAAAAAATAACTGCATTCAGAAGAACTTGATAAATCTGAAGAAATTTTGTTTGCACGAGACAAAAATTGGATACTGCTTTCATGTCTTCTATTTGTATTTTGCCCTGCAAAGTTACTTAAATACTTCCTACTATGAATTCTTAATTCATTATTCACCATTTCCGAATATATATATATATATATATATATATATATATATATATATATATATATGTATATATATATATATATATACATATATATATATATATACCAATAAATTACCAATAAATGTAATTTCCAAGATACACACACAATACACGCAAACAAACCCGTGGAATAATTAGTCATTAGTCATGTATAAATGTTATTAACAAATTTCCAAACAAATAATAAGAATATATATATATATATAGTGAAACCTGGGGTATGTGACCACCTGCTATTAACAAGCGTTATTCTTTGCACGGACGATTTGCTAATGTTAATTCACCCCCCAGTGAGCGACCACTTCCAAAACGCGACCACCGATTAGCATGAAAGAATAAAAATCAATGGTCAAGCGACCACTTTAACAAAAATTCATTTTGGCAGTACAGTCCTAACTTTTAAATTAGGAGAATTCAAGTTAGTAATCTATTTCATTTTCCTTTAATATAAGCCAGAAACACTTTCTCGTTGCTTTGTTATTGTAGTGAAGTATCAAATTTTTATTATTTGTTGAACGGAGGCTGTCTTGTATTTACATGTACTTATTACATTTGATAAGTTCAAGAGATTTGTCGGTTTCCTGAACCAACTTGGATAAATTCGGGTGTAGGTGAAAAATCACATCAATGTGAAATTTAAATTTTCAATGTTTATCTCTTTCATTATCTTCATTTATTCTCAATCGTTTTACTCTCTCTCTCTCTCTCTCTCACTCTCTCTCACTTTCACTCTCTCTCACTCTCTCTCTCTCACTCTCTCTCTCTCACTCTCTCTCTCACCCTCTCTCTCTCACTCACTCTCTCTCTCTCACACTCTCTCTCTCACTCTCTCTCTCTCTCTCTCTCTCAACCCTGATAGTTGTCATTTTTTTCTTGTAGGTTTGTTTATTTTTCCATATATTATCGCAGATTCTCTTTTACTATCACTCACTTGTAAGAAAAAATTGATAACGTATACATCGCGAACTTTTCCTACGTAGATATTTTATAAGAAATAAATGCCAACATCAATTAGAATCGAAGTCGTCACATTACAAGAAAAAAACAAAAAAAAACAAAGCAAAAAAAAAAAAAAATAACACCACACAGACTGCAATAACTAATTCTTTTAAGCTTACACCAGTATGAATAAATAATTGTTATTTATTTTGTTAACCATAGTAAATAAGTTTTTAATGTTAAAAAATTATTATGCTGAATAATTTTTTTCAAAGTTAGACCATGTTCTCATTTATCTATTACCAGATTACATAGTAAATTACTAAAATATGTACATTCTTGAGAGTGGAATATACGATGGTGGGGAGGATAGGTCACAAGTCTTTAGTGAGCGAGCATCTGCCGTATACGACCAGTTTTTATGGCAATAGGGGTGGGTGCATATAACAGGTTCCACTATATATATATATGTGTGTGTGTGTGTGTGTGTGTGTGTGTGTAATTGGATATAGAAACATTTTTTAATATATATATATATATATACATATTGGAACAAAGTTATAGAACACGTAGGTTTGAAGAACACTGTTCATGCATTTACTTTTATAAAGTGTGCTCGATACAACGTAGAGCTTTATATTGTAATGGTTTGTAAATTGATAGTACACAAAAATTTTCGTGTTTCGAAGCTGCTACGTGAAAGTTGAAAACAAATTTTTTTTTCAACTTATCACTCGATGAGAAGCGCACATAGCAGCTTCGAAACGCGAAAATGTGTAGTGATACTATGAATTTATAAACCATTGTAACAACCATTACAACATATATATATATATATATATATATATATATATACTTATTTATTTTTGGTATTTTTAAGAATTTATTTTTTAAATATTTTTAAAAAGAATATTTTTTAAATATTTAAAAATATATATATATATTATGTATATATATATATATATATATATATATATATATATATATATATATATATGATTGTCCACTAAGTAATTCACTTATATCAAATGTATTATGGATGTGTTGGCGCCGCTTAAATGTAAATATTATCTAACATGAACTTATTCATAATTTTTATGATTCTCTAAATAGATGGTTTCTTGTTTTAGGTACATTTTTCACTTTATATATATATATATATCCAAGTATGGGTGGAATAATATTCCCCATCCAAAGAAACACTATTTTTAAAAAAGTGCTCAATACAAAGTAGAGCTAATAATAATAATATTTATTAATAAATTATAACATTGATATGTTACAATATCACTACAAAAGTAGCTATTTTGTTTCAACACTTTTTGTGTCTTATCAAGTGATGTGGTTATTTCAAAATGAATGGCTTTAAAAGGTTAAGAACAAACAAGACCTCTTTTATCAAGGAGGCATTATTGCATGTACAATGTGGACCAATCAGAGTAAAGCAACTTTTACTTTGGAGAATATGTGGGAAGACTTAAAATTAATCTTGGTGGGCATTGGTATTAAAATTTTATAAAATTAAGATCAGCATTATTAATTAACTATTATATCAACTATATTTTTGTTTCTATGTTTCGAGATAGGTTTTCATCATCAGGAAATGTTGGTGTGATTGTGCAGATGATTTACATTTAAATGACAAATTCTTTTGGTTTGCTGTGAATGTATGTAGGAGTTTTTTTTTGTGTGGCTAATCAGAATGGAGATTCACTTTGGGGTTTGACCCCGAAGAATACATGCTAACCAACTTTTTTCCTCTTTTTTCTTTTTACTTTTTCCTTGACCCTATTCTTCCCTTGTCTGTTTCCCTTCCTTAATGTTTTACCTCCCATTAATCTGATCTTATCATTTTCCCTTCAGTTTTATTACATTTGATGTGATATTCCGTTTGAGTACCAATCCCCTATTCTTTCCTTACTTATCCTTTTTCGTCTATTTGTTAAAGAAAAGTTTTTTTTTCCAAAAACCCTAAACTGCTATTTTTTTGTTCCATCTATCCATTTGTTGTAATGTTTTTTTTATCCTGATACAAAGGGGGGATTTATTTAAAAAAAAGAATTTGTCATTTAAATGTAAATGATCTGCACAATCACACCAACATTTCCTGATGATGAAAACCTATCTCGAAACATAGAAATTTCCATGTCGCAATGTAAAATTGATATATAACCATATAATTATATTATATTAAGCTCAAAAATACTCATTATATTGTGCACTGTTTATAATAAAATAAATGCCAGAGCACTCAAAAAAAAACAACAAAAAAAAAACAAACCTTGAGTCCACTTCACTTGGAATTATATATATATATATATATATATATATATATATATATATAAAGATTTGTACCCACAGAAATTACTAATGGCTTTAAAAAGAGCAGACGTCATATTATTTAAACCCGAGTAACCTTTCGGCCACCTCTTATCAAGGGTTCTCGTTGGCTTTAATTTTAAGGGAATTAAGGAAAAGGACAAGGCAAAATAAATTCAATTGTTTACAATGCTGGGAGATGATGGAACTCGTTTAAAAATAAATTTATTGAAAAAAAAAACACATAAAATGTAAGGTGGGGTGTACATATACAATTCCACAAGAGTGTTTAAAAGTGTTACACTCACAGACTCACCAGCAATTGTCAGTCAGTTAAAGTGCCATACGTGATACACGCTTGGGCGATCATGTCTCGAAAGAGACATGACTGACTGGGCAGAACATTATCCCGCAGTAGGTTGCCATTGCTTTCTGCGGTAGACTGGTTGCCGACCAAGGCTATAGAACCCAATCTGTCCTGTTATTTAACCCATAACTGGAAGGAAGAGACGGATTAATACCTTTCCTAAGGGTATTTGCGCGTAAGTGAATACAATGGATTCAACTGGAATTCGAACTCGGCTTCTCGGTTTCTCGTTCCGAGCCGATATCCACTGTACCACAACGCACATGGAGCGTAAAAACCGCTCTTTCTGTCCGCACAGGCTCGGCTGTTGAATTTTCAAGCAAATTGCTTCTAAAATACGTAGATGATGTGTAGACCGAGCGCTGTGCAAGACAGTAAACCAGCTGTCCTCATATACCGAGGCACACACTTGATTGTTCAAAAGATGTCGGCCAATAACGGAATCCAGAACAGATTGTGTTGTTCTTATAGGTCGTAGAGAGCCACTGGAACGTATATTAGCGGGGACGTGTTGTGAAACCCGCGTCTCCAACCTCAGATCGGTACGACTTCCTATGTATGCCGCATCACAACAGCATTTAAATTTCTAAACGATGGAACTTTTTCGAAAATAGGACAACCTATCTTTACTGAAGGAAGGAAACACAGGTCTAGTCTGAAAAACAACACGTATATATATATATATATATATATATATATATATATATATATATATATATATAGTTAGTTAGTTTTTGGTTATAATTAAATTAGACTTCAAACAGTTGATTTAAAAATGTTCAATACAATTATATTGTAGAATTTTTGAATATTTTTCATTTTTACCGTTTTTCAAGGAAAAATTAGCTACTATATTGTTCCCATAATGAAAAAAAGACTAAATAAAATATTAGAAATTAGGTTCAGATGCAATCATAATCATAAATACTTATTAGGATCATACAAACTTGGATGAAAGTTTTCTAAGATTCTTAAATAACTTGTCCGTAATTTATAAAAAGTTTTCGGTTGTTTGAAAATTCCAGTCGCACGGTCGTAAAAAATCCCTACACGAACGTTTGAAAAATGATAAAATCGGTTACTGTAACTTCGCCTGAAGATACCGAAAGTTTGAAACCCAAGTTGCGGAAATATATATATTTAGGGAGCTAAATGCTCTACATTTTAAATCTTCATCGCCTTTCAAACATGAATGGATCACTTTCTAATACAACTGTTTACTGATTTAATTCATATCTGACGTATAATATATATATATATATATATATATATATATATATATATATATATATATATATATATAATTATTATTATTTATTCATAAATTATAACATGGATATGTTACAATATCATTACAAAAGTAGCCATTTTGTTTCGACACCTTTGTGTCTTGTCAAGTGATGTGATTATTCAGTTTTCTGAAAAATCACATTACTTGACAAGACAGAAAGTTGTCGAAACAAAATGGCTACGTTTGTAGTGATATTGTAACATACCCATGTTATAATTTATGAATAAATAATATTATTAGCTCTACTTTTGTATTGAGCACTTTTTTAAAAATAGTGTTTCTTTGGACAAGAAATATTATAACAAACAATACTTGTATATATATATATATATATATATATATATATAAATCATTCACATACAAGTCTGTTTAACTGTATCACAGCTCATCAGTGTGGCTAGACACATCCACTTGCTTCTGGCTGTGATCGAAACTCGACCGATTTGGTGTCAGTTGGAGTCGCTACCCATAAAGCCATAGGCGTATGGAATCAGGGAAGGGAAAATTTTAACGTGTTGTATATAAGCAGTGTATACATACGCCAGTCACCGAAAGAAATTAATTCATTCCTGAAGAGTAAGCCGAGTTCCAATTCCAGTCGAACACTCTGCATTCACTTACGCACTGGTACTCTTGGGAAAGGTATTAATCCGTCCCTTCCGTCTGCACCGATGTTATTATAAGTAGTTCCAAAAAGTGTGGATGGTGCTACACAAGCGTTTACCACTCTAAACAATTCTTTGTGTGGCAGTCTAACTGATTTAGACACTCATACGTCGAAATCGACGGGAGAGTCCATAATATATATATATATATATATATATATATATATATGTATATATAATGTAAGTCAAAATTAATTAAAGCAAAGTAATATGTTCGTAAAGTAAGAATGATTTTCACACGCAAAAGTGACGCAATCCAGTCGTTATAGCATTCTGAACTCAAGACAAGAAAAAAGCAAAAATAAAGAAGATGAGACTTAAAATTGTTTTTTATTCATTAGGAAGAAATCCCTGTCTGTGTCTTTAGGATTTTTCTATAAATTTGGGGAATACATTAAACTCGACTTAATGCTACATCACGTCTCAGTGAGGAAACGGTGTAAATATCCATTTAAAAAAGATTGGAACCAACAAAATATTCAATTAATTTATGTCCCACACTTCCTCAAGAAATTGTGTTTGTTAACGGCTGGCCCCTTGATCTTTTTCATCTGTTAAGTATTCGTGACCAGACATTAGGCAAAAAGCTAAGCTTACTAAAATTAAAAGTAAATGGTCACTGTGATTGAGCACATAAGTGATGGCGAGGAAGAATTGCCAGATCGAGCTCAGTCTGACTCAAGGCCACGCATGTTGAGCATTCAGACTGCTAGACAAACAAAGCAGTAATAGAATCTCTTTCATAGTAAAACGGTAAGAGATAGTCTCTGAGTACGTTGTTGAGCTGTGTTTGCAGTCTTTGTTGATATTATTTTGTCTTTGAAATAACTTTACCCAGTTTGTGAAAGAGCTTCCTTTTACGATTCTAGTTTTAATACCACGTGATTAAATGACAGAAAACTTTCGTTGAAATCCCTCCCAGTCTCCCTGCACAAAATGGCGAAAATTTATGAGATTAGAATAATGCACAATGATAAAAAATACTCAAAATTATTTGGATGTCGCTGAAAAAATATTTCAATATGAAACCTAAAAAAATATATTTACATTTTTTGTCATGAGAAACTGAATTTACAGGATTACTGCGTTTAGAAAGTAAATAAAATAAATTATTCAAAGAATGAAAATAGTTTTCGAAGAAAATCTTATTTCTACAGATTCTATCTTTTGAAATCTAAAAACCAAACTGGCTGAAGACTAGCTTTTCCTGTCGTCTGCTTATGAGCTTAAATAAAAATGGAAGAAATTGAAACTGTGATAGGAAAAGATAATGTCAACTGATCATCTTTAATGCTATGGCATAAATATTTTTGTATGTCTTACGTCCATAGAGGTAATATTTCGCAAGAAAGACTTTATGTCCGATTTTATTATGAAAACCAATGTTTTCACAATAAAAATGGTATTAACCAAAGGTTGTAGGTACCATTGTAATTATCTATCTAAACTTATTTATAAATGGAACTTTGTCTGCGTGTGTGTGTGTGTGTGTATCCGTTACCTATAGACTCCGAAACGGCTGAACCGATTTTCTTGAAAATTTATACAGTTGTACTATAAGTGTCTGCGAGTGTTCTTTGCTTGGTTTTGTGTCGAGGTACCCCAGATAAATATCGAAAATCGACAATCGAAAAAGTCGGGTTATAGAAGGAGTGGTCCGATTTTAATCAAATTTGATACACACATAGACAAAGACATAAGAAAGGATATTCATAAGTTTCAAGGTTGCTGTTCTTACAATAGTCCAGAAAATCGATAATAACCATATAACTCATTCAGATATCCTGTGAGTAAAGATTCGTAGGGGCATCACATGTACTATAGCTGCAGTTAAAGTGATGTTTGTTTTTGCGTTTTTGACTCAACAGCCTAACGGAACCCAACCCTCTCCAGGCTGGTTTGAATTCAGAATTTTCCTTTTCCTAAACCGGTAGCAACCTAAAGCAACCCAGTCTGTCCTGCTATTTTACCCATAGCTTAGAATGTAGAGATGGATTCATACCTTTCAAAGGAAAGCTGGAATTCGAACTCGGCCTTCCGATTTCTCAATCCAAGCCTTTATCCATTAGTCTATCTTGTCTCCTTCCATTCGCATATGTAACCCATACTAACACATAAAATGGAGTCTAATAGGGGGTGTTATTGCCTACCTTGCCGAATAAAAGTTTCAAAAACACCAAATTGATGAAATGATTCTCAGATGTTTCGACATAATAATTCGGTAGAAAACTTGTGATCCAAATTTGAAAGAGATGGAAAGTAATATTTAAACAATCTGTTAATAAATCAGGTGTTCATAATATTACTAACAAATTTCGACAAATCTTTAAAACTAAAAACCAAACCAAGGCATTCTAGCGTCACTTGGCGTAGAAAATTTCACTAATGTTACTGTTAGTGAACCATTGATATAATCCTTAACTCTGCGTATGAAAAAAATTCAATTCCACCTTCATTTATCAAACTCAATATTCTCAAAGGATTATTGCGTGTCTGCACTACTAAATTTCCATTCTACGACCATAATGGCAATATTTATACTTAAATTAATGGAGTAAATATGGGAAACCCTAAAAGTCCGTGTTTCTCTACATATTACATGTCCCACATAGAACATAAGTTTTTTATAAAGTTACTAAACCAAAAATATGATTTATCTACTGAAAGTATATATATATACAAGATCACATGAAAAATTATATAAAATCTTAACCAAGAGTACATTGTCTGTCGTTTTTAACGAAACTATCATAATATCATTACGCAAAAATTTTCATGTTTCAGAACAAAACTGTTCTTCTTCATGTGATATGTCACCATTTATTTTAACCTATCGTTTGAAGAAGAACAGTTTTGTTTTGAAACCTGAAAATTTTTGTGTAGTTATATTATGCTTTTATAAACCATTGTAATAAAATTACAATATTAAGCTTTATTCTGTATTGAGCACTCTTTATAAAAGTGAATCCTTGAACAATGGGTTTTTAATCTACGTGTTCATTTACATTTTGTAATATATATATATATATATATATATATATATATATATATTTTTTTTTTAATCATTTCACCCCGAGCAAGGCTGAAACGCCACTGATGTGCAGGGGGTTACATAAATGTAGAAAGATTAATTAGAAAAGAGTGAGGAGTACAAGCTAGTTAGAAAGGAACAATAGAAAGCTGAGAAATCAGGTGCAATGACAGATACATGGGCGGAGAGAAAGAGAAGATTAAACAGGGGAGGGGAGAGAGCTAGAGTCCAGTGGTTAGTAGGTGAGTATTAACTTTGCATTTAAATTTCTGGAGGTCGTAGCCGTCAGGAAAGCAAGAAAAACTCATTGTTCAAGCATTTACTTTTATAAAGAGCATTGTAGTTACTGCAAATCGCCTGAAGACATAACTCATGGTAGAAACCTAGGTCGCGTAATAACTCGTATACAAATGGAATATATATATATATATATATATATATATATATATATTCCATTTGTATACGAGTTATTACGCGACCTACACACACACACACACAGACAAAGTTCCATTTATAAATAAGTTTATATATATATATATATATATATATATATATATATAAAGTGATTAGATAGAACTCAACGTAGTTTTTTTCATGTTTAAACGGAATTTTCAAGTATTTATAAATGGAACTTTGTCTGTGTGTGTGTGTGTGTCTGTATATGTGTGCGTGTGTGTGTCTCTGTGTGTACGTCCGTTACCTATAGACTCCGAAACGGCGGAACCAATTTTCTTGAAAATTTACACTGTTGTACTATAAGCGTCTGCGGGTGTTCTTAGCTAGCTTTTGTGTCGAGGTACCCCTGATAAATATCGAAAATCGATAATCGAAAAAATCGGGTTACAGAAGGAGTGGTCCGATTTTAATCAAATTTCATACATTCATAGACAAAGACAAAAGAAACGATATTCATAAGTTTCAAGGTTGCAGTTCTTACAATAGTGCAGAAAATCGATAATATATGTATATATAAAAGGCAAGATGTTTGTGTGTGTGTCTGCTTATCTGGCTGTATGTCCTTTATAAAATTCACAATTTTCATCAAACTTTACACAAATATTCTTTAGGCTGAGTCTGAGCTCCAGGATCACGGATTAGCTTTAAAGCTTTCATTACACCCGAGCATCGCCGGGCTATTCTGCTAATATATATATATATATATATATATATATATATATATATATATATATATATTATAAATTAATGTTTTAGAACATGTACATACTTTCATCTATATATGTCCTCTTCTCTACAATCATATGGCTGTTTCAGTGTTTGGAACCCAAACACATCATCGGGAGAAATAAAGGCTTGGAATCATTCTCTGTTTATATTTGGTTCGTTGTTGTCGTGGGGGTTGGTTGGGGTTATTGGTAATTAAGTTAATGTGTCTCTCGTTTTGAAATATTCACAGCTCTATACATCATATATCGAGCACTGTTTGAAATTAATGTTTTGGACGGAAAATTTTTTTTTTCTCCTCATTCTATACTCACTCATATATATATATATATATATATATATATATATATATATATATAGATGTTAGTAAAATATTATCCGCACTTTCGCCATAAACACATCTTTAGGGTTGTTACATAGTCATCTGGTCATGCGTGCTTATAGTTGGTACTAATGTGATCATATGATCAAAGTTTGAGCTTGATCGCACCAGTTTTCTTGTCTACTTTGGAGTTCAGGACGGCATTCCAGTCCCCAATAAGACTAAGCATAAAGAATCAACCAATAACGGCCCTTACTGACTGTAAAAGGAGACACGCCCCGTCTTGTCGTTGGGCGCATAAACCACAACGATCCGAAATGAATTACTGTTCACAGCAATCTCGGTCACAATCAACCGAACCCCCGCCCCAACATAGACAATGCAACCAGGGTACGTTTAACCAACAAGGAAATACCTCTAGCCAGCTTGTCTCCGTATACTGAATAGACAACAAAGTCGCTTGACAGCACACGAGCATTAACTTCGCAAACAAAGTGTGTCTCCTGGATCGCAGCTACATCTACTCCGAAGAACAAGAGATCACGAAAGAGGCGGGCAGCCTTACTCCAATCTCTCAAGCACCTCGCATTCAAGCTGTCTAGCTTGATAGACAGTTTTAAGTAGGACTTCTTATGAACACTAAGGACGGAAATCTGCGGAAGTCAGGACCCCGACTGATTGTCTTAGACTGGCAGTGCCAATTTAGGATGTAATGTGTCCGTTCACGGCAATACTACGCAGGGAAAGTTAATTTTAAAGCCCTATACAAAGAGGGGTGGAGCAATAGCAAGACCCTCTAAGCTCTGCTATTTTCTTCAGTTCTGAGTTATCAATCTTTGTCATTCCCACTTTTCGGGAAGGCTTCCTTCGCACCCGCAAGGTTATCCCATATTTTGAGGTTTTTAGGGGATTACTTCATTGGCGACGGCACTCTTGTGTGCGACGTCCCGCTAAGGAGGATGGGAAACTATTTTTTACCTTTCTCACAACTTCCGTTCATCTATTTGCAGGTTGCTTGCTAGACTCCTCTGGCACCACCACCGTCTCCTCCGTCGCTGTAGTTTTGGCAGCCACCAATGCTACCAGCAGTACTGCTACAGCCTCCAGGTCCATCAGTAGAGCTTTCTTCCCTCCACCACTACGAAAAACGCCCGTCCTCGGCACAGCAGCATGTCCGGGATACTTGTAAAATTTTGCCGGTCCAGGATTACTTGAACACAGAAACACGAGATACTTCTTTGACAGAGACAAACTGGGCGAAGAATCCTCCCCCGTGGACGCTACTAATGTCCAGAGGCACACCCTGAAGAGCAACTTGAGACCGCTAAGGGCTAATGTACTCGGAAGTCGAATGTTCTTAGTCACAAGCACACTTCCTGCTAACAGCTTAGCGTCCTCTGCCAAGTAGGACATTGCCCTAGATCTACTTACTGAGATTTTAGGTACACTTTTGAAGTTTTTATGTTAAAACTCGCAAGTTTACCGATGTCAGCAGGGAGATGATAATACTGATTACCTAGAAAATTGTGAAAGGCTATATATATATATATTCTAAACATATACTGTTAAATATAAGAGACAAGGAATGTCTATTATGTTTAATCACGAGCCGTTCTAAACATCGTATTTTGGCTTTAATTTCAGCTGAAAATAAAGACAAAATTTCTCCAACATTTGGATAATTTTTTATTAAGTTGGTACTAAGCTTACGACTCACATGAGCCATCTTCAGAGAGGTTACAAGGACGTTAACATAAAAACATCCACCATCAGCGACGATTTTATCTTGTGTTGACATAAAACTTTACTAAGCAAACGATAACAGTTATCAAAAAATGGCAAACGCAGTCCGTAAATTTGTAATGCGGTTCTATGACGTCACACCGCTTGAGAGCTCGAAATGATAACAGAACCATATATTTAAATGTAATGTAATGTGTTATGACCAGATTAAAACGTGATTTTATTAAGTCTGGGTTGTTTGGATTTAATATAGATGGCCTCTAATATCTGAAGGTTCTTTTTACTGTGTGTATAAGGGAGGGTTATTGTATTGTTGACTAAAATCTGTCTGATATTCAACAATAGTCAACAATACAATAATCCTCACTCATCAGAAGATTTGATTGTAATTTAAACTGAAATAATTTAAAAAGAATTTTGCTATCAATTTTTTTCATGATTGAATATGATCCCTGTGAAACCCTGCATAGAGACAAGATAAGTGACCATTTAATTATAATTTTGTTACTATTAATGTTCTATCTCTTCATACTAACACTATAATTACAAAGTTATCTACGTGAATTAATCTGGTCGACTGTTTGTTTGGACGAAACACAATCTTAAAGACTCGGTGTATCTCGGCAGTAATTTAAGATAACAGAGAAGTTATATAAATTTTACTTTCAAAACAGATCTTCTTTGTTGGCTAATTTGTTTCCGTATCTTGTGTTGAAAGTGTAAAGAGTCGTTCCCAGTTCATATTAGTTCTTGTTAGTTTTCTGAGCTGTTGATTGGCTTCAGTCATTATAAAAAAGAAAGAAATTAGATGAAATACTGTTTGGTAATATATATATATATATATATATATATATATATATATATATTTATCGTATCACCCCGAGCAAGGCGGTAATGCCACTGATGTGCAGGGGGCTACATAAGAGTAAAAAGATTAATGAGAAGAGAGTGAAGAGAAAGATGAACCAGTTAGAAAGGAGCAAGAGAAGGATGGGAAGACAAGAGTGATGACAGTTGCAAAGGTGGAGAGAAAGGAAAGGATATACGGGGTGGTGAAAGAACTAGAGTCAAGTGGTTAATAGACGAGTATTGACATTGCATTTAAATTCCTGGAGGTTGTAGCCGTCAGGAAAGCAAGGATATATATTTGGGATGGTTTTGTGTTTTGAATGTATTGATGTTATTTTTCGTGGTTTTAAATATAGTAGTGTTGCATAAAAATGTAAAAACATTTAAGTATGTTTAAAATTTTTGTACGTGTGAAAATTTCTATTCCCAAATCAGAATTGATTTCGTTAATCGTTCTTTGCGATTCGTTTCATCGACTCTTCGTCTATTACATGCAAGAAGTTCTCATATAAAAAATAACTCAAATTGTCTTCCATTCATAAAAGCTCGTTAGTTAGGTTAGTTATGTTGCTCATTATCCCTGTTGACTTAAATATGTTCTGTGAGTATCATATTCTCCAAACTCTCTTTTCTCATTATGTATTACAAAATTACCAATGGTCTCTATGATTCTAAGCAAACATTTCCATCCTATTTCGATTTTGTTTACAACTTCCTCATTGCTCACATTCTCCGTCTATGTGATTCTCAGTTTTCTTCTTTAGAACATATAAAAACCTGAAGCAGCTGAAATGTGGTTCTGCAGAAGGATGCTGCGGATTTTATGGATCTAGCATGTGAGCAATTATGACGTTTTGGAAAGGATGGAAACGAAAAGGAAGTTAATACTGAGCATCAGGAAGGAACAGCTAAAGTTCCTGGGATATGCAATGAGGAAGGAGGGCTGGGAGAACCTGATACTAACAGGCTAGATAGAGAGAAAAAGAGACAGAGGAAAGCAGCGGATAACATATTTGAAGGACCTAATTAGGTGGATGACGGAACGAGTGTTGCGTGATGTAACAGGAGAAGGCATGCTAACAGCCACGAGGGATAGGGAAAAGTGGAAAGCCATGATCGCCTACGTCCTGAAAGGACCAGGCACATAAAAAAAGAAGAAGACTAATATGTTGTTATTCATCGGTTCAGAAAATTTCCAGCATTTAATAAAATATACTTTAAAACTTCTACTCCAAGATTAAAAAATAATCCGACAACAGGTTAAACACACATATACACACACCCACACACTTACACACACAAACGCACACATATACATACATATAAATATAAATAGATACTGATGTCAATACGGAGCAGCGACAGTTTGTTTCATGCAATCTTCAGGCCATGCGTGTTGTGTCTTGCCTCGACTATTTATGTATGCTCATCAATGGTGCATTATGAGCAGCAAGGTCTACTGTATTATCTTAACGGCTATTCGGTCGGTGGTAATGGTTATGTGTTAAATTATTCTTGAGGTTATTGTGTAGGAATAAGTGTGGATCCGAATTCGGTTTATTGGTAACTATTTTATATCGTTGTTAACTTTTCACTCATTTTAGTTATTAATTACTTAATTATTGGTGTTGATTATTATTGTTATAATTAATATTACATTTAGTGTTTATGGGTGCATTCGTAGTTTGTTAATTTGTTAATTATTGACTTAATTTGTTTAAATATATATTTAGAGTTTTTGTTTATTTTAATCCTTTATCCGAGGTAGGTTATCTTATTTGTTTTGTATCAGATGTCCTCACGATGTAACCGGACACACACACACGCACGCACGCACGCACGCACGCACACATATATCTTTTAAATGTAAATCATTTTCACAACCAACATCCAACATTGCCTGATGAGGAGATTCTATCTCGAAACATAGAAATTTCCGTGTTGCATTGTACATTTGTTTCACAATAATATATATATATATATATATTGATTGCTTAATTACTTAGTTTCTGGTCATAATAAGATTCGACCAGTGCACATTTGTATTAAAAAGTGTTCAATAAAATTATATTGTAGAAGTTTTGTTTATTTTCCATTTGTAAACGAGTTATTACGCGATCTAAAAGCAAAAACGGTAAACGGTAAAAGCAGTTATTGAAAATCACTTGATGACACCACTCATGGTAGAAACCTAGGTCGCGTAATAACTCGTTTACAAATGGAATATATATATGTATGTTTTTTTTTATTTAAACTTCATTTAATTTAGATTCTGTGACAACAATTTCTATGTTTCGAGATTTTATTTCATCATCAGGCCATATTGCATAGCCTGATGATGAGTTAAATTATCGAAACATAAAAATTTCCGTGTTGCAATTTAAATTAAATTAATTTTAAATAAAAAACAAATTTAATTATGTTTATATTATGTTCTACGATTTATGTTGTATTGAGCACATTTTTTTAAACAATTAAATGCCGGAGAACTCGGGATACTAAACTTGTTGGTTCTCTTTACTTACACACACACACACACACACACACACACACACACACACATATATATATATATATAAGAGAGAATGCCAATTTGTGAAACGGAGAGGATAATCCAAAAGATGTTATTTAATTAATATAAAACTTAATGGATATTATCCAGAGCAAATATATTAAGAAGAAAACTCAACACATAATTAAATGGATATAAATTCATAATTTATTTCAGCAATGTAAAGAAAAAAATTTACAACTGAAATAAATTTGTGATTTATAACCATTGGAGGTCATATACGTCAGTAATTGTAACAAAACGTTCGGTTCAAATTCCTAGCACTTGAAAAAGGCCGAGCGTACAACGGCCGAAACGCCGTACAAATAGCAAAAGATATGAGGACAATAGTCCGAATAATGTAAACATTAGATAAATATTGTTTCCTAATTGAAAAAAAATACTTCTCTCCAACAATGATATGTTGCTCCGTGTGGTAATTGTAGTTTTTGTTAGAGTAAATAGAAGGGTAGATTTCCTCTCATACTCTCCAATAAACTACATACAGAACATGCTATATGTACATATATATATACACTACCAGCCATAATTATTAGACCACTCTAATAAAAAAGAAATGATGTATTTCAGACTATTTTTAGCATTTATTACCAAGTGGATAATTCTAAATGAAAATAGAATGGTTCTTTTGTTATTATTACTTTGCAAAATTTTACAAGGCACCCTATAGATATATATATATATATATATATATATATATATATATATATATATATATATATATCCACTACGGGCCATAATTATTAGGCCACCCCAGTTATTTAAAATAAATGATGTATTTCATACTATTTTTAGCATTTATTACCAAGTGGATGATTCTAAATGAAAATAGAAGGTTTTTTTTTGTTATTATTACTTTACAAAATCTTACGAGGCAGCCAGGAAGCCTTTGCTTAGGCCAGCCAATAAGAAGAAGAGACTAGCATAGGGAAGAGAGCACAAATACTGGACACCAGAATAGTTCATTTGGTGCACATATTATTGTGCAGTATTAAAAATGAATCATTCTATTTTCATTTAGAATTATCCCCTTGGCAATAAATACTAAAAATAGTATGAAATACATCATTCCTTTAAAAAAACTGAGGTGGACTAATACTTATGGCTGGTAGTGTATGTACACTTGTTAAATGAGTAGTGACACTGTGTCTGAAGATATGGGAATAGGGAGCGTCAGAAAATATGATAAAATACAATTAAGCAGAGAGAACAATAAACTAACAAGAATTCAGAAAACAAAATATAACATTTGGCGTTATATTTAAATTTTTGAAGATCAAAATTGAATAGGGAGCAAGAAGACAGGAGACAGTTCCAAAGCGGGGCGGGGGGTGCGATTGGGGAAAATGCTATTATAAAACTTACGGTTATATCTACCATTTTCAGCTGGAAAGGGATGATACCTTGCCGCCAATATAGCACTACGCTTTTATTAATAAAGCCTCGATGCCTTAGAAAAAAATTAATCACCACATTTACCATGAAACTATTTATAGTAAAGACTTAGGGACACTAAATTACGGCGTTGGAAAAGTGGCTTAAACCGAGATGCCAAGTCACGACTAATAACATTGCAGATTCTTCTTTGGATTCTCTCAAGAATCTCCAAATGTGTAGCAGTGAGTACCAGACCATATGTAGCAGGAATATTCAAAGCATGAACGGAATAGTAGACGTATAAATAAGTATATATATATATATATATATATATATATATATATATATATATATATATATATATAATACTGTATGTATATATATATATATATATATAGTACTGTATATATATACAGTACTGTATATATTAGGACAAGAACTTTGTAAAATATGGTAAATAATCATAAACATTTTCATTTAAAATCACTTAAATTAATTAAGTGAAAAAAGCATTAATTTTTCAGAAAAAATATAAGATTTTAGTATGCTATTTTCAAAAATTGAGACCCGATAGAGAAAAACAGTTTACAGATTCGGAATTAGCGCCTCGTAATTTCTAAAGATCACCTACTCTTAGCCTAGTAATTTTTTGAAAGTTAAAAATTGTTGGACTGTGTTATTGATAAACCACACACCGAATAAAGCTCTATACTACTCAGTATCTTCTGTCATCCCCAAGCCTTCAGTATTTTTGTTTCTTTTTCTTTTCTTGTTAAATTGACAGAATGACGAGAGGCTTTACAAGTAGCACTATTTTATATTATTAAAGTCTGAGACTTATAAAAATTTCATGGTTTGATTTTATCAAGATTAATGCCGCTCTCTAGAGAATTTCGGAAGACGTCGATCTTACCGGATTACTTTGTTTGTTTTTAAATATGCAAAATGTTTCTTTTAGTAAAGAAGACGAAACTTATGAGATATGAATATCCAATATTCGAAGATAAGTTTCTTTATCCCTCTGTAGTGGCGGAATATCGTTTTTGAAAAACGACATTGGGGAATTTATGCGAAAATGATTTTTTCTAGCCGTGCAAATACATCTTCTTGGAAGTTGGATGAGTAAAGTATGACGAAGGATTTTGTTTTTACATTGGCAACTCCTGCAGAGACAAGATGGTAGGTTTCTGCAAGCCTTGTCAAACATTATGTGCAATTCAGCTGGAATTCAAACCAATTACAAACATGTCCTAATTTGATCCAATTTACCTGATCTAAGAGTTCCAAACTGATCGCAACTAAGTCTAATTAAACACGGCCCACGTCCTTTGGCATCTGTAGTCTCTATTCCTGAAGGGGAATTCGGAGTCAGATAATACACTGAAGAATGGTTTCTTTTTACTCATTAAATGCG
The DNA here is from genome assembly GCA_037127315.1 of Ascarosepion bandense. Taxonomy (NCBI): domain Eukaryota; kingdom Metazoa; phylum Mollusca; class Cephalopoda; order Sepiida; family Sepiidae; genus Ascarosepion; species Ascarosepion bandense. Next base: position 3,299,397 of record JBBBDQ010001704.1, read on the forward strand.
TTTAATAACGTAATATTGTAATAGGTAAATTATATTTTGAGGTTCTAAATTTAATTCTAAGCTTGAAAATGTTTTGATTTCCTCAATCAGATTCTAAAAAATCTGTTAATGAGTTTGAATCTAAGATATTTATAAAACTCGTCCGAATTCTAGGGTAACATATTTTCAAATTTCTGGGAAAATGGTCGATTTCCTGCACCGTTACAGTAAGTACCTGACTCCTGCTGTCCCACACCTTTACAATAGCGAAAGCAGGCAAGAAAAATACCTGCTGCCTTATATCGACAGAAGATGTTCAATCTTCATTTTCCAGTTTTGATAGAGTTCAAAAGTATCTATGTGGCCTTGTGGGTGATGAAATATTTTCCATTCTGCAACCTCTTTTTCACAGACAAAACGTTGATAATCTCTCACTACTCAATCGCTTTTTCCATTTTTTTGATCTGGCGAACTGTATTCCACCAGTTTTAACCTTCACGGCTGAGACCCTGAGAATCACCCTCATTCCCTTTGTATTCTGGTGGTGAGATGCGATTTCAGCTTTTTCCCACGAACTTCTACTTTTTGGAACCGACTGGCAAGAGGATGCTTCTCTGATCAATATAATCTTAGCCAGTTAGTCTAGTTATCTTACCCACATATTCTTATAAAGTGTGACTCTTACCTCTTACATTGGAAAGTTCTATATCGAATGGCTCTTGGGTCTTGTACAGAGTGAACATTATTGTAAAAAATATAAGATAAATAAGACATAATTCCGCTAAAACAATTTTTTTTATGTTGGGTCATCCATCAAACCATTCAGAATTGGCGAGAGCACGGCTTTCTGCTCACAATACTGAATTCTAATAAATGCTATTGATCAATTATGGCTATTCAAATGCCATTGGTGCTTTGTGTCGATTATTTTTTCCGGAATCTTAAATTTCATTTTATATTCTATTGTTACTTTAAGTCTATTAGGTTACACCTAAAATATTTCTATTTCAATATTTCTTTCTAAATTTAAGAAATGCTAAAAATCGTATGCTGTCTAAAACAGAAATTTAACAAACGATACCAAATCTCGTTGTTCTTAATTTTGAAATATTTGATGAAAAATTAATTTCTGAGAAATTTATTGAGTTTGAACCTCGAGCAAAAAAAAAAAAAAAAAATTATCTCATTAAATCCCCAAATTTAAAAGTAAAAATTATATTCCCGAGATTTTTTAATAAACAAAACTTAACAAAATATTTGAATATTTTTTTTTATGCTGGTTCTAAGCTTTCGGCTCACATGAGCCATCTTCAGAGAGATTACAGGGACGTTAACATAGAGACATCCACTATCAAAGATGATATTATGTGTTAACATAAAACATTGCTAAGCAAAGTTTACAGTCACCGAATAGCAGACGCAGTTCGTAAATTTGTAATGCGGTTCTATGACGTCACACCACGTGAGAGACCGAAATGTTAATTTATTGAGTTTGGACCGCGAGTAAAAAAAATTATCTCATGAAATCACCAAATTTAAAAGTAAAAATTATATTCCGTGATTTTTTCAGTAAAAACAAAACTTAAAATATTTCTGAAAATTTGTCTAACAATATCGGAAAAAGTTTTAACGAACCAACGTGATCTAAAATTGTAAATTAAAATTTACAGTTAGTCTTGACTTCTTGTTTCTATAATCTTGACTGACATTTAAAAATCTCACCATATTTGTATAAACTTTTTTCATGCATAGCGTGATCTCTGATTTTTTGTGAGAAACTGAAGTTTTTCAAATAGCGCATGTATGTGACCCCAGCTTCTGAGCAATACTGATAGGTCTACCGTAGTGAAATATTGCATCATCTTGGACATATTTTATAGTAAATAAATGGTTTTCATTCTTTTTTGTACAAACCCCACTCACAGTTAGATCAACCAAATGCAGCCGTCAATTCTACTCCATCAGCTTCTTTTCTCGCACTTCCCACCTGTGGAACTCTCTTCCGTATTCATGTTTTCCTGACAGCTACAACCTCCAGGAATTTAAATGCAATGTCAATACCCATCTCTTAACCACTTGACTCCAGTTCTTTCTACATCACCCTGTATATCTTTTCCTTTCTCTCTACCTTTGCAACTGTCATCACATCTGTATTCCCATCTTTCTCTTGCTCCTTTCCCTGATACCCTCTGTAACTGGTTCGTCTTTCTCTTTACTCTCCTTCTATCTAATCTTTTACTCTTATGCAACCCCCTCGAATCAGTGGCGTTACCGCCTTGCATGGGGTGAAACGATTAAAAAAACAAAACAAAAAAAAACAAAACAAAAAACAAAAAACAAAAAACAAAACAGAACTGGAGAAAGAAAAGAAAAAGAAAATTGTTAATTCTTCATTTATGTAAGGTATTTGTAGATCTTAAACGGAACACATAGGGAATGATGTTCTGCTGTTCAATAGAAAAAATAATCTCGGCTACAGGAGGCAGGCTAAAGGAGCGCACCAGTACCGTTAAGGTTAGCCAAAAGTACCGTGGAAAGTAAGGCTACCAAGTGGGTTACAATCACCAAAAATGCATGAATTTTATCCCCTCACAGATTTTAACCCATTCAAAACATTACCTGTGTATAACGCGATTCTGTATATGTTGCGTCAAAAACTGATAGTGAAAATTCAAACTATATTCGAATATATACGATAGTTAATACACCAAAAATAATCTAATAAATGCTGGTAAATCAATGAGGATCGAACGCGTTTCATTATCAGTTACTTTGGAATTCATCTTTGCGACTGTTGCTCTTTGGGTAAAAGAATTTATTACGCTTTGTTTAATCTGACATAAGGCCATAGATAGTGAGCATCTAGTGAGGAAGAAGCTTAAAATATAATAGCACTAGGTGCGAAGTGTGTTTGTATGTGGAGTGTTTTTATATGTGTATGTTGGTTGGTTGTTTTGTTTTTATAGCATATCAACCTCGGCGGGTCATTTATTGCCAACTAAATTTTATTTATTTATTGCTGGTAATACCTTTTTCTTTCAACAATTTATTGTTGTTTTTTTATATAAGTTTTGTGTCTAGTAATACTTTTTCTTTTCGAGTATCAAGATTCATTGGGATTTGTTTTTAAGGGCAGGTTCCCCAAGTCCTACCCTGTTATTTAACCCAGAACTGGAGGGAAGGGACGGATTAATACCTTTCCCGAGGGTACCAGTGCTTAAGTGAATGCAGGGTATTCAACTGGAATTCGAACTCGGCTCACCGATTTCTCTTTTCGAGCCGACATCCACTGCACCACAACGCACATCCGTCACTAAACGCTTACAGTATCTGGTATTTCCAAGCGGTCACCCATCTAAGTACTGACCAGACTCAACGTTGCTTAACTTCGGTGATCGAACGAGAACCGGTGTATTCAACGTGATATGGCCGTAAGCCATATGTGTATGTATTATGTTTGCGTGTGCGTGATGTATGGGCTATGAATGTGTTTGTTGTGGGTAATGTGTGAGGTATTTGACGCGTGTGTATGTGATGGATGCGTGTGATGCCTGTATGTACGCGACGTATGCGTCATATATGAGATGTATGACGTGTATATATGTGATGAGTGTATGTAGAAGTGAAGGTTATGTGTGTGAGATGAATTTAATATATGTGTACGCATTATGTGTGTGTGTGTGTGTGTAATGTGCGTGTGTACATATGATGCCTGATGGGTGTAGGTGATGCTTGTGTATGTGTAAATTATGCATGTGATGTGAATATGAGTGATCAGTTAAAGTGATATGTGTGTATGTCATGCAGTTATGGTGTGCGTTTGTGTGTGATGCACATATGTGTGATATGTGTGTATGTGATATGTGTGTATGTGAAGGGTATATGTTTGTGTGTGAAGAATATATTTGCCAAATTGTTTTGTTCAAAATAGAAACACGTAAACATTCTTTTTCTGTCTTCTGTATCCCTTCAGAACGTGAGCAATCATGGTTCTCCACAACTTTCTGCTCCTTGTGGCTCTTAGTAAGCTTTGACTTTTTGCTATCTCTCCTAATAGAAAGCAATGGCAACCTACTACGGCATAATCTTTTGCTCAGTCAATCATGTCTCTTGCGAGACATGATCGCCCAAGCGTGTTTCACGTATGGCACTTAACTGACTGACTACTAATATATTTTCTACCAACCAATCACGCAGTCTCGTTAGATAGTTTGTTCTCTTCTTTCTTCTGTTTTCTTTGTCCTGTGTGTGTTTAATTCGCTAAGTCTTTTTCTTTTTTATGTGAACAAGAAATTGCAATTGTCTCTCTCTAATTCTAAGTGTAAAAGTCGTTTTTGTTTCCATTTTCTTTAAAACTTCGTAAATGATGTCAGGTATCCCCACCATCCTTCTGTAACTTCTTCATCTGTGAGGAGATTGTCCAGCATTCACTGCTATATAGGAGGACTGATATTAAGTAACAGTTCAATTCTCTTTGTTTTTAACGAACTTTTACCGTTTCCTAATAGTTTGTTTAACTTTTGGAAGGCATCTTCCGTTATTTCCAAGGCATCGTCCGCTATTCCAAATCCTTTAGATTTTAGGGTCACCTATGTCAGAAAATATCATAATGAAAAGAATTGATGTATTTCACAACACAACTTTTACAAATTGATTTCAGCCCAAGTAAGGCATTAAAGCCACTAAGAAACAATGGGTTAGTGAGTGTAGAAACACTCCGAATAAGCGAGAACAATAGAAGAGTAACCAGGAAAACAGTTTGTAGCGATTGACATTGCTTTTAAATTTTTGAAGATTAAAGTTGACTGGAAAGGAATCAGTCAGTTAAGTGCCATATGTGATACACTCTTTGGGCGATCATGTCTCGAATGAGTAATGACTGACTGGGCAGAAGATTATGCCGCAGTAGGTTGCTATTGCTTTCTGCGGTAGACTGGCTGCGAGCCAAGGCTATAGAATCCAATCAGTTCTATTATTTAACCCATAACTGGAGGGACGAGACAGATTAATACCTTTACCAAGGGTATTTGTGCGTAAGTGAATGCAAGGAATTCAACTGGAATTCGAACTCGACAACCCGATTTGTCGTTTCGAGTCGATATCCGTTGCACTTCAACGCACATTCACGCAAAAAAAAAAAAAAAAAAAAACCGAAAGAGAGTTCTACAAGCAAGAAGTATGAGTAAAGCAACTGTTAGTATAGAACTTACATAGTTACATCTTGTCAACTCAACTGTAAATTCGTGAGACCGTGTCACCAGTCAAATACTGCACTTAAAGTCATAAAATCTTGGAGACATACAAATGTAAAAGCGTTTCTTCGTAATTGTGAAAAGACACTTTCAGTCCTTTTCCTATTTTTAAAATATTAATGAAGAAGTGTTTTTAGTTATAAAGAAGCAAACGAATTAAAAATTAAAAAAAAATATGGCCTTATATTATTCTGAAATTTTTACACATTGTAAAATAGCCAAGAATATATATTTAACAAAAAAAAAAAAAAAAAAAAAAGAACTAATTGAATGAACGTTACATTTTCTTATATCGCTTTTCTGTTCGTATCATTTGGTTTATCAACAGACCACTAGAGGTCGCCTCTGCCCGCTTTGGCTGTGTTTCAGACGGTGAAAAGAGTAAACAAGTTTTTTTTTTTACTCCAGTGTAATCACATAGTCGTCTCATTATTTTTAATAGTAATATCTTGGTTTTGGAATAATTTGGAGTAGATTAGTTGAAACCTTTTCAATTCTAAAAGATGGTAACGAAAAATATTCGATAAATTATGTGAGCAGCGATAAAATCGATTTGGATTCCGCAAATGAAGTTAAGATTTTTTTTTTCACTAAAAGACAGCGTAGAAATAAAAAAAATCTTCACTAATTCTTTTTTTTTCCTGTGCGCATGCGCCATCGCGCAAACCCATTCAAGAACATTTTCACCGATTTTGGCAAAACTTCGAATATAGATTCTTAGCCAAAATATTCAGAGCTAATTAAATTTGGTGACATCAAACATGAGTTGTATCCTTTTTAAACCGTTGGCATGTGGGGTATGCATTTATTTTTCTATAAATAATACTATTTATTCATGTATGATTTTATGAAACTTAAATTTACTGTATATGTCTTAATACGGCACTGACGAAATGGAAACAAAAAGGAGACTTATATTTAACATCAAGAAAAGATAGTTGAACATTCTGGGGCCCTTAATAAAGAAAGAGGACTTATAAATATTGATGCTCACAGGATTTACTGAAAGTGTGGTGATACCGACCGAACAAAAGCGATAGACCGGATGTTTGCTCTCTCACGACAAAAAGGCAAGTGACCGAAAGTCGTCTGTGCGCATCTGGGTTCGCGCAGGTGTTCCGGTTGAAAAATAAAAATTAATCAAATATCAAATTTCCATTTCGCGAGCCTACTTGAATGTTATTTACCAGCCAATGGGAAGCCCAGAATCAAATTCAAGTGTGAAATCCCAAACGAGCTGCTGTTGATCCAAAAAGCAGATATAAAAAGCCGAGACAAAGCACACAGCAGATAGACCACGAGACAGACTGACGGAGACAGACGAGCGATTCGTATCTCCCTTGACCAAGTCAAGTGGCTACTAAGCTCGTCCCTTCACCTCTCTTTCCTTCTCCCCTGTATCAAAAGTACTTACTGACCTAAGGAGCGACTACATCAAAGACATTCCTTACTCACGACGCTCCCAAATTCCTAAGCCTTAAATGTCTTTCAGTTTATTATTTGCCATGAGCATTTTAACCTACGTTGTACTTATAATCATGTTATTACTTTAACTGTAAAAACATTAATTGATATGTGTGTATATAAAAATGGTATTTTTCTACTCAAATTGCTTTTCTTGATTTTATAATAATTTTATGACTTATAGTGGTCTATCTACCACAAGGCCAAATTCCGTTAACCTGCAACAGTATACAATTACCCTTCACTAGAACGGACACCCACTACCACTAGAAAAGGAATAGATAAGCAACCCACTATAAAAGTAAGGGGGACAGAGGAAAGCAACACATAACCCATCGAGGTTGAGTAAATGAAAGGTGGTGCAAGGTTTAGAAAAGATAAGGAAAAATTAAATTTTATTAAGAGTTGCAAGAGACATTGTGGCGGAGACTTACCTCACGGGCGGGTAACCGAAATTGTCAGCCCGCAGACGGTGCGAATTGATGAGGTACCACGCCATGTCAAAGACCTACGGCCGTTTTCAGTGTCCGTTTCATCGTCGAGCGATGAAACGGACACAGAAGAGAGTGAGCAGTTTATTTTCTTGGGGTCAGGTCAACCAAATGATGGCTCCGATAGGAGATGCTGACGTGCTTAATGAAACCTCAGATGAGAGCCCGTCTGAGGACAAGCTTGTGTCGTTCTCCTTCAAAGAAGCACCGGCCAAAAGAGATCCGCTCCCGAATGCACTTTTTGTGATGATGAGATCAGGAGGGAGTGTGGCGGAGACATACCTCGCCGAAGCAAGAGAAGGCGGTTTGTCTGCACATGGCGTTCGTAGACGTCATGGAACCACGAGGCGAGCTCATGCAAAGCAGTTTTTGGCATGCTCGAGTCCAAAAACTCAAAAGAAGAGCCAACTTCTGTTTCGGAGTCAGTTTTGTGTTGGCGATTCGTGAAGGCTACACCGGTGTTCGGGAGACAGCGTTTTGTTTACGGTGTGCAGGAAACGGAGTCCCGAGTAAAGCAGTGTTCCGGGTTCTACGTGGAGCAGCTGGAAGAACGGATCCAAGCGGTCAATAATTCCTCTACCAACTACACTGCGAGAAACAAATACTACAGACATAAAATTGTGGAGAGCCATTATCACCAAATTCCTGAAGCATCACGGGGCATAGACGAATATATATATATAGTGTATTGAGGCAGCAGATAATTTTCTAAACATATACTTTTAAACATAACAGACAATGAAGGTCTATTATGTTTAATCATGAACTGTTCTAAACATCGTATTTTGGCTTTAATTTCAAACGAAAATAAAGATAACAATTGTCCTACATTTGCATATTTTTTTATTAAATTTGTTCTAAGCTTTCGGCTTACATGGGCCATCTTCAAAGAGGTTACAAGGACGTTAACATGAAGACACCCATCATCAAAGACGATTATGTCTTGTGTTGACATAAAATATTGCTGACTCTTTCAAATACTTCCACACGATGTCGAATAGTTTCACAAGCACCCATGACACATTGATGAAGCGTCTTTGCGTTATTAATGTCTGCTGCGTAAAACTGCATAAAATTTAGGAGGCCTCACAGACAATAATTTAAAGGATCGTTTTCGGGAGAAGATGACGGCCATGGGTCCTCCTCTACCTCTACCATGTTCGTGGTAGATGTCAGCCAGTGCATCGCGAACAGTGTGACACAAAAATTCTGGAGCCCGATCATGCATGCGTATTAGCTGGGGTATATCCGGATGTGCGTTGTGGTGCAGTAGATATCGACTCGGAACGAGGGATCTGGGAGCCGAGTTCGAATTCCAGCTGAATTCCTTGCATTCACTTACGCGCAAATACCCTTGGGAAAGGTATTAATCCGTCTCTTCCCTCCAGTTATGAGTTAAATAACAGGGCAGATTGGGTTCTATAGCATTGGCTGGCAACCAGTCTACAGCAGAAAACAATAGCAAACTACTGTGGGATAATCTTCTGCCCAGTCAGTCAAGTCTCTTTCGAGACATGATCGCCCAAGCGTGTATCAGGTATGCCACTCAACTGACTGTAGCAGGTCTGTAAGTGTGATCTAAATAAAGTTCCTGTAGACAGCTTTTGTAAGACATGCTAGGAAGGCATATGAGCCTACCAGAGAGTTAACTACAATTCCAGCCCACACATTAATCGTAAACTGATGTTGGTGTCTAGCCTAACAAATAACATTAACACAAACAAAAAGATTTATATAGAAGCAATAGAAACAGAATTTCAAAGATATATTTGGCAATCACAAAACATTCCTCAACACAGAAAGATAAAAAGCAATACAACACTATCATTTGGAACCAGAAAGAAAACAACATTACCACCAAAATCAAATGGAAAATCGTAAAAAGAGCACACTACACAATGGCAATTGGAGGACCTGCAAAATATGTTTAGAGGAAAAACCGCTAATAATTAGCTTTAAACATCAAAGTTAAATACTAAACACAAACACGAAATAATGGGAAAATGTAGACATTCGAAAATTTATCTACTTTGCTACTCAAATAGCAACAAAAACAAATAAACATTACGCTAAACATAAACACAAAACTACCACATGTAAATATAAATATATGAACACCCAATCCCGACAAAGACAGAATATAATTTAACAACTACCAAACGGAAAAAAAAATCACACATAAAGCCCACAAACATAAATACACATAAGAACACAAACACTTAACTATGTCCGAAAAAATCCTTTTAGCGGTCACGTGTACTACTAACACGGTAAGAAAATAGTCAACCTAGCAAATACAGGTCGGGGATAGCAGAATCAAGCAGGTACAAAAATTTAAATACTTGGGAAGAGTTATAACAGAAAACGGAAAGTGCGACACAGAGATCTGAAGGCGAATTGGCATGGCGAAGGAAGCATTCCAGAAGTTGAGTAAAGTATTAAGAAACAGGACAATTTCGCTAGAAACAAGGAAGAGAGTACTGGTTTGCTGTGTGTTGTCCGTCCTTCAATATGGCAGTGAATGCTGGACAATACCATCAAAGATGAAGGAAAAACTTGAAGAAACTGAAATGTGGTTCTAGAGAAGGATGCTGCGAATATCATGGATCGAGCATGTGAGCAATGATGAGGTCTTGGAAATGATGGAAACCAAAAGGTAATTAATACTGAGCATCGGGAAGAGACAGCTGAAGTTCCTGGGACAAGCAATGAAGAAGGAGGGATTGGAGAATCTGATACTACAGGCCAGATAGAAGGAAAAAGAGACAGGGGAAAGCAGCGGATAACATATTTGAAGGACCTAATCAGGTGAATGACAGAACGAGGATTGCACGGTGTAACAAGAGAAGGCGTGCTCAGAGCCACCAGGGATAGGGAAACGTGGAAAGCCATGATCGCCTACGTCCTGAAGGGACAGGGCACACAGAAGAGGCACAATAAAAAGAGGTAAACCAAAATGATAAGAAGAAACCAACTGATTATGAAGCAATTAAAAGGACACATATTCACGCGCTCTAAAATGAAACTAATGCAATAAAAAGAAGTTAAAAGAAAATCAACTTCATGCAAATAATATAACATTAAAAAGAATTCAATACAACAAAAGCAATAAAAAAAAAACACCCGTAGAACCACTCACATATTAAAATATCAAATTACGCCAAGCTTCATAAGTAAAGACCGGGCCATAACAGCAGAATGAAGTTAAGCACTGACGAGTGAGGACATCATAACGGCGCTTTCATGAAACTTGGAAGTCGGCATGACTCTGTTAAGTAACGAACATCTGTGCATTAATCCTAATAATGTGTGTGCGTGTGTGTGGGTGTGTATGTGTGTGTGTGTGCGTAAAAATTCAAATATAAATAAAATATTTATGTAAAAGACAGTATAAATAAAGACAAAGAGAAAACTTTTCTTTACCGACGTGTTTCGGTTTCTGATGGTTTATATTCTTAAGGTTAACAGTCAAGGTGAATTATGGACAGTAAATAATGTAATTTAATGCCTAATAAAAGAAAATAAGTAAATACACTTGATGAATTTTATTTATAAACAAGTAAAAAAATAAAATTCATTCGCTTTAAATTAAATCACTTAACTTCCTCCATAGTTCATTTTTACTTACAACGTTAGCATTAAGAATAAGACGGAAATTTCTTAAAGTTAAAAAAAAATATCATTTAACGAATTTCTTTTAAAGTCTGTTTCTAAATACATGTTGAAAAATAAAATTCTCACATTTACATTGATAAAGACACTCGTGAAACGAAACGCGTCGTCAAGAAAAAAACCTTTACTTTTGTCTTTATATATATATATATATATATATATATATATATATATATATGTTTGTGTGTGTGTATATATATATATATATATATATATATACGCTGTCACACCCTGATTGAGCACTCTGGAAGAATGGTAGACTTTGAAAAACAGTAGCGACTCTAGCATCTACGCATCGTTCATTCGGTAATGAATTAGAACACTCTCGGCTCTTGGCATATGTTTACATGATATATCACACGCTAAAAAGCGTGTCTTCTTCTACCGGATGAAAAACGTGTCAATACTAAAATTGGCTGCATAATTATAGTTATTATAGTTATTTATAAGATGTTCCGCAATAGCAGACACCTATGTCTTGGTCAGCCTATCTGACGAAGAATAGGGCAAATTACGGATTTTTATAGGTACGTGATGTTTAATTCTATCATCTAATCTTTGGGTAGTTCTTCCTTTGTAGTGTAATCCACAACTACATTTAAACATATAAATTAAAGAACTATTGTGATGTAGAGGGAGAACATTCTTCCTTATGAAAGAAAAGGCAGATTTAGCAGAAAAACAACACGAATATTATCCGTTAAGTAACAATGTCAAACTATAATTGGTATACGCTTGGCAAATTTATCACTAAAAACTCTCGTCACAGAATCTAACAAAAATATTTGCTAAAATATGTCCCAAACTGAGGCCAAATTCCAAAAACGCCTTCTTAAATAGATTAAATGTAGGGTTTTACCCACTGAAATTTCTAACGAAATTAGACTCATGGGCTCTATCCCCGTCTCCATGGTTTGCATAAAACACATAAGGATGACATTCTATTGAGACCTACTTTTATATATAATTGGGTCTTCACAGCATGACGTGGTTAAATGGCTTACGACCATATTGCAGCCTGTTTTGGAACGGTCCAACAAATTCTGTATTAAAGATTCGTTTGATTTTTCGGGTTTCATACAGCATTATCTGTTAACCAGCAAATTTATCTGTTCTTATGATATTTCTAGCCTTTTTATCAGCATCCTTTTAGCTGAAACTGTTGATATATGTGCTGATGCGTTATATCGTAGTCAGTTATCATCCCCACCGTTATTCGTGAGAAGATATTTGTCGAATTGATGCAATTTGCCACGATGCCGGTTGAATTTAGTTTCGACGGCATCATGTATTGACAAATTGATGAGCTTTCAGTGGATTCTCCTTTGGGACCTATTTTAGCAAATATCTTTGTTGGATTCCATGAGGAGTGTGTATTATCTGAATCTAATAAGCCTGATATGTACTTGCGTTGTGTAGATGACACTTTTTGTCTGTTTAACCCCCTAGGGCCATTCGTATCATATTTGATACAGTATTTCCCTATAGGAAACATTTGGTATTTCCCTATAAGGAAACATTTGGTATTCATTGACTGAGCAGTCAGTACTGCTTTCATTTGAAATTTATAAAATATTTCTCTTAAAAAATTTTTCAGGAAAATATTTCTTTCAAGGCTTGTTTTCATACTGTATAAAATATGATACGAATGGCCATAGAGGGTTAATAATATGATTAAGGCTTCTACTTGTCATAAAGTGGGGGATCAGTTCTATATTGTTATGAAGTAATAAACAGATCCCCCACTAATATGATACGAATGGCCATAGAGGGTTAACGACGAAATTGAAGCGAACCATTTCTTTTTGTCCCTTAATAAAATGCATCCAGTTTTAAAATTTACACAAGAGAAAGAGACTAATTCTTTCCTTCTTTTCTTTGAATGTTTTGGTGAGCAAATCTCCTTATGTTTTTATGACCTCAATTTTCCGAAAATCAGTGTTTACTGGTTTGTTTACCAGGTGGATTCTTTTTTGTCCACAAAAAGTAAAATTAACTTAATTAAAAGCCTTACTCATAGGAACTTGAAGATTTGCTCTAAAACAAAGTTGGATGAGGAACTCAGGTTTATTACTATTACTCTCTGTAATAATTCCTATCCATTAGACGTTGTTCAATTGGTAATTAAGAACAAAGTTAAACCAACTATTAATGATAAATTTGCCAAGCGTATATTCATTCTAGTTCGACATTGTTACTTTGCAGCTAATACTCGTATTGTTTTTCTGCTAAATCTGCTTTTTCTTCCATAGGGAAGAATGTTCTTCCCCTACATCACAATAATTCTTTAATTTATATGCTTAAATGTAGTTATGAATTGCACTACATAGGAAGAACTACCCAAAGATTAGATGATAGAATTAAACAACACGTGCCTACAAAAATCCGTAATTTGACTTATTCTTCGTCAGATAGGCTGACCAAGACATACGAGTCTGCTATTGGCCTAATAATTATGGCCGGTAGTGTATATATATATAAGAAAAATTAAGGCAGACACATTATTTCGTGGTAAATCGGAAGTTTGGCCTAGTTCAGGCAAACCATCATCAGCTTCCGTCTTTATTTTACAATTCTCTCTCTCTCTCTATATATATATATATATATGCATGAGAAAACAAATTTGTAATAGGATATTTATTTTGAACCATTATTTAATTTTATTCGATTAATTATTAATTAATAACATGAAATGAATTGTAGCTATTGTTAATATTTCGTTTATTTTTTTTGCATCTTTTTTAGAATATCATACATTTAAATAAATTACGTTATTCTTGTTCGCGAAAACCGTATATATCAACCGATAAATAACAATAATTGAATAACGAATGTAAATCAGAAAAAGTTAAACTGAATGGAAAAGCCAGAAGCCATAGAAGACATGATCATCAGTCATAGAAGGAAGAAATAATGACGTTATATATGGTAATGTTTTGAAAGCTCCTGCCCAGACAAACGCTCATAGCTATATTGGGAAGTAAGTTATTCCTTCAACATATTTGTTTGGCCATGGGCCTGCCGTCGGCTATGACGGCATCTGTACAGACGATGATGCGTTAGTGACCAACCAATCAAATTTCTCTTCATAAATAGCGAGGGTGAAAATAGTCCTATATATTTTTTTAAAAGTGGGTGTCTTGGCTGAGGAAGTAGTTTAAAATTTGGATAGAACCAAAAATAGCAAGGTAGTTGAATAATTGTTTTATTTTTTTTTTATCCAAATTTGTTAACAGGCACTAAAAATAACAAGAGAATAGCGTGGTATGATTTAGAAGAGCTTGGACTAGGTGTCCAAACCCAGGTAAAATACAAACATCTCGTATAATAATCTTCTAGATTCATAATACTTCTCCTGTTAAAATATAACCGAAATGTCAGTGAAATTTCGACCAAATTATATAATTTTTATTTTACGAACTAATTAGGATTAATTATTTATCTTGTTTTATATTTCGACTAGCAGCATAGCCCGGCGTTGCTCGGGTGTAATGAAAGCTTTAAAACTAATCCATGGTTCTGGAGCTCAGATTCTTTGGACGTTGGCACGAAAAACTAAAAAGTTTCCAGTTAAAGCGAAACCGTAGACTGAAAGAAAAATGAATGGATGTAAGTCAAACTTTGATTTCCTGGTATCGATTTATATATATATATATATATATATATATAATCTATTTTCTGAACTATTGTAAGAACAGCAACCTTGAAATTTCTCAATATCGTTTCTTATGTCTTTGTCTATGAGTGTATCAAATTTGATTAAAATCGGACAACTCCTTCAAAAACCAGATTTTTTCGATAATCGATTTTCGATATTTATCGGGGGTACCTCGCCACAAAAGCTAGCTAAGAACACTCGCATACGCTTATAGTACAACTGCGTCAATTTTCAAGAAAATCGGTTTAGCCGTTTCGGAGTCTATAGGTAACGGATACACACACACAGACACACACACAGAGAGACAAAGTTCCATTTATAAATAAGTTTAGATTAGATTTAGTGTTCAATTTTTACGCAAAGATTTCAAATTTCGAAGATTAGCAGAATCATCTATTTCTCTCCTTTTAAATTAGGCCATAAACTAATCTTATTTAATAGGCAAAATATAGATAATCATCATCATCATCATCATCATCATCATCATCATCAATCCCATGTGTGACCGGATGTGGTTGTAGGGTCGTTGTGCAGTTGAGCATCTGACTAGTTCTCTCCAGATATCTGAGTTGAAAGGCTTTCATTCATACGCAGTGTGGTTTAGGTAAGTAGACGTGACGAAGCCTGTCCTTCTCCAGGTCAGTCAATATCTTTCAACGTGAAGGTTCACTTTGGCTGTTGATTCTATCGGGGGAACCTTCCGTCTTTGCCACTGACTGCCGTCTAGGATGGCCTCCCCAAAGCGATGTCGTGTTATCACCGCACTGATTGTATAGCTAGCTATGGATTCCAGTCTACCCCATTGTTCTAGATGACCGTTAGAACTATAAGAAAGTTTATACGCCCTTTGAGAGATCTTGTTTTTAATCCTACTCTCTATCTAGCCATCTTCACCAGGAAAGCCTGGTTGGGGAACCGGTTTAGTCTCCGACGGCATGAACATGCGGCCGGTAAAACATGGGACCTGCATCGCTCGTAGAATGGCCTGGCATAAAAGTTGCAGAAGATTCCAGACTGTTGAGCAATAGTGAAAAACTTCAACGAACAGAAGAATGAACGAAACCTCATATGAATCCACATGGAGATCAACACTTAAGAGAGAGACTGGTTTACCCTTAATATAAACAAACCAAATAACGGCATAATAACCTCATCCATACAAAGGTCAGTATTAGATGATCACAGCTAATGAGGCCGATGTTTAAATTACAAAAGAAACATTCTATCAGCGAACATAGAAAATTTGTGAAGAAAAAATTTAAAAAAATGACTGTATGGAAAGCTGATCTACTTGGATCTATGGAAGCGATTACATTTTAGCGTAACAGACCAGTAGTATGGCTACTGCTCCGATGAGCTTAGATAACTGGTGCCGCCTAAGCACGAATTTACACGAGATACTAGATTAGCAACTAGGTCCCACCCTTTTACAGTTAAACAAATAAGATGTAATCGTAAATTCTACTCCAACAGCTTCTTTTCTCGCGCTTCCCGCCTGTGGAACTCCTTTCCACAAGTCTGCTTTCCCGACACTTACAATCTCCAGGTGTTTAAATGTAGGGTCAATAGACACCTCTTATCACACTAACTCCCAACTATTCTCACAACACTCTCATCTACCCAACCCTCATTCTCTGTATCCTTACTCGCCTATCACCCACCCTCTGACATTTCCTATATTTAATCATCCTTTCTCCACTCTATGTAGCCCTCTGCGCAGTAGTGGCAGTGACATGCCTTGCTCGGGGTGAAACGCTTATAAAAAAAAAGTACAGAGAAGTATATGTTATTCAGAATTAAATATAAATTCCTCTGGAACATTAAGACTCAAACGATTACCAAATCCATACCAGAAGATTGAATCTAGTTCTGGTGAGCAAGAAAAAAAAAACAAAAAAAAAAAAACGGGTTAAATAGTGGATTTTACTGTTCGTGCAAATTACCCGGCAGTCATTATTGGAGCGCTGGGAACGGCCTAAAAAACATAGAAAAAATTTGGAAGAAATAGAGATTTGTTGTAAAAATATAAAAATAGACACAACAGTCTTGTTGAAAACAACTAAAACATTGATTAGGGTGTTGAAGTATTAAAGATATTGTTGTTAGTAAGTCATTTTTGCAAAACCTCTAGTTACTATGTGTGCGAATTCTCAATGAGTGAATAATAATAATAATAATAATAATAATAATAATAATAATAATAAAACTATTTAGAAGATCCTTAAAAATAATACGAAACACCTTATATCTAACAAATACTCAAGGCATCAAATATCCTGATTCTCCTAGAGCTGCAGAAAATAAAATAAAATTACTGACGAAAGTTGCTTGAACAAAAATGGAGATCTAAACCCTTGTAAAAAAAAATTCGAAGAACCAGACGTTTTCCAAACCCATTAATGACTAAGAATCAGTGGTCTTATGAGGGGGACAGAAGCTCTTATTGTGGAAGCAGACGACCAGTGACTTCTAATACATTATTAAACATGACAGGTTAGAACAATATATACACTGGCATGTCTGTTCGAACAATGGTATTGAAATCCTGTATACATGTTACAAACACTACCTGAATGAAGTCACAAATGCTGATGATGTGGCTATAGAGGGGAATTTCCCAAACCTCACAGACAGGAAAAGTCATAGTTATAAAACCATAAAAAAGGAACCTGTCAACTAATTGATATGACTTTGAAACAGGATTCAAATATTTCTAAAAAATAATTTAAAAACTGTCAAATTATAAGAACCTGCATATCGAAATAACAAAAAATGAGGAAACTTAAAACTACCATGATCCGTGTTATGATAAGTGTTACGTGTTAAGTGTAACAAAAGAAAAAAAAATGATTGACCAAAACTCAGAGTTAAAAATCACATACAAATATTTAATTTACAAAACACACCAAATAAAATATTTACAAATATACAATTTTGTCGCATTCAAAACAAGAAACGTGGAGTGTACTACTAGCAAGTGTTACGAGGAGAAAAGGGGAAGGTAAGGTATCAAATATCTTTACTCAGTTAAGTTAACGAAGTAGTTAAAGTGCTATACTTTTTGGAAATCCTTAAATGAGTATATAAAGAATAATTTCAAATATGGTCAATGAAAGAGTCTAAAATATCTATTTACCAATATAGTTACATCAGGTTCTCTTTCAGGTTTTAGTTGGTCGGCGACTTTTCTTAGAGATTCTTTCGGCTGGATATAAATCCTTGAATCAAAGCCGGAGTTGATAATACCATTAAATCCTTTTAACAACTAACTACTCCTATTCCAGAACCTCTTTTTATAAGGGCTAACACATAATTTGCATATTCAAGAATCTTTAGAGTTCTCGCGATTTTACTGGAACATTCTGGCATCTTCCAAAACGTTTTATTCTTAATTTCTTTATTTATACGACGACTTCATGGAATAAAACTTTTTTGTAATAAAATGTAGGACTTAATAGACTCCCTTACTACAACTTCTTAGACATTACTAATATTATTTTCATATATAAATGCATCCTTGTAACATAGAGTCATTGGGTATGATGAAGAAGGGTACCGAAAATCATGTGAGGACAATTCCTGGACACATCAAAATCTCTAAGTGCTAAAGAAAATTACTTTGTGAAGAAATGCACATATCGCTTTGAAAACTCTATCTAAATTAAAAGTTCCAAATGTGCATAGATGACTCTTCTACGGTGACCTTTTTACCCGTAGACACTGGAGGGGGGTTCTTGGTAATTAGGAACTTAAAATTATTCTCTGGCAAGATGATATCACTCACGATAATAATAATAATAATAATAATAATAATAATAATAATAATAATAGTAGTAATGTGGATCCAAAATGCAGGTTCTGTGATAAATACCAAGAAACAATAGACCATCTAATCTCAGGATGTTCTGTACTTGCCCCAAATGAATATACAAATCGTCACTATAGAGTGGGGCAATATTTACATTGGACAATGTGCAAACACTATGTAAACAAACACTGGAATTATCCAGCACCGATTACAGAAATAGATGTCACCATTCTATGGGATTACACTATCTATACAAACAGAAAAATTGAGCCAAATAGGCTGGACATTATTGTTAAAAACCAAAAAGAAAAAAAAGACTTGCTTATTAATTAGTATGGTTAGTCCAGCGAATTGTAACATAGCAACCAAGGAATTCAAAAAACTGTCAAAATATAAAGACCTGGAAATTGAAATAGAAAAAATGTGGAAATTGAAAACAAGTATCGTACCAGTGATAGTAGGTGCACTTGGAATGGTAAAAATGGAACAAAACAACACATTGAAAGAATCCCTGGAAACCCCAGCTTAAGAGATGTACTAAAAATTGTTTTGTTAAGTGTAGCCCACACACTAAAGAGAACTTTGTCTATGTAACGCTAGGGATGCTAGGGAGATATATAAAAAATGAAATGGAGTCATAAAAACACATCTCGACCTGCCTTAAGTCTTCCTGCAGACTTTGCAGGTAGTGCGACCATAGCAGAAATCGAATTGTAATGAAAAATGAAATAATAATAACAATAATAATAATAATAATAATAATAATTGACCAGATGCTACAATAATGATGGCTCTCATGACTTCTGATCTAATGTGATTAAAGTGTCAACATGTACCTGTTTTGTCTTGATTGATGGAAGCGACCAAGGCGATACATGTCGATACTTCGTAACACACCCAATAAGAAACCGTCTCAGTCAACCATATGAAAACCGCCCAAAATATCACACACATTTGGCTGTGATGCATGTGCTTGGTATACAATTATCAGACTGAGTATTGTTTCACTCAGAAACATAACAGGTAGAAATGATATACCTATTAAACTCATCATATATTATAAAAAATTCAACAATTAACTTAATATTCTCTAATAACCCTACGACCATACAACTAAATTCTCTACAAAAAACCGATCTAGTGTATCAATTTACATGCCTGCTCAGAAGTTGTATCTCTGATACTAATAATAGATCAAATGCATATACGAGGATGTGCGTTGTGGTGCAGTGGATATAGACTCAGAAAGACAAATCGGGGAGCCGAGTTCGAATTCCAGTTGAACTCCTTGCATTCACTTACGCACAAATACCCTTGGGAAAGGTATTAATCCGTCTCTTCCCTCCAGTTATGGGTTAAATAATAGGACAGATTGGGTTCTACAGCCTTTGCTGGCAACGAGTCTACCGCAGAAAGCAATGGCAACTGACTGCGAGATAATCTTCTGCCCAATCAGTCATGTCACTTTCGAGACATGATCGCCCAAAGCGGGTATCACGTGTGGCACTTAACTGACATATATTCGCTCTTCCGTAGACTTACCTGTCACATTTCTGATGATAGTTCTATTAAACAACATTTCTTAGAAAAAAACCTAGCCATGTACGGAATATTAAACAGATATTAGTCGGGAACACAACGATACTCAAACAAACACAGTAGAAAAAACATACCTTCAGATAATGAAGGCTGTCTACATTAAAACAAAGCAATCCGTACTAAAAAAAAATTACATTTCAAGCAAGTCACAACTCATTGCATTGCATCTAGACATATGGTTCTGTTGTTAATATTTCGGTCTATCACGTGGTAAGCCGTCATAGAACCGCATCATAAATTTACGACCAGTGTTTGCTGTTCGATGACCGTTATCATCGCATAGTAATCATCTATGTCAACATAACAGAATATCATCTTTGGTGGGGAATATCTTTATTTAATTGAACATATAAGCACTCTAAAGATGGCTCATGTAAGCCGAAAGCTTAGATCAAGTACCAGCATAAAAGAAAATATTCAATTGTTGGACGAATTTTGTTTTTATTTTCACCAAATATTCCGATGACACCACAGTTTATTCTCGCCTCGACTAAAGAACTGGTGCGGGCGACAACGCTAACCTTGCAGCCGAGCTTGGAAAGGACCTCCAATCCGGAGTGGACTGGGGTAAGAAATGGCTTGTAAATTTTAATGCTTCCAAAACGAAGCTACTATCAGTTAATCATCATAGACATTCGCACCTACTTCCTATTAGCATGGACCAGGCTTGCCTCCCAGAGAGTAAAACACTACGCCTCCTTGGTCTCACACTCTCAGCTGACCTCAAGTGGAACGACTATATCGAATCCATTGCTAAATCCGCTGCTATGAAAGTCGGTTCTCTGTGCAGGGCCCGGAGGTTTTTTCCGTCTGAATCTATCCTGCACATTTATAAATCTACCATCCGCCCGTGCATTGAATACTGTTGCCATATCTGGTCGGGTGCCCCTGCTATTCTCCTTGGGCTTCTAGACAAGGTACAGCGGAGGATCTGTCATGTGATCGACACCGACTTAGCAGACCGCCTGCAGTCTCTCTCACCGGCGCTTCCCTGTGTCTCTTCTATAAATACTTTCACGGCTTCTGCTCCGATGAACTTATCACTGGTGCCCCCTAGGTTCGAATTTGCATGAGATACTAGATTAGCAACTAGATCCCACCCTTTAGAGTGAAACCGATAAAATGCAACCTCAACTTCTACTCCAACAGTTTCTTTTCTCGCACTTTCCGACTGTGGAATTCTCTTCCACATGACTGCTTCCCCGACGGCTACAATCTCCAGGAGTTTAAATGTAAGGTCAATAGACACCTCCTAACAAACTAACTTCCATTCTTTCAAACACTCTTCCCACCCACCCAACTATCTATCACCCCTCTTGTGACATTTCCTATATCTAATCACTCTTCCTATTTACCTCCCCCTATGTAGCCCCAAGCGCAATAGTGGCAGTGGAATGCCTTGCTTGGGGTGAAATGATAAAAAAAAAATACGATGTTTAGAACGGCTCATGATTAAACATAATAGACATTCATTGTCTTTTATATTTAACATTTAACATATTTAATGTTTAAATAATTGTTTGCTGCATCAGTACGCTATATATCTCTGGTCGTCAGATCTGATAAGGTAATTTAATATATTGTCCCTTCTTATCCTAGAAATTCCGAAAAGGATTTTATTTGCACAGTTTTGTCATTTCTTCCTGCCTGAAGAAACCGAACCCTACACACGTTACGACAGCGAAATACGTGGTGTAAAAGTTCTTCCACTTTTCCCATGTTTCATTAGCTCCGCATATATATATATATATATATATATATATAATATTTTATTTGAAGATAAAAATATCGAAGATCTTAAAACCAAATTTGAAAAAATCTCTGATTTAAATTGACTTACGAACTTAAAAAATAGCTTTTCATTTTTAGATGTTCTCGCTGAATTTATTAATAATACCTTCACTTCTTCGTTATATATATATATATATATATATATATATAAAACACATGTAAAAAACTTCCGTTAGATTTAGAATAAGTATGATAAAATTTTCCCTCACGAGATTGCACGAGAATTCATCCGCTCGTCCGTTATTACTTAAAAACCTAGCAGCGTTAAACAGACGCTGGTTAATAATAGCGTCCCAAACAACTTTATAGATAATCAAATTGAATTATTTCTCTCTAAAGTAAGCAATGGTAAGTCGGAATATATATATATATAAAAACAATAATATTAACATTTTTTATGAAAATCAAATGCACATTAATTATAAGCAGCACGGATTTAGCCCTAGAAACATTAAGAGATATACAACTCCAGTCGATCAGAAGAAGTGAATAAAATTGATTGTCTATTATTAAAAAATTCAAACGACCAACCTAATCGTCAACAATAAAAAATCAACAGCAAGATTCAAACTATATAGGGCTAATATTTTTCATTAATCTTTTATGCCCCTTAAAAGAACTGCGTTTCCGATGAAAACAAATTAATGAATAATAATAATATTGGCTGTTAATTATCACAAACAATTGCTCCTGCCTCCTCCCATTAGCATGGATCAGGCTAGCCTCCCTGCGTCTCCTCGGGCCAACTCTCTCAGCAGACCTCAAGCCGAATGACTATATCGAATCCATAGCTAAATCCGCTGCTAAGTGTAATATAACAATCTGGGCCCACCCGAGGAAGCTGATGCAAGCGGGGGCGTTTCCGGTCGTTGAAAGGAACGGATGTTCGTTTGACCTTATTTCCGGCAGTAGCGGAAATGGCTACAAGAGGCAAACAGAACAGGTGTCTCTGAGAATTACGTGAGCGTGCGTGGGCGAGGCAAAGCCGGAAGTCCCGGTTTGGAGATTATAAAAAGACCTCGGCGCACGGATTTCACCAGACAGACAGAGAGCCAGACAGACCAGAGTAGCAGGAGAGAGACACAACAGATACTACGACTCTCCCGTCAACCCGTCAACCCTTAGAAGCGCGCTCTCACTCTCTGTTCACTAGGCTACACGGTTCATTGTCATTAATAAAAATATCACTTGATATATTTTTATATATATGCGTGTTTGTTGTTATTGATATACAACATAAGAAGGTCGGTTCACTGTGCAGGCCCTAGAAGTTTTTCTCGTTTGAATCCATCCTGCACATATATAAATCTACCATCCGCATGTGTATTGAATACTGTTGCCACATCTGGTCGGGTGGCCTTGCTATTCACCTCGGGGTTCTTGACAAAATCTAACAGAAAATCTGTAATGTGATCGATCCCGACCTGGCGGCTCAGATGCAGTCACTTTATCACCGGCGCAATGTGGCTTCCCTGTGTCTCTTCTACAAATATTTTCACTATTTCTGCTCCGATGAACTTAGCTCACTGGTGCCACCATGTATGAATTTACTCAAGCTACAAGACTAGCAAATAAGTCCCACCCTTTTACAGTGAAACCCATAAAATGTAACCTCAATTTCTACTCTACCAGCTTCTTTTCTCGCACTTCCCGCCTGTGGAATTCTATTCCGTATACTTGCTTCCCCTACAGTTACAATCTCCAATAATTTAAATGTAAGATCAATAGTCATCTTCTATCTCACTGACTCGCATCCTTTCTCTCATGCTCTTTTCTCCGTCCACTCCACTCTCATTACACCAGTCTTCTCATCCTTCTCTTACCCACCTCCTAACACTCCCTATAACCTGTCCCTCTTTCTCATCACTTTCCGCCTATGTAACCCCCTGTGAACCAGTGGCGGTGAGACTGCCTTGATTGGGGTGAAATGATTAAAAAAACAAAAAACATACAACTATTGGGTTTCCAGAAAGTTCGTGCTGATCTTTAGTCGTTCATGTTTGAACACGTTAAAATTTATCGACATATATAATACGCTTCCATTTCTGATTATAGCAAACGGCAAACTAACTCTTGAGAAAGAAATTTTAAAATTACTTAATTATCTTTTATTACTATAAAGTCAAAAATGCCTCGCAAGCAACACAAGAGATATTTTTTGGTTGTTTTGTTTTTATGGCATATCAACCTCGGCGGGTCATTTCTTTCAATAATTTATTGTTGTTTTTATATAAGTTTTTGTGTCTATAAACACTTTTTCTTTTCGAGTATCAATATTCATTGGGATTTGTTAAGGGCAGGGTCCCCAAGTCCTACCTTTGATATTTAACCCATAACTGGAGGGCAGAGACGGATTAATACTTTTCCCAAGGGTACCAGTTCTTAAGTGAATGCAGGGTATTCAGCTGGAATTTGAACTCGGCTCACCAATTTCTCTTTCCGAGCCGTTATCCACTGCACCACAACGCACATCCGTCACTAAACGCTTAAAGCACCTGGTATTCCCAAGCGGTCACCCATCTAAGTACTGACCAGGCTCAAGATTGCTTAACTTCTGTGATCGAGCGAGAACCGGTGTATTCAACGTGATATGGCCGTAAGCCACAAAACAGATATGCGCTGTGTCCAATGAAGGTGTTTTAGCTGATAGAACTATACAGAAGTGGGATCGTTAAGTGTCGAGTTGGTGATTGTAGTTTTATTGATAAAGAACACCCAGGTAGACTCTACCCACTACAGATTACAACCAAATCAAGACATTGATTGAGAATAACCTGCATTACACAATGCGCGAATTGACAAAAAAAAAACTAAATTTATTAAATTTCATCATCCATGAGCCCTTACTGATTACGATGTGATGTGGATCCGATAGTGGAGCCACGAAATAATAACTCGGACAACGGATAATAGGTTTAACATATTGTATTTAACAAGGAAAAATATAACTACAAAGGTGGTAGTAAGCCACGCCTACCTGGTGGGCTGCTCCCGGAACTACTGTCCTGAGAGTATAAACCTTATGGTTTAAATAATGACTGGAAGAGTCCATAAGTGGCAGTGGGTAAGCGCCCACAACACCATGTTTGGGTACCAAATGATCTGAGTGAGAAGAATGTTTTTGATTTCATATCTATCTGTCATTTGCTGTATAAATGCAATAGAAAAGCACCCGTTTTTAAGCAAATTGTGACGGGTGATGAGAAATGGATTGTTTACAACAATATTCAGTGAAAAAGATTCTGAGGTAAGCGACATGAGCCAACTTCACCCACCGCAAAAGCAGGTCATCATGTCCATCTGATGGGATTGGAAAGGAATTCTGTATTATGAATTTCTACCAAGTAACCAGTCAATAGATTCTGAAAAGTCAGCCAGTTAAGTCCCATACGTGATACCCGCTTTGGGCGATCATGTCTCGAAAGAGACATGACTGACTGGGCAGAAGATTATCCCTCAGTAGGTTGCCATTGCTTTTTGCGGTAGACTGGTTGCTGACCAAGGCTACAGGACCGAATCTGTCCTGTTATTTAACCCATAACTGGAGGGAGGAGACGGATTAATACCTTTCCCAAGGGTATTTGTGCGTAAGTAAATGTAAGGAATACGACTGGAATTCGAACTCGACTTCCCGATTTCTCGTTCAGAGCCGATATCCACTGCACCACGACGTAGTTTTCAGTATTCTTAAAAGTAGTACTTTTTTTTTCTGAAATGTACTAGTCTCAATTAGAGTAATTAAATGCGACAGTTCAAGAGAAACGCCCAGACTCAGCAAACAGAAAAGGTGTTGTTTTTCATCAGGATAATGCCAGATGTTACATTTCGTTGGTCACCTAGCAAAAATTGTTTGTGCTTGGCTAGTATGTGTACCCTACCCGGCATATTCACCAGACATTGAACCTTCGGATTTTCATTTATTCTGTTTCTTTTAAAATAATCTTTGGGGTAGAAAAAATATTCTTTAAACGACATAAAAAACACCTTAACGAGTTCTTTACGGAGAAACAACCGAATATCTGGGAATACGGAATCTTTAAGTTGAAGGAGAAATGTGTAAAAAAAAAAATGGTTTATATTTACTTGAATAAAGATTTAATGACATAACTTTGTTTTGGGTTTTAATTTCCTTTGAATATCGTCATGTAATTTCCGGACAACACAACACATGCCTATAAAAACGACTTACTTTACATCTCTTGGACCATAGCCCCATAAAACCGCATTTGAGTAAACACGGAAATATACCATACTTCTAGAGAGCACAAACATAAAAGTCACATCAAAACAACAACAACATAAAAAACAAAAAAGACCCCAAAAAACCAAACAAAACAAAGGAAAACAATGGAAGCGTTAACAGTAAAAAGAGAAGAAATTTACTCTCAAAAATATCAATTATGAACATGGCCATAATCTGCTTACTGTGTTCGGAAAGTAAAACACTCCTATTGCTATAAAAATTTGTTTACATAATCGGATATGCAAAAAGCATTCTTGATAAGATTAGTCGAAAGCGCTCTGACATCCAAATCATTTGGACAGTTTTTACACAATCTATGCAAGAGCCAACAACCTACCACGGTTTCGCCCTACGGCTCGTCAGGGAAATTTTGCGTTTTTCTTTGTTAGCACAACTCACACTCCTGAAGAAGACCTCGGAAGAAGATTGAAAGTATTTAAGAACAACGAGAAAAGCATAATAGAACTATCTGTCAAAGTTACAACTCATTTCTTACAATTATTATACGTATATAAATCTGTGTGCGTGTGCGTCTGTGTGTAGGTAAATGCATAAATGGGTAGCAATTTCATATTTGTATATGTATTCTTGAATACAATAGGTAAGGAATATATAGGCTTATCATTTTTTGTTGCAGTTTCATCTGTTTTCGGAGACAAGAATTAATAGCTGTTTCGACATTATGCATAAGTTGTCCATATTTCCTATCGCTGTTTCAGAAAATAGTTGTAACTGCGAGACAATTTCGGCATCGTGTTGAAACTGGAATTCATTCACTTGTAGGAAAAACAAGAGAAACTGCATAGAAAGTGAGTAAATGTTCATTGTTTGTCGCATTCCATATTACACACACACACACACACACACACACACACACACACACGCGCGCGCGCGTGCTCTCTGTTTCTGTCTCTGTCTCTCTGTCTCTCTGTATATATATATATATATATATATATATATATATATATATATACCGAGATTATATTTAGTGTGTTTGGTGTCTTCTATTCTTAGTCACGTGGTTGCGGAGTGTCTTATATACTACCGCCTTACTTCAGCCTAATTAGCCAAACTTACCCTGACGATCCATTTGGTGAAACCTTGGTAGGTCAGTTGGCTCTAGGTTAGCTTAATTACTTACTTATATATATATATATATATATATATATATATAAGAAAAATCTTCTGTACACTAAAGACGGAAGCTGATGATGGTTCGCCTGAAATAGGCATACACATCCGATTTACCATGAAATAACGCGTCTACTTAAATTTTTTCTTATATTTGCTCCATATCTATTTATATACATATATATTTAGAGCTCTCTTAGAGAGTTATCCTACTACTGTATGTACAGGATACTCCTTTGGATTCTTCTATATCTACACTGCATGCTGATATATATATATATATATATATATATATATATATATATATATATATATATTCAGTGATGACTTGAAGTGTCATAAGAACTCTTGCCCTTCCGGTTTTACCGGTTACAGTTTATATGGCTGACTGGAGTGTAAAAAAGGGGAAAAAATGATCTTCATCGACTTGGTTGACAGTTATGAAAGGTCGAGCAGTCAACAGGGTTCAGTGGAAACGGTACATTAGAAATGTTTTTGACAGTTGACAGGCAAGTTAAAATTTATGAAGATGATGTCGACGACGAAGATGACGAAGATGGCGACAATATATCCGTTCGAAGTTTTATTCAAATGTTTGGGGTTTTAAACAGAATAATCATATTGTTCATCTGTTTCTGTGTTTACCGCATCGTTCTGAAGATTCCACTAGAAATCATTTTTTTTCTATTTTTCTTTCTTATAAGAATTTTTGCGGGGTTCATATTCATAAGAAAATTTTAAATAAATATGAATTGCAACAAAAAAGCAACGTCGAGCATGGTCATTACCTAGATGGGTGACTGATTGGGAATAACAGCTGCTGTAATCTTGGATTTGCTGGTAGTGTGATGGCTAACGGTCCTGAGTGAGAAAATAGGTAGCCGAATTCGAATTCCAATTGAATTCCTAAGATTTACTTTTTTTTAAAGCGATAATTTTTTAAAATAATTTCACCCCAAGCAAGGCATTCCACTGCCACTATTGCGCAGGGGGTTACATAGGGAAAGGTGGTGAGAAAGAGTGGTTAGATACAGGATATGTCAGAAGGAGGGTGATAGACGGATAAGGATGTAGATGGGAAGAGTGTTTGAGAGAATGGATGCGTGTTAGTGTGTTAGGAGGTGTCTATTGACCTTGCATTTAAACTCCTGGAGATTGTAGCTGCCAGGGAAGCAAGTGTATGGAAGAGAATTCCGCAGGCGGGAAGTGCAAGAAACGAAGCTGCTGGAGTGGTTACATTTTATCAATTTCATTGTAAAAGGGTGGGACCTATTTGCTAATCTAGTATCTCGTGCAAATTCATACCTAGGGGCACCAGTGATCTAAGTTTATCGGAACAGAAGCCGTGAAAGTATTTATAGAAGAGGCACAGGGAAGCCACGTCACGCCGGTGAGAGAGTGACTGCAGCCGGTCTCCCAAGTCGGTATCGATCACATTACAGATTCTCCGTTGAATTTTGTCAAGAACCCCGAGAAGAATAGTAGGAGCACCCGACCAAATGTGGCAGCAGTATTCAGTACACGGGCGGATGGTAGATTTATAGATGTGCAGGATAGATTCAGACTGGAAAAACTTCCTGGCCCTGCACAGAGAACCGACTTTTATAGCAGCGGATTTAGCAATGGATTCGATATAGTCTTTCCACTTGTGGTCCACTGAGAGTGTGAGGCCAAGGAGGTGTAGTGTTTTACTCTTTGGGAGGTAAGCCTGTTCCATGCTAATAGGAGGTAGGTGCGATTGTCTATGATGGTTAATTGATAGCTGCTTCGTTTTGGAAGCATTAAAATTAACGAGCCATTTTTTACCCCAGTCCACTACGGATTGGAGGTCCTTTACAAGCTCGGCAGCGAGGTTCGCTTTGTCGCCCATACCAGATTTTTGATCGAGGCGAGAGTAAACTGTGGTGTCATCGGCGTACATGCCTACTTGAAATCAGATAGAGCGTAGGACCTAGGATAGAGCCTTGAGGGACACCCGCGTTCGTATGGTAGTTTTGGGAGGCATGTCCGTTTCATACCACCTTCAGTGTGCGATTAGAGAGGAAAGACTGGATTAGGTCAAACAAATGACCATAGCTCCGCAGTTTGCGTAAAAGGCCAGTGTGCCAGACTCTGTCGAACGCTTTAGAGATATCCAAGGCAACGGTTCGGGTTTCGCCATTCTTGTCGAGAGCCTGGTATATATACTCGGTGATGGTCGTTAACATGTCAGCAGTAGACCTGGTGAAGCGGAAACCATACTGTCTGTCCGAGAGGAGCCTGTGGGCTGTGAGATGCTGAACCACCTCGTCGTTGATAATGGCTTCGAACACTTTGCCAAAGATCGGAAGAAGGCTGATAAGGCGGTAATTTGCGGGGTCCAAGGGTTCTCTAGTGTTCTTAAATATAGGAACTACAGAGAAAGACTTCCAACAGGCAGGAAAGTAGGAAGCAGACTGACAGAAGTTGGAGAGCTTAGAAAAGACAGAGGAGAGTTCAGGGGCACATTTCCTCAAGACTATGATTGGGATTAGGTCCCTTCCGCTCGCTCTGTGAGGGTCAAGTTTTGAGATTATGTTAGAAACCAGCGCGGGTGTAATGTGGACGTCATTCAGTTGAGCCTCAGTTTTAGGTGGGAAGTCGGATGTAGATAGTCCAGACGAATCCCGTCTCGAATTGGTCGAGAATCTGCGAGCAAAGCATTCAGCCTTGTCTGAGGAGGTGAGGACCTCAAATTCATTGATTAGCGGGGGTATTGAGGACTTGTTAAGCACGCTTTTACAGAGTAGCCAATAGTCTTTGGCGCCGAACTTAGCGGATGCTATGCGTTGTTTCATTCTGGCAGCAAACAACGTCTTAGCTTTGTTAAGTATCTTTTTACACTTATTACGAGCTGAGGCAAAAAGGCGCCTATTTTGGTCCGACGCGTAGCTTCGATAGAGCTGTAAGAAATGATTCCGGTGGGCAATGGCGGCAGAGCAAGCGGGTGAGAACCAAGGAGACGAATGAGATTTAAGCTGAAATTTCCTGGCAGGGATGAAAGCATCGATGCCATCCTTAATCCAGGAGGATACCTCGGATGCACAGTCTTTGACGAGAAGATTAAAAACCTTGTTCCAAGGGACGTCACAGAGGAAGTTTCGGAACGAATCCCAATCTGCTCTTTGTTAGCAGTAGAATATTCTAGTGGTCTGGGTTTCTTGGGTCGGGTGGGAGTGGAATGAGATGTTGACGGAAACTACAGCGTGGTCAGAGTTTCCGAGAGGGCAGAACTGTCTGGTAGTGCAAGAATCTGGGATGGAAGTGAAGCAGAAGTCTAGTCGTGAGTCCCTTCCGTTAGGGTTATTGGAGAAACGCGTGGGGAAGTCCACCACTTGCGTAAAAGATTGGGTGATTGAAAAATTCATGGTGTGGACACCAGCAAGGTCGGTGACAGAATTCTCCAGCCACTTGGTGTGGTAGGCGTTAAAGTCACCAAACAAATATATGGGCAGATGGATGAGCAGAAATGGACTTGTCGATATTGTCAGAGATGCCATCAAGTACCGAACAGTCAGAGGAGGAGGGGGAGCGGTAGAGAAAGAAGAGATAGCTAACCAAGCTTAGAAGTGAGAGACGGAAGCACATGAAAGAATGATCCAGGGATTCAAGAGATGTCACCCTAGCTAGGGGGAGATGTTCGCTGACATAAACACCAAGCCCATGCATATGGACATTGGAGTCCATCCTGAAGAGGGGAAGGTAACCAGGAACGTAAAACTCAGAAGAGGGGATAGAAGGGTCAAGGTTAGTTTCACATAGGGCTAAGATATCAGGTGAGTTAGTTTGAAGGAATGATTCGACGCTGTAAAAGTTAGTGCGGATACTTCGTATGTTTGTGAAAAAGACGCAGACAGGTTTGGGCGTTTTCTGACTAGCTGGTTTAGTTTTGCTTTTTTGTTTGCTTGTTTTCAGAGAGATTTGGTTAAAGAGCGTGGTCTAGATGTTAGAGTAATGGATAGTTGCTCAGATTGAGGAATCGGAGGGTCGGGTTCGAATTCCAGTCGAGTTCATTACATTAACTTACATGCTAAAACCCTTGGGAAAGGTATAAATTCATCTCTTCTCCCTGTGGATAAATAGCGGGGCAGACTGGATTATCTAGCCTTTGGTAGCAACCTATATAGGAGAAGAAAAAACACTGATTTAAAAAAAAAGCCTAAATGTGGATCACCTCGTTTGGAGGATAAAAAGATTTGCGTAGTTTTTCATTCTGTCAGCAAACAAAACTTTAGTATCATATAGGGCCCTCTTGCACTCAGTACGAGCAGAGACAAAAAGGCGCCTAATGTGGTCAGATGCGTTGCTCCGATAAAGCCGGAAGATGTGATTCCTGTGGGCATTAGCGGCCGATCAAGTAGGGGTAAACCAGGGGAAGAATGGAGTTTAAGTCGTAACTTCCTGATGGCGATGAAAGCATTGATGCCAGATTTAACCCAAGAGAAGACCCCGGATGCACAGTCTTAAACGGGAAGACTAAAACTTTGTTCCAAGGGACGTCACACAGGAAATCGCGGAACAACTCCCAGTCTGCTCTTTGGTAGCAGTAAGATATTCTGTTAGTCGGAGGTTCTTGGGGTAGGGGAAGTGGAAGGAAATATTAACGGAAACCACGGCATGATCATATGACAAAATGGTTAATATATATATATATATATATATATATATATATATATATATATATCATGGCGTGGTTTCCGTTAATATATATATATATATATCAGCCATTCTGCACCACAACGCACATCCTAAAAATAAAAAAAACAAAAACAACAAAAAAACAAAAAACAGACGCTTACAGGACTTGTTTTTTTCCCAAGCGGTCACTCAATTAAGTACTGACCAAGCTTAATGTTGCTTAACTCCGGTTATCGGACGAGAAATATATAGCAAAAAAAATTGAATAATAAAATCTGATAAAGTGCATTTAACATTTTTGGTGTATTTTTTTATTTCTTATTTTTTTTTAACCGTATCACACCAAGCAAAGCGGTAACGGCACTGATGCGCAGGGGGCTACATTAGAGAAACAGATTATATAGGAGGAGAGTAAAAAAATTATATCGGAGGAAAAACAAAAGCTACGGGGTGTGTCAGAGAAGGGAGCAAGAGGAGAATGGGAATACAGGTGTGATGACAGTTGCAAAGGTAGAGAGAAAGGAAAAGATATACAGGGTGATGTAGAAAGAACTAGAGTAAAGTGGTTAAGAGATGGGTATTGACATTGCATTTAAATTTCTGGAGATTGTAGCCGTCAGGAAAGCAGGAATGTGGAAGAGAGTTCCACAGGCGGGAAGTGCAAGAAAAGACACTGATGGAATAGAAATGTCGGTTGCATTTAGTTGATCTAAAGAAAATGACTAAATTTTCGATATATTAATAATTTCCTTCTATAGCTCTTTTCATCTTTCTGTTTGTTTCGGTCTTTATCCTTTCCTTTTGTATTTTCGCACAGCTCTTTTTTAATCTTTCACTTTTTCAAAGCATTGGCCCCCATTTCCCACTATATTTTTACACAATCTTCTTTTCCTTCCTCTTTTACTTTCTTGTTTCTATCACTCTTTCTATCTGCAAACATGCTCTTTTTCAACTCCAAGAAGGTTTAAAAACAAAATATTCCTTGGATTTTCGTGTGAAACGTTTAGCCAATTTCTTTTTATTTCTTTCTTGGATATCTGACCTCGTTGCTAAGCTGAATCGTTTTCTTGAGCTGTAAGGCTCAAAGACAATATCAAAGCAAAAAGAAAAAAGTTCACATTTCTTGTGTCACAACTGCTTTAAATATATGATAAAACGTCCAGTATTTTTATTTGATGCAAACGATAAAATGCATAGCGCAGAAGATCACACGCTTTTTTACGAGAGCAAAGGGATCGACAGCCATTTTGAAAGTGGATAACCCAATTGTATCTATGACATTGTGTTGTTTGAAATGTAAAGAGCTGAGTGGTTGACTGCATTTCTACAGTAAAGGAGTATTTTGAGTGAAAAGGGTAGTTTTTTTAGTTGGTGGATAGCGTTTGGACAGGTTAGATTGAATGCGGTATGTGCACACATCAGACTGGCGGGAATAAGAAATGTCTTTGATAAAGAAAATGCCAATATAAGATGAGTAGGTTGGAATCATAAAAACAATAGGAAAACTGAAAAGATAAAAATGTAAAATCTCTCAGAAAAGTACAAGAAGAATAAAAAAGGAAAACATTACAAATGTACGAAATTCTGTATAAAAAGACGCATAAAATGAAAACGATACATAAAAATAAAAAAATATGGTAAAAAGTTTTAGAGAAGAAAGGAAAGATGAAATGGAGATATAAAGAAAGAATGAAAAGAATATGAACAATTCTGTAAAAAAAAAAGTTAAATTTGAAAGAAAATGGATTCTCATTTTGTTAAAAAATCAGAAAGAGGGCTTGTAAAATATTGCGAAG
The DNA here is from genome assembly GCA_037127315.1 of Ascarosepion bandense. Taxonomy (NCBI): domain Eukaryota; kingdom Metazoa; phylum Mollusca; class Cephalopoda; order Sepiida; family Sepiidae; genus Ascarosepion; species Ascarosepion bandense. The sequence continues at coordinate 3,332,937 of JBBBDQ010001704.1, forward strand.
ACAAAGAAAAAGATAGAGAAAGCGAAGAAGAATAAGCTGTTTGAAGAAAAAGAATGAAAAGAAAAAGACAGAGAAATAATAAGAATAAAAGAAAATGGGAAGCCAGAAAGATAAAGAATAAAGAAAAGAAATAATAATAATAATAATAATAATAATAATAATAATAATAATAATAAATATTTATTATTGTTAAAAACAAGAAAGAAAAAAACTTGTTTATTAATTGATATGGCTTGTCCAGCGGATTGTAACATAGCAACCAAGGAATTTGAAAAACTGTCAAAATCTAAAGACCTGGAAATTGAAATAGTAAAAATGTGGAAATTGAAAACAAGAGTTGTGCCAGTGATAGTAGGTGCACTTGGAATGACAAAAAATGGAACAAAACAACACATTGAAAGAACCCCTGGAAACCCCAGCTTAAGAGATATACAAAAAATTGTCTTGTTAAGTACAGCCCACACACTAAGGAGAACTTCGTCTATGTAACGCTAGGGATGATGGGAATGATAGAAAAAACATGAAATGGGGCCATAACAACACGCCACGACCTGCCTTAGGTCTTCCCGCAGACTTGGTTGGTAGTGCGACCATAGCAGAAATCAAAATATGATGAAAAATGACATAATAATAAAAATAATAAAATAAGAACCAGAAAATACAAAGAAAAAGAAAATAACTCATTTGATGATTTTCAAAAAGAAGTAGAGAAAGGTTGAGAGAAAGAGATGGAAAATGAGGAGGAAAAACGGGAGAGGGTATTAGAGAAAAACAAGAAAAAAGAAAAAGAAAAGAGAAATAAACAAAAAAAAAACGGGGAGGAAAGAAGATAGTTAAAAAGAAAGAGCGAAACAGAAAGGTGAAAGAATTAAAAAGAAAGAATTAAATACTTGGAAGGGGGGGTAAAAAATGTCGACTTAAACGGTGGAGAAATTTGGCCAGAAAAAACCTATTGATATTATTATTACTCGAAAAATTTTAAAGATACTAGAAGAAAGTTAAGAAGAAAAATTTTAGACATAAGTGGTAAATGTTGTTAAAGAATCTATATTATAATTCTGCTTGTTCCTTCCTCAGTTAGTTACTTAGTTCCTCCGTCTGTTACGCTACTGAAGAAAGATAACACATTTACTCTCTACACGAGCTTTTTCTTCCCCTCCAGCTTTTTTACTCTCTTCAGCCTTTCGCTCACCTTGGCCAAACGGTAGGGTAGTAAAGAGTGAGAGAGTAGGAGGAGAGAGCTTATAGCTTTATCTTATCAGTAGCATCTTAAGCTGGTGGTTGTAGCAGTAATTGTATGAGTGTATAAGTGTGTGTACTGTACAATATAGTAAAATAGGTAGGTTTGTTGTCGTATCCCGCGAGCTAATAACAAAATTTCTGGCCTCTACACCCTTGGCCAATATTCAGTTGGTTTTTTCTATTTACAATGGACACAGAAGCCTTTGAAGTAACTGTAATTATTTAAAAAAAATTAATCCCTTCTATCATTTTTGAAATTTTGTCAGAAAGTTTTGTTTTGATTTGAGTTAGCGGCTAAAGAAACGTTACGACTGTTTTACAATGGAAACGTAATGATTGCATCGCACACTTTTTTCGGTGACAAAGTCATTAATTTGGAAATTCTCGCAAAAATCAAATAATTGTCGGATTTTAATGAAACTATCAGTACCCATTCACAAATGAAGAAAATTATTTTGAAATTATTAATTTTAAAAATCTTGATAAAACTGTTTACAATGGACACAGAAGCTATGATCTTTCAGTAATAAAAACATTTTCTCTTTCAAAATCTCTCACAATAAAGTAGCTTCTATGGACATTACTTTTATAGATATTTTAATAAAATTACACTGTGTTATCGTTATTTTATTATCCAATACCTTTATGTTTGAAGACGTTACTATCATTTGTAGTATGACAAAGTAAAAAATTTTCCAGGAAATCATAATTGTCCTTTCGTGGAAATTCTTCGGGTTCCGCTAGTAATATAAGATTACAGTAAAGTAACTTTTATGAACATTACTTTTATAGATATTTTAATAAAATTATACACTGTGTTATCGTTATTTTATTATCCAATACCTTTATGTTTAAAGACTTTACTATCATTTGTAGTATGACAAAGTAAAATTTTTCCAGGAAATCATAATTATCCTTCAGTGGAAATTCCACGGGTTCCGCTAGTAAATAGGTAAATGAAGAAAGAAAGACACGAGAAGCGCAAAGAGGATAAGAATATTCAAATAAATGAATGGAAGAAAAAAACAAATAAAACATGAACAAATCGAAAGAAAATAGTGACAGATATTATGAAAGAAAGAAATTACGAAAGAAAGTAATTTTGAAAGAAAGAAATTACGAAAAATATATTATGATAGAAGGAAATTACGAAAGAAATTATGAAAGAAAGAGATCATGAAAGAAAATATTACGAAAGAAATAAATTAATAAAAGAATGTAATTATGAAAAAGAAAGAAAGAAAGTACGAAAAATATATTATGATAGAAGGAAATTACGAAAGAAATTACGAAAGAAATTATGAAAGAAATTATGAAAGAAAGAGATCATGAAAGAAAATATTACGAAAGAAATAAATTAATAAAAGAATGTAATTATGAAAAAGAAAGAAAGAAAGTACGAAAAATATATTATGATAGAAGAAAATTACGAAAGAAATTACGAAAGAAATTATGAAAGAAATTATGAAAGAAAGAGATCATGAAAGAAAATATTACGAAAGAAGTAAATTACGAAAGAAAGTAATTTTGAAAGAAAGAAAGAAAGAAATTACGAAAAAGAAATTATGGAAGAAAGAAATTATGAAAGAAAGAAATTATGAAAGAAAGAAATTATGAAAGAAAGAAATTATGGAAGAAGAAAGAAATTATGAAAGAAAGAAATTATGAAAGAAAGAAATTATGAAAGAAAGAAATTATGGAAGAAAGAAATTATAAAAGAAAGAAATTATGGAAGAAAGAAATTATGGAAGAAAGAAATTATAAAAGAAAGAAATTATGGAAGAAAGAAATTATGAAAGAAAGAAATTATGAAAGAAAGAAATTATGGAAGAAAGAGATCATGAAAGAAATAAATTACAAAAGAAAAGAATTATGGAAGACCGAAAGAAATTACGAAAAAAAGAAATTATGAAAGACAGAAATTATGAAAGAAATCACGAAACAAAGAAATTACGATAGAAATTTTGAAAGAAAAAATCTACAAAAGAAAGAAGGAACTTACGAAAGAAAGAAACAAATTACGAATGAAAGAAAATAGAAAGAAAGATTGAAGCAAAGAAAATAAAGCTTAAAAAAAAATGAATCAATGAATATGAACAAAAAATTGTTTGCTGAAAAAATTTATTTCAAAACAGTAAAATGGTGAAAATGTTCGAAATTAAAAGATAAAATATTCGTATGAAGAAAAGAAATTAAAAAGCGAATCAAAGTAAATCAAATAAAAACAGTAAATAAATATCAAAATCCCTGAAATGATATCAAACATAAAAATGGATTTCTTCTGGACTTCGTGCCGATAAATTTTAATCGCTTAATGGCACTGATTTCCCTGCCTCATTTTGATCCCGTGGTAAGAGCCGAGCACTCTGTCGCTGGATTGATCAAAATATATAAAAACCGTAGGCAGTGTAGGACAAGAAGGGGATGAAAAAAGAACGAAAAATGCGCTCAAATAATTGCATGTTTCTCACATTTTTTAAAAGCAAGTCGATTCAATTCAATTCTCAACTTCTATGTGCCGTGTCCATTCATGATGTGGGCGATGATGGGTTTTTACAACCTACTATCCTTTGCATCACTTAAAAACGTTTATTCATTTGTTAATCCGTTCAGTCAACTATTCATGAAAAATTAAAAAAAAAAACTCCTGGTAGATAACGGCTGAGTTTCGTGAGTTACAAATTTTCAAAGATTTTAATGTTCATTGTTTCCAATAATATTCAGTTAATTTAGATTGTGTTTCTTGATACTTCTTAATTGGTTATTGTTGTGGATTCCGGGTGAGGAACCGCACAAAATAATGAACAACAAAACAGATATTTGAGATAGAAAATTAACTTATAGTAAACGTAAAGATATAAACTTGAACGCAGGTTAGTAATCCAGGAATACGAATTAGTAAGGAATATATATATATATATATATATATATATATATATATATATATAAGTCTTTGAAGTGAAGCCGTGCTGGAATTTAGTATGTCCGTGTAATACTATTCTGGCTTAGTGGAGCTCAGAGCTACTATGACTACTGACACGGTATTCTCTGTGTAACTTCGGTATCGTTCGGTAACTTACGGATCAGTCACTGTTCTCATCACGATGTCTGACGTATCTTACTATGGCAGGAGTATATATATATTCAAGTCAAGTCCATTATCATAGAAAAAGGGGGAGCTCCCACAACAGTTATAAACCTCATTTTTGGTATTCATAGAATCATTTTGTAAAAAATTCTTCATTGCTTACATGCTTCATCTTTGTAATCTTCAGCATCCTTTACTAAAGATTCTTCATTGCTTACGCACTCCGTATTGGCATGGCCAAAGACGCATTTCAAAAGCTAACCCGAGTACTGAAAGACAGGAAAATCTCATTAGAAACAAAGAAAAGAGTGCTGGATCGCTACGTGATATCTGTCATTCATTATAAAAGTGAGTGCCGGACGATCTCATCGAAGTTGAGGAAGAGGCTTGAGGCAGCAGAAATGTGGTTTTACAGAAGGATGCTAAGGATACCATAGACGGATGGAAGTGAATGTTGGACGATCTGATCAAAGATGAAGGAGAGGCTTGAAGCGGCAGAAATGTGGTTTTACAGAAGGATGCTGAGGATGCCATGGACAGGGCACGTGTGCAACGATGAGGTGTTGGAAAGGATGCCAACAAGAAGAAAACTGATAATAAATATCAGTAAGAGACAAATGATGTTCCTGGGACACGTAATTAGGAAGGAGGGTCTGGAGAACTTGATACTCACAGGTCGGATAAATGAAAGAAGAGACAGGGGAAAGCAGCACGAGATGTACTTGTTGGGTCTGAGCAAATGGTTGACGGAACGGGGCTTGAAAGAGATACCAAGGGAAAAATTTTTGAGAGCGACAAGAGACAGAACCAAGTGGAAGTCTATGATCGCCTACGTACTGAAGGGAAACGGCACATGAAAAAGAAGAAGAAGACATTGGTATCCATAACAATATTTTTTAAAGAATTCATTGCTTACGCTCAACATCTTTGGTATCCTCAGCATCCTTTACTTAAGTCTTCTTAATTCCTTACACGCTTCGTCATTAATATCTACAGTATTCTTTTGTAAAGATTTCTTAATTGTTTACGCGCTCCGTCATTGATATTCACACCATCCGCCTGTGGTATACACAGTCTCCGCTTCTAAAGTTTTTTTTAATTGCTTACAGGATCCACCTTTGGTATCCACAGTATCTTTTTCTCAAGACTTCTTATTTGCTTATACGCTCCGTATTTGGTATTCACAGCATTCATTTCTAAAAACTTCTTTATTGCTTGCGCGTTCAGACTTATATATCCAGAGCATCCTTATGAGCTTCGTCAATGGAATCTACAGCATCCTTTTTTAAAGATTTCTTAATTGTTTACGCCCTTCGTTTTTGGTATTAACAGCAACCTTTTCTCAAGACTTCTTCATTGTTTTGGCACTCCATATTTGGTATTAACAGCATCCTTTTCTAAAGACTTCTTCATCAGTTACGTGAACCGTCTTTGGTACATACAACATCATTTTCGCTTGTCTCTAAGATAATCTTAAAACTTGACCCTCACAAAGCGAGCGGTGGTGACGGAATCCCAACCATAGTCTTAAAGAAATGTGCCCCTGAACTCTCCTCTATCCTTTCTAAGCTCTACAACCTCTGCCTATCTGCTTCCTGCTTTCCTGCCTGTTGGAAATCTTCCTCTATAGTTCCTATATTTAAAAACACTGGAGAACCCTCTGACCCTGCAAATTACCGCCCTATCAGCCTTCTTCCGATCTTTGGCAAAGTGTTCGAAGCCATTATCAACGCCGAGGTGGTTCAGCATCTCACAGCACACAGGCTCCTCTCGGACAAGCAATATGGTTTCCGCTTCACCAGGTCTACTGCTGATATGCTAACGACCATCACCGAGTACATATACCAGGCACTCGACAGGAATGGCGAAGCTCGAACCGTTGCATTGGATATATCTAAGGCGTTCGACAGAGTTTGGCATACTGGCCTTCTATGTAAACTGCGGAGCTATGGTATAACTGGACATTTGTTTGAACTAATCCAGTCATTCCTCTCTAACCGCACAATGAAAGTGGTATTAAACGGACATGCCTCTCAGAACTACCATACAAACGCAGGTGTCCCCCAAGGCTCCATCTTAGGTCCTACACTCTTCCTGATATATATTAATGATCTCCCTGATTCCATAAGAACCCAAATAGGTTTGTACGCCGATGACACCACAGTTTACTCTCGCCTCCAATAAAAATCTGGTGTAGGCGTCAAAGCTAAACTCGCAGCCGAGATTGAAAAAGACCTCCAATCCATATTGGACTGGGGTAAGAAATGGCTAGTAAATTTTAATGCTTCTAAAACGAAGCTACTGTCAATTAACCATCATCGACAATCTCACCTACCTCCCATTAGCATGGACCAGGCTTGCCTCCCAGAGAGTAAAACACTACGCCTCCTTGGTCTCACACTTTCAGCGGACCTCAAATGGAATGACTATATCGAATCCATTGCTAAATCCGCTGCTATGAAAGTCGGTTCTCTGTGTAGGGCCCGGAAGTTTTTTCCGTCTAAATCTATCCTGCACATTTACAAATCTACCATCCGCCCGTGCATTGAATACTGCTGCCATATCTGGTCGGGTGCCCCTGCTGTTCTCCTCGGGCTTCTCGATAAGGTTCAGAGGAGGGTCTGTAATGTGATAGATACCGACTTGGCAGACCGCCTGCAGTCTCTCTCCCACCGGCGAGACGTGGCTTCCCTGTGTCTCTTCTGTAAATACTTTCACGGCTTCTGCTCCGATGAACTTAGATCACTGGTGTCCCCTAAATACGAATTTGCACGAGATACTAGATTAGCAACTAGATCCCACTCTTTTACAGTGAAACCGATAAAATGCAGCCGTAACTTCTACTCCAACAGTTTCTTTCCTCGCACTTCCCGACTGTGGAATTCTCTTCCAAACGATTGCTTCCCCGACGGCTACAATCTCCAGGAGTTTAAATGTAAGGTCAATACACACCTCCTAACACACTAACCTGCTCCCATTCTATCAAGCACTCTTCCCATCTGCCCGACCCTCATCCTCGCTATCCTTACTCGTCTGTCACCTTTCTCCTGACATTCCCTATGTCTATCCACTCCTTCTCTTTACCTTCCCCTATGTAGCCCCATGCGCAATAGTGGCAGTGGAATGCCTTGCTTGGGGTGAGATGATTAAAAAAAAAAACAAAAAAACTTCTTAATTGCTTCCGCCCTCCGTTTTTGGTACCAAGAGCATCCTTTTCTATGGAATTCTTCATTGTTTACGAGCTCCGTCTTTGGTATCCAGAGCATCCTTTTCTAAAGACGTCTTCATTGTTTACGTGCCTCATCTTCGTATGCATAGCATCTTTTTTACAAAGAATTCTTCATTGCTAACACGCTCCGTCCTTGGTATAAGCAATATCTTTTTTTCTAAAGACTTCTTAAATGCTTACTCGCTACGTCTTTGGCAACCACAGCATCGTGTTCTAAAGACCTCTTCATTCCTTTCGTGCTTCTCCTTTGGTATCCATAGCATCTTTTTCTAAAGACTTTCTCATTGCTAACTCCCTCCGTTCTTTGGTAACTACATAGTTCTTATATGAAGATTCTTAATTGCCTATGCGCTTCGTCTTTGATATCCATAAAACCATTTTCGAAATACTTCTTGATTGTTTACGCTTTCTTCCTTTGGCATCTACAGCATCATATTCTAAAGACTTCTTCAATTCTTACGCGCCCCCTCTTTGACATCTAAAGCATCTTTGTCTAAAGATTTCTACATTACTAACGCGATCCGTTTTTGAAAGAAACTGAAATTGTTTAGCTTCTTCTTCTTCTTCTTCTTCTTCTATGTGCCCTATCATTTCAGTACGTAGGTGATAATGGCTTTCCACGTCTCCCTATCCCTGGTGGCTCTAAGCACGCTTTCTCTTGTAACACAACGCTACCCCCTTATGTCATCCACCTGCTCAGGCCCTTCAAATATGCTATCCGCTGCTTTCCCCTGTCTCTTTTCCCCTCTGTCTGGCCTGTTAGTATCAGGTTCTCCAAGCCCACCTTCCTCATTGCATGTCCCAGGAACTTCAGCTGACTCTTCCTGATGCTCAGTATTGATTTCCTTTTCGTTTCCATCATTTCCAAAACCTTATCATTGCTCACATGCTCGATCCATGATATTCACAGAATCCTTCTGTAGAACCACATTTAAGTTGCTTAAAGTTTTTCCTTCATCTTTGATGATATTGTCCAGCATTCACTGCCATATTGAAGAACTGACATCACATAGCAATCCAGTACTCTCTTGTATGTTTCTAGTGAAAATTTCCTGTCTCTTCTTATTTTATTCAGCTTCTGGAACGCGTCCTTCGCCATGCCATTTCGCCTTCGGATTTCTGTGTCGCACTTTCGTCTTTTCTTAAAAAAACTAATTAACGTTTTAATCGGAGTTTGGAGTGTCTTGTTTCTTTAGAGACATAGACTCTCACTGTGTGCTGCATATCCTTGGCCTTGTACTAGACTAGTTGCGTCGTTATGGAGGGGGTACCTCGACACAAAAACCTAACTAAGAACACCCGCAGACGCTTATAGTACAACTGTGTAAATTTTCAAGAAAATCGGTTCAGCCGTTTCGGAGTCTATAAGTAACTGATACACACACACACACACAGACACACCCACACACAGACACAGTTCCATTTATAAATAAGTTTAGATCAACTCTTGTACATCTTTTTTACAAGAGAGATTTAGATTGAAAAGTAGTCATCCATGATGCAGGCATGAATCAATCGATAGAAGGGCCATTTCTTCTGACACATTAAGAAGCGATAAAAATGATTAAAGAACAATTCGGAAAATTTTCTGCGTAGCTATTGTTATCCAAGTGTTCAATTCTTATCGCTTCTTTCTCCCAAATATTCGGAATTAAATTCCGTTTATGCACCATACCCGCCGGCAGACGAATATTGTCTACTCAAAGCTGGTCCATCTATAACATCATGATCACAGGTATTATTGTCATAATATTGGACGCTCGCCATTTTTTAATGCCTCAAAATGTCTGTCAAGTTAAAATCTCGAAAATATCACAAAATTATGAATTTTTATTTTTCCTTTAGGATTGGGTAAGTCTGTCTAGCCAGCAGTCTTAGATTAAAAAGACTGGCTTTGGGCTAGTTTAAATGCTTTCAGTAACAGGGTGAAGAGAGGGAAAAGAGCTAGTTGGAGTGGGAAAGAAAAGTGAAAGAGAGAGAGAGAGAGAAAGACGATAAAAACAAAGAGATGGGGGAGAGAAATAGAGAGAAACGGGAGAGAGTAAGGAAAGAGAGAGAGAAATACAGAGAGAGAAAAAAGGAGAGAGGGAGAGAGAAAGACGATAAAAACAAAGAGATGGGGGAGAGAAATAGAGAGAAACGGGAGAGAGTAAGGAAAGAGAGAGAGAAATACAGAGAGAGAAAAAGAGAGAGAAATACAGAGAGAGAAAAGAGAAGAGAGAAAGAGAGAGAGAGAGGGAGGGAAAAAGTTATTTCGAGAGGGAAAAGAACGAAAAGGAGAAAGAAAGAAAAAGAGAGACAGGGAGAGAGAGAGAGAGAGAGAGAGGAGAAGAAAGAAAAAGAGAGAAGGGAGAGAGAGAGAGAGGAAAAAGAGATAGACGAGAGAAAGAGAGAGAGAGAGAGAGTAACGAACGAGAGAGAGAGAGAAATACGGAGGGTGAAAACAGAAAAAGAGAGAACGAGAGAGGTGGGGAAAATAAGTTCAAGAGGGAAAAGAACGAACAGGAGAGGGAAAGAAAAAGAAAGAAGGGGAAGAAAGAGAGGAGAAAGAAAGAGAGGAGAGAGAAGGAAAGAGACAGAGACAGACAGAAAAGAGAGAGAAAGTAAGGGAAGAAAGAGAGAGAAATAAGGAAGGAGAAAAATAGAAAGAGAGAGGAAAAAGCTACTTAGAGAGGGAAAAGAATGAAGGGAGAGAGAAAGAAAAAGAGAGAAAGGGAAGAGAATGAGAGGGAAGAAAAAAGAGAGGAGAGACAGGGAAAGAGATAGACAGATCGAAATGAGTGAGAGAGAAAGATGGGGAGAAAGAGGAAGAGGTGCTATAACGAAAATAATATTTTCTTTTGATCTTCTTTTTTCTAAACTTTTTTATTTTATTCGATTTTTATTATATTTTTCATTTTTATGATTCTTTCTTATTCTGTCGTCCTTCACTCAATATTTATTCGTTTTCTAATTTTTTCTTCTCTTATTTGTAAGACTGAAAAAATGATTTGGCTTAGGAAAGGCATTCCATAATGCATCAAGGTCACAATCTGCTACCCTTTCATCATCTCCGTATCAAATTCTACCTGTGAAACCTGGTCATTTAGAAAAAAAAGGACATACAACATCATACAATCTTTGAAAACAATGGTTGTGAATCAAAATGGCTGTCAGGGAATATGCTAGATGTGAGATTATTACACCGATTAGAAGAAGGCGTCTAAACCGGTTTGACCATGTAATCAGAAGAGGAAATGGAAGGCTTCCTGTATAGATCCTAAAAAGATAGTTTCTGTGGCTAAATATCACGTGGAAGACAACCAACGAGATAGAAAAATTAAATCCGTGAGCGCATCGGAATGCCACACCTAACACTTGAAAAGAGGGACTCAGCCAGGAAGAAATGGCAAAGTTGTGCGGACAAGAAATGCATAAGAATTTATCTAAATTTATGCAACTAATAAATGAATTTCCATCATTTATATGCGGGCTTCCTAACAGAAAACGGAAAGTGTGACACAGAGGTCCGAAGGCATGGCAAAGGACACGTTCTAGAAGCCGAGTGAAGTACTAAGATACAGGAAAATTTCACTAGAAACAAAGAAGAGAGTGCAAGATTACTATATGATGTCAGTTTTTCAATACAACAGTGAATGCTGGACAATATCATCGAAGATGAAGGAAAAACCTGAAGCAACTTAAATGTGGTTCTACAGAAGGATGCTGCGGATATCATGAACCGAGCATGTGATCAATGGTGAGGTGTTGGAAAGAATGGAAACGAAAAAATATTGAGCATTAGGAAGAGACAACTGAAGTTCCTGGGACATGCAATGAGGAAAGAAGGCATGGAAAACCGGATACTGACAGGCCAAATAGAGGGAAAAAGAGACAGAGGAAGGCAACGGATAACATATTTGAAGAGCCTGATCAGATGGATAACGGAACGGGGGTTGCGAGGTGTAACAGGAGAAAACATACTAAGAGCCACCAGGGATAGAGAGACGTGGAAACCATGATCGCCTACGTCCTGAAAGGACAAGGCTCATAGAAGAAGAATCAACAAGAAAGTCTTCGAGGAACTGGATAGGAACAGCCTTTTTTGCAACGAGCAGTATGAATTTCAATGAGTCCGATCCACTGCTGAGGTTCTAATTACCATTGCACATAGAATTAGTGAGACTCTTGACAACACAAATACAAGGACCATAACAGATATCTCGAAGACCTTCGACAAGGTGGGGCACTAAGGTTTGCTACGCAAGCTCTCCAACTATGGAAGCACTGAAAGTGTTTTCTTTATTAGTAAATCCTTACCAATAGGTATAGCCGTGAAGGTAGTTATTAACGTTCAGTCCTCCGAAGCCTTGGTGGTCAACGCAGGCTTCCCCCTTAAGTCACTTCTCGGACTAACATCCTTTCTGATTTACATAAATGATCTACCTAAGAATATATACGACTAGCAGTATAGCCCGGCGTTGCTCGGGTGTATTGAAAGCTTTAAAACTAATCCATGGTTCTGGAGCTCAGACTCTTCGGACATTGGCACGAAAGACTAAAAAGCAATAGTTGTTTCCAGTTGAAGCGAAACCGTAGACTGAAAAAAAAAATGAATGGATGTAAGTCAAATTTTGTTTTCCTGGTATCGATATCAAATTTTCTGCACTATTGTAATTACTGCAACCTTGACACTTCTGAATATCGTTTCTTATATCTTTTTCTATGAGTGTATCAAATTTGATTAAAATCGGACCACTCCTTCTGTAACCTGATTTTTTCGATTATCGATTTTCGATATTTATCGGGGTATCTCGACACAAAACCTAGCTAAGAACACTCGCAGACGCTTATAGTACAACTGTGTAAATTTTCAAGAAAATTGATTCAGCCGTTTCAGAGTCTATAGGTAACGGACACACACACACATACACACACACAGAGAAAATTCCATTTATACATAAGTTTAGATTATTTGTTGACGTCTATGCCGATAATACGACGATATACAGGCGCACTACTAAAACTCATACCGATCAGAGACCTCTCTTCCGATTTAACACTAACTTCTCAGTGGGAGAAATACTGGCTGGTTACAGCCAATGCCTCTAAAACTAAACAAATTAGATTTCATCACCACCGATCAAACCCCGAACTACCGCCAGTCATGATGAACGGACGTGGTCTAGAGTACGCCCTTGAGAGGATCAGTCAGTTAAGTGCCATACGTAATAAACGCTTGGGAGATCATGTCTCAAAAGAGACATGACTGGCCGGGCAGAAGATTATCCTGCAGTAGGTTGCCATTACATTCTGCGGTAGACTGGTTGCCAGCCAAGACTATAGAAACCAATCTGTCCTGTTATTTAACCCATAACTGGAGAGAAGAGACGGATTAATACCTTTCCCAAGGGTAATTGTGCGTAAGTGAATGCAAGGAATTTAACTGGAATTCGAACTCGGCTCCCTGATTTGTCGTTACCCCTTAACGTACCTCTTTACTCTGAGTGGCCCCTGGGCTTTGTACTGGGTGAACCTTACCGTAAAAAATAACTACGATAGCTATTAAAGAGAATTGTCTGAAGGTTCTACTTAATGTAGCACCCGGCCAAAGAGCAGAAAATGATGAAGGACAACCATTTTGCCGTAAATTTATCAGGTGAAAATAAGAATTAGAAATGCTGTGTTTTACATCCTCTTGAACATTGAAAATATGCTGCTCTCTAAAGCAAAATGTAAATTCTCCGTTATCCATTTTTGAAAAAGTTATTTTCCGAATGAGAGAAATCAAATTCTGTTTGTGACGTACCTATTTAAAAAGTAAAAACTGAGAATAAACAAACTCATGATTATTAATTGTTTATTTACATGCAAAATCCCTGATATCAGCGAAGGTTTCGTTTTAAATTGAACAGCTTTAAGCAGAATTGACGTTAAGAGAAAGCTGTGCATTATTTTCTCAATAAATTTCGCTGCAGGCTACAAATATATCTTTCTGTGATACGTGATATCTCCAAGGAAAGAAAAATACTGCTTTTTACAAACTTAAATATATTAAGGTAAAAAAGTAATATTCTTTCTAAAAGTTATCGTGTTTGTCGGAAAATATGCTAACCAGCTGAATTCCTCCTATTCGTGAGCACCGAGGTTAATCAAGAAGACAAAAGAAAACTACTGGGGCACCGTTATGAAATACCAGCAGTATAGTCCGGCGTTGCTCGGGTGTAATGAAAGCTTTAAAACTAATCCACGGTCCTGAAGCTCAGACTCTTTGAACGTTGGCACGTTAGCTGTTTCCAGTTAAAGCGAAACCGTAAACTGAAAGAAAAATGAATGGATGTAAGTCAAATTTTGATTTCCTGGTATCGATATCAAATAAGTTTTTTTCGTCGTAAACTGAATTTCGAAGGCTAAATAAGTCCTCTGAGTAAATAGTATCATGGTTGAGACTAAGAACTACAATTATACCTACTTAGAGCCAAACCCGAAGCAAAAACTAAAATAAAATGGCTGAAAAAAATACAGACATACAGGCAGATAAACAGACAACACACAAACATCTTGCCTCATATATATATATTATCAATTTTCTGCACTATTGTAGGAACTGCAACCTTGAAACTTCTGAACATCGTTTCTTATGTCTTTGTCTATGAGTGTATCAAATTTGATTAAAATCGGACCACTCCTTCTATAACCCGATTTTGTCGATTTTCGATTTTCGATATTTATGGGGTTTACCACGACACAAAATCTAGCTAAGGACACTCGCAGATGCTTATAGTACAACTGTGTAAATGTTCAAGAAAATTGATTCAGCCGTTTCGGAATCTATAGGTAACGGATACACACTCACAGACACATACACACACACACTACACACACAAAGTTCCATTTATAAATAAGTTTAGATAATATAAGAGAATCGTAATAAACTGGACTTATGCTTGTAAATCTTTTATATGCCATAATGTCAGCGATTATGAATCTCTCCGTATTCCTTTGGGGCACCTCGACATGGTGTAATAGTTAGCAATCTTGAACCTATTACCTCTGAGAAGTGGGTTCGATTCTCTCTAGGAACCCCCTACTTTCGGCCTTGTGCCAAATCTTGGGAAATACGTCTCTCCTCCAGTTATGGGCTAAATAATACGACAGATCGGGTTCTTAATCTTGATCGGCAACCAGTCGACCGCAGAAAGCAATGGCAAGATAATCTTCTGCCCAGTCAGTCATGTCTCGTTTGAGACATGATCGCCCAAAGCGTGTTTCACATATGGCATTTAACTGACTGATCTCTTCATGATGTGAGTGATTGTAGCACACCACAACTTCCTCACTTTTGTTTCTCTTAGTAAACTAACAGACAGCTACTCAAGTCGTTGGAAATTATTTATAATTATGAAGTACGATATATTTGACAGGGTCATATAACTGTCTCAAATCCCACAAGAAAAGGAAGCAAAGCAGAATGTAGCGGGGTCATTCCATTGGTCCGTGAATTGACTAATCAGCAAGAAGCAATAATGTAAGATTTCTTAGTGAAAAAAAAAAGGAAATTCTTTCTTCAAACTTCTTTCGTGTGGTTTTATCTCGGTAGTGAGCAAATGGCATAAAGAAGGCTGCAGTAGGGGAATTCTCTAACTCACTCACTCACACACTCACTCTTTCACTCACTCACTCTACCCTCTTCATTGATGACAAGTCATCAGCAACAATTCAGTGCTGAATACAATAAAATCTGGCCTATACAAACCCAATTCATTGTTCGATTTATCATAGCAAGAAAACCTGTCGCCTAATGAGAAGAGGGCTTTTGACTTTCAGGGAGAAAATCTTTGGGTATTCGCCTGAAAACATGTAATGTGACCATAGTTCAAGCTACATATGATGTACAGTTTTTTTTTTTAGTCATTTCACCCCGAGCAAGGCGGAAACGCCACTGATGTGCAGGGGGTTACATAAATGTAAAAAGATTAATTAGAAAAGAGTGAGGAGTACAAACTAGTTAGAAAGGAACAATAGAAAGCTGAGAAAGCAGGTGCGATGACAGATACATAGGTGGAGAGAAAGGGAAGGTTATACAGGGGAGGGGAGAGAGCTAGAGTCCAGTGGTTAGTAGATGAGTATTGACTTTGCATTTAAATTTCTGGAGGTTGTATCCGTCAGGCAGGAAGTGCGAGAGAGGAAGCTGCAGGAGTAGAATTGTCGTCTGCATTTGGCTAACCTGACTGTGAATGGGTGGGACCCAGTTGCCAGTCTGGTTGCACGAGTAAACACCTGTTGAGGAGGCATCAATGACTTAAGTTCGTCCGGGCAGAAACCATGAAAGTATTTATGGAAGAGACAAAGGGAGGCCACATTTCGACGATGGGGAAGTGGCTGCAGTCGAGTCGCCAGATCAGTACCTATCACATTACAGACTCTCCTTTGGAGCTTGTCAAGAACACTGAGGAGAACGGCAGGGGCACCTGACCATAAATGGCAGCAGTACTCCATGCACGGACGGATGGTTGACTTGTATATATGCAGGATGGATTCAGGTGGAAAAAACATCCTGGATCGACATAGTGACCCAATCTTCTTAGCAGTAGATTTTGCTATGGATTCAATATAGTGGTTCCATTTGTGGTCTGAGGACAGGGTAAGTCCGAGGAGGCGTAGTGTATTACTCTCAGGGAGAATCACTTGGTCCATGCTTATGGGAGGCAGAAGAGGTTGCCTGTAATGGTTGACAGACAACAGCTTGGTCTTAGATGAATTGAAGTTAACAAACCACTTCTTTCCCCAATTCACCACAGAGTGTAGATCCCGTTCAAGGTCAGCAGCGAGATTATGTCTGTCCGCCACGACAGGTTTCTTACTGGAGCGGGAGTATATTGTAGTGTCATCTGCGTAGATGCCTACTTGGGAACAGATCTCATCTGGGAGGTCGTTGATGAAAATAAGGAGGAGCGTCGGGCCCAGGATAGAGCCCTGTGGGACACCAGCATTCGTGCTGTAGGACGAAGAGGCATGCCCATTCAGAACGACCTTCATTTTGAGGTTATTTAAGAAAGATTGGATTAGGTCAAGCAGGCGACCGGTAATACCATAACCGCGTAGTTTGCATAGGAGGCCAGAGTGCCAAACCCTGTCGAAGGCCTTGGAGATGTCCAGAGCAACCGCGCGAGCCTCGTCAGACTCATCAAGGGCCTGTAGCATGTACTCCGTTACGGTTGTTAGCAGGTCGGCCGTGGACCTGGCAAAGCAGAATCCATATTGACTGTCGGAGAACAGTTTGTGGGCGGTGAGATGATGAACTATTTCCGCATTGATTATAGCCTCGAATACTTTCCCGAATATTGGTAGAAGACTGATAGGGCGATAGTTGGATGGGTCCGAGGGTTCACCACAGTTCTTAAATACAGGAACGACTGAAGAGAACTTCCAGCATGCAGGAAAGCAGGAAGCAGAAAGTCAGTAGTTAAATAGTTTAGAGAGGAGAGGGAAAGTTCAGGAGCACACCTCTTAAGGACTATCACCGGAATTCCATCGTCTCCACACGTCTTATGGAGGTCGAGTTTTGAAATTACTCTGGATACTAGTGTCGGGGTAATATGTACGTCGTGCAGTTTGGCCTCAGTTCTAATAGGGAAGTCGGGTGGGTGTACTCCGGACGAGTCGAATGTGGAGTTGGATGAGAATCTGTGGGCAAAGCACTCAGACAGTGTAGAAATAAATAAATAAATGATGATGGGGGGGGGGCAAAAGGTGCAGTGCGACGCTCGCCTGTAGGCCAGCTGTTTTTTCCTTCTTCGGTTGTCTCAAGGAAATAGATTTCGTGTTTACCTTTCTCGACCGTTACACAGGGCAGTTGTGAAACAGACATTAACTAAGCCGCTCCTACTTTCTATTTGTTAGTCTGACTGTCAATCCGCAACTTTGACACAAGCAATCCACCGAAAAATACTCAAACTGCTAGCGCTGCTGACATCCACTTTTTATGCCATTCCAAGACGGCCAAAATTTGAATGTGTGGAATATCGTCTCGTTTTGGACGAGTTAGGCACGCATAAATTGTCTTCAATAGCGGCCATGTTTCTTTTCTGCTATTATTTTGCAGGCAAGACACGTTCACGCTCGTTTCGAATTCAGAGCTAAGTCCTGTTTTTCGTCACATTCGATGGGTTGCTCATATGCATTGTTTGTTTTTGATTTTGTTGATTGCATAGTATAGTAGTCAGTTGGGCCTCGTCTGTGAGAAAAAGAGTGCTAGGACGCAATTTCCTCACCAAAAAATTTGGAAACGGCATGCTTTACTGCTTGGCATTCGGGCCGGAAGTTTAAATACGTAGATTTTAGAGTTTTTAGGTGTCAATCTGAGGAGAGTGCAAAGGATTCAGAAAGAGTTGGATGATATATGCGGTCAACATGCTTGGTGTGATCACTAATGATGGCAACGCTATTTTTCCATTCATCTTTCCACAGGGCTTCATACTCAACGCAAAGGCCTAAATCGAGTGCCTTGAGGAAGTAGTACTGCACTGGGTTAAGAGGGTGGCTGCTTGAAATTTTTTTATCTGAAAATAGGAGTCTGCACCATGCAACACGAGCAGAAGAACCCAGTCATGGCTGTCGGACAATTTCTGCGTCCATATCACACCTTACATCTGACTACCTAACTGCCCAGATTGCAACCCACTTGGTTGCTACGTGTGGAGGGCAGTTGAGCGAGTGACCAACAAAACTCATTTTAAAACTAATATATTCCGGGAGGGGATAATCAGGAAAAAGAATAGTGCTAGAATAATACTTAACGCTGAAGATAGATTATAAGAGATTTATTATACGACAGTACAATAAACCGATAGACATACAAGAACACCAACGAATAGTAACAGGTGTAACAATCAAGTAGACAATGTCTCTGTCTAGGACGTATGCGTCCGTCTCGTGAAGAATGCTTCCGTTCAGTGACGTATGCTGTTGTATAGTGACGTATGCTTCCGTCTAGTGACGTATGCTCTAGTCACAGTCTTTTATAGACTGGACCATATCCATTCCGGGGTAGAATAGGTTATTCCTCTACAACAAAAACCAAAGATTAACTGAAGGCAAGAATTATGGTATCATTCACCAACTGAAACAAGGAGACCGTCCAAATAAGTTTCACAAGATTCCGAAGTCGTCTAGAGGCCGTGGTTGAAGACAATAGTGAGTTTACTTTATAAATTTACTCTCTAGTATTTCAAAATATTTTTGTGTAATTTTGGCAAATATATCTATTTAAATGTCAATGTTATTTCCACTTTTGCATAATTTATACGATAATTTATTCATCACACTAATATATATAGTTTTTTTCTGAAAACAGATCATCTACTCAGATATGAGCATCCATTAAAACAACGTTTAAGCAATAAATTAATATATATATATATATATATATATATATATATATATATATATATGAAGATGAAGGAGTTATACTTATTTACTAATCATGGCTATCTTAGATGTTTAAGTTTGGAGAATTCAGTGAAGATTAAACTTTCTACTTACTCGAAATCAATCAATTGAAGCAATCGTGTTAAATATCACATTCTTTCGAAGCGGTCACTAATGATTTAGATGTATTTTCTAAAATGATATGGAAAGTTCCCCAAAAGAGTAACATGTGTCAATGTTGCCGGCCATGTGTGGAATATGGTTGGAAAGAAAATTGCCTACATCAGAACTGAATTTTGAAAGAAAGAAATAAAAAAATGAGTGTCATCATGTTGTTTCGCCTTCCGCGACGAAAAAATCTTCGGAAGTGGTAGATGTGTAGAATCACTTCTACATGCATGTACATACTTATATACATATCGCCATGTACGCATGTATACACACATATACACACATACTCTTACATTGGTACCGGACGTGAAACCTCTTTTTCCTGCGCTTCATTTAGAAATATATAAGCTGATGTTCACACGTGTGAAACCAGTTGGAAAATGCTTTTCGGAGGTAACAGTCCGAATGCCGTTAGTTCCTTTCCAACTCACATACTGCACTAATTGCGTTTAGCAATTAGTTACACCAAAAATATTTCTTTCCCTCTTACAAGCATACTTCACTATATATATAATTATATTCAACTGCTGATTAGTACAAACATCATATTTCCTTTTTACAGGAACTCTTCCAGTATGAACATTGATACATTTTCTTCAACATCCAAGAGAGAACTTCTCCCCTAAATCTTGCATGCACAAAATAATCATTCCTGTAACTATGTTTAATACATTGTTATTATTCTTGTTATATTGTTCTCTGAGTTATTGTTTATTATTAATGTGGTGGATTGGACAACCAGTCTACTTTATAATGGTGACACCACTTTCAAATTACTACCACGTTGTCCAGTGCACAACAGGTGCTTCTATGAGTTGTTTTCTTTAATTATTCGCCCCTCCCTCACCATGTGGGCAATTTTTTTCACGTTTTATTTCTTTTCCCTTCTTCTTTAGAACTTGACTGATGATCGCCATAGTTTTGATTTTGATCAGTTTTCTTGAATTTATTTTGATATTTATATAGAAAAGTGTATAAGGAACTTACAAACATTATTTCATAAATAACAAAAATCGATGTTAATCTTCGTAAATAAATCTTATATTTATTAATAGAAACGGGACCTTTTTATCCTTCTTTTACTGTTTGTTCAAGCTGCTAATTCTTTCAATTGTGGTGGTCTCAGTTATGTTAGACACAAGGCTATTTTGCAAGCAGAGCCGATGCTTCCTACACTGCCTCGATGATTTTTGTGGTGTTACTGAAATAAATAACCGGGCCGGATTATTCCATGCTAAGAGATAAAGTGAAAAGAAATCAATTTAAAATTGCGCTTTAATATTTCTTTGCAATACAGAAAAAAGATAATTTAAAAAAATAGTACACATAATTTCTATAAGATGTTACATACTTTATAAATTTTTACTTTAAAATAAATTATTTCAGTCAGTTATGTGCAATTACGTGAAACACGCTTGGGCGATCATGTCTCAAAAAAGACATGACTGACTGGGCAGAAGATTATCCCGCAGTAGGTTGCTATTACTTTCTGTGGTAGACTGTTTGCTAGCCAAGGCTATAGAACCCAATCTGTCCTGTTATTTGACTCATAGCTAGAGGGAGAAGTTACGTATTATATTATTACGTTGTAATTAGTGGGGGATCAGTTTATTACTTCATAACAATATAAAACTGATCCTCCACTCTATGCCCAGTAGATATATCAAATTTTATTTTATTTAAGCTAAGTTTAAACTGTTTGATGTAGATAGCTTCTAGGATTTTGGTTTTCGTTTATTATTTTCGTGTCTAAGTAGACATGCATTTTCAACGAGCGTTTTTCTAAGAAGTGTGCGTTGATAGGCGTGGTGTTTTAAATGTCGGAATATCTACTACCATATTCTAATGCCTGTAATCAGACCAAGAACCACACCATAACCATTTTGTCACCATTTTGATATCTGGGTTTAATGTCGAATTGTTTTTTGGAGGTCTCAGTTCTCTAGTATAAATAATTCGGCTTGTCGATCTCCTTAGAGTTCTGGTTGAGTGACATTGCGTTGAATGTTGAAAAACGTCTTTAAATCGACGTTGTGCCACTCTTTTTCTAAACAGTCCGGGAGAAATGACAGTTGTGCTGTCTAGTGTGCCATTGTTAAACTGTGCAGAGTTCTATGTGTGGTCGCCATATTATGTAGAGTCCTGTGGAAAAAGTTGGGAGCTAACGACGTTGAATAGTAGTTCTTGTTGATAGACGAAGAAGAATTGCTGAGTCCCATTTCCAACGATGCTGGACTGAATTACGTCGAATCGACATCACGTCGGGGTCACCATTGTAGCGGACGAAGGCGTCCATTACTAATTTAGATTTACGAGTCGACTCGACGTAACATGTGGTCATAATTTAAAGCAGGATTTAAGAAAGAACAAAAAGGCGAAAGTAACAAGAAAGACAATATATTAACAAAGATTACATAAGGTTGAGAGCATGCATAAGTAAGTAAAATTAAGGAAAGAGAAGTTCTTTTTCTAGCTGAAAGAAAGGTTTGTACAATCGTTAAGATTATCGTCAAGAGTTCAAAGTTCAAATCCTTGATGAAATTATTCAGACAGAAAACAAGGTTCTGTGTCTGTGTATGCGCTTAGGCAAGAAAGTCAGACAGAAGACAAAGTTCTGTGTCTGTGTGTGCGTTGAGCAGAGAGAGAGAGAGAGAGAGAGAGAGAGAGAGAGAGAGAGAGAGAGAGACTTACATGCGAATGTAGTAGTCTTAGGCAGTCTGTGGATTTCTACTGACGAAGGTTGGAAAAATTGTGAATTTATGTGTAGAAAGTTATTTTATGTAAGGTCCAGTTTGAATGAAAGTTAATGTGCATAGTGTTAATGTCGGCGAGAAGAAAAATAAAAAAAATTTGCGCCACTAATTGCTACCCGCAATTAGTGCGCGTGTGTTTGTGTGAGTTAGGGAGACATGTCTGCTCTTGTCCCGGGACGAAATCCTAACTAGCGTACCACGTGATGTTCCCCGCTTTTATTAGCATGCGTTTACGCGGGAAACTGAGTTGTCACGTGAACGCTGAATGACCATGTGTGCGTGTGTGTGTGTGTGTGTGTGTGTGTGGGTGTCAATGTATCAAGCCCCACAAACTTAAATGCTCTATGTTCACGATATGTTAACGTTCATTCTTTGATAATGGTTTATGTAAGCCGAAAGCTCAGACCTGATAAAAAATCAGCAATTACTGTGATTTCTTGTTGTCTTTTAACGATAGCACCATCAAGCTTATCAGACGATACGAAAGGATCCTACACAAAATAGACAAAACTTGTTTATATTATTCAACGAAACCTGTATTAACGAAACATGCTGCCAAAATACACACAATTTATTTATTTATTTAGATAGATAGATAGATAGATAGATAGATAGATAGATGTTTATCTATCTATCTATCTATCTATCTATCTATCTATCTATCTATCTATCTATCTACTACATATTTATGTCTACTTTTCATTTTATTCTATCTATCTATCTATCTATCTATCTATCTATCTATCTATCTATCTATCTATTTTTCATTTTATTCTATCTATCTATCTATCTATCTATCTATCTATCTATCTATCTATCTATCTATCTATCTATCGGTCGGTAGGCTCTCTCTTATTGGAAGATTGGCGAAAAGCGATTCTCTTATTCTACCCAACCACATTTAATAACAAAATAGACCGAGAACGAAGCCGCATAGAAATTTATCCAAAATCAAAAATAAGGAGAATTTTATTTCATAGCGCTTTTCTAACAGGTTCCCCTTTAGGGACTTGAATATATTTGGCACACCACGAATATGAAAAAGTTCCTTTAACGATGAGTAATACATTTTCACCTGCTGAACCAGGTTCTATCTACGTTCATATAACATTTGTATACGAGATTCGGATTTCTGTTCAGTAATGCACTCCAGTTCATGTAATGTACTTTGATTCAAGCTGTTCTATTCATAAATCTTTTTCTCAGAAACTTATCTCAGCGCTATTTCACAAATTAGTTTGAATTAACGTTTCATTCTCTGGAACCACGTGCCGGATCAAGAATTCATCGGCCTTGCCTATTTGACAAGATTGAAAGATAAGATTTTACAAGCTGGCGGTAATAATCTTTTGTGGTTAGCTCAGCTTAGTCACGAACTTGCTGGTTGGATATGTCACTCACCTGAACCAGCTTTTCATTGTCATAGTAGTCAACGTCTGGGTGTTTGATTTCGACTAGCTTGTGGGTGAGGTATATGACAAAGCTAAATACACAGTTTACTCTTTTTTATTTTTTCAGAACTGAGAAAAAAAAATACAGAAAGTGACAGACATGTGATAGCCAAAAATTCCTAGCATTTTTAAATAACTCATCTCTTAACCACTTGACTCTAGTTCTTTCTACAGCACCCTGTATATCCTTTCCTTTCTCTTCACCTTTGCAGCTGTCATCACACCTGTATTCCTATCTTTCTCTTGCTCCTTTCTAATTGGTTCGACTTTCTCTTCACTCTCCTCCTATCTAATCTTTTACTCTTATGTAACCCCCTAATCTTTTTACTCTTATGTAGCCCCCTGCACATCGGTGGCGTTACTGCCTTGCTCGGGGTGATACGATTAACAAAATAAATAAATAAAATAAAAATAAATTTATTTATTAGAAAATTACATACATCAAAGTAACCCCCATCGGAATTAACAACCTTTTGATAACGTGTCTCCACCTGTGTAATGTCCTGGCTGTAAAAATCAGTGTCTTGGACGCTAAGAAGTTTGAGGGCCTCCCGCATTTGCAAAGGATTTCCCACGAAGTTTGAAGTCCAGGGAATGAAAGAAATGCTAATCTGTTGACACTTTTTACATTGTTCGGATTGTTGTCCTCGTCTTTGTTGTCACATTCACGGCGTTTCGGCCGATGTACGCTCTGACCTTCTTCAGGATCTGTCTATATATCTGAGATAGGGTATTTTAACTATGTGCGTTGTGGCGCATTGGATATCGACTCGGAACAAGAAATCGGGGAGCCGAGTTCGAATTCCAGTTGAATTCCTTGCATTCACTTACGCGCAAGTACCCTTGGGAAAGGTATTAATCCATCTCTTCCCTCCAGTTATGGGTTAAATAATAGGACAGATTGGGTTCTATAGCCTTGGTCGGCAACCAGTCTACCGCAGAAATTAATGGCAACCTACTGCGGGATAATCTTCTGCCCAGTCAGTCATGTCTCTTTCGAGACATGCTCGCCCAAGCGTGTAATCACGTATGGCACTTCACTGACTGACTGACACTATTTACATTACTCGGATTATTGTCCTCATCTATATTGTTCCATGACGTTTCAATTGTACGATCTGGCATTCTTTGTCTTTTGAAAACACTGCGCAATTTATAGCCTTTCTAATTTTGGATTCTACTCATATAATATTACTCATAATAAGTTATTTGAAGTCCTGGATCTTGGGCATGGATGGAACCTAATCCTGGGCATCTCATTCTACTAGTATATGTTCTCTTGACGTTAATAATTTTGGGATCTGAGGAAATCTGGAAGTTGGTCAAAACGATTTCAGGATAGAATAGAACGAGTTACAAGAAAAGTTAAAAAAAAAAAAAACGACGCCTAGAACAGGAAAACTCGAGATATTAATCTCTTTATTCGCTTTCGTTCAATTCTAATCTGGAGTCTGGTCCAACAGCCTAATCCTCCCTCTGGCGTATTTTCTTCTTGTTTGGTGATATTAAATCCGGTCTGCTGGCCTGGATTGGGAGATCCATTTGAAGTTTCAGAGGACTAATAAATATTTTTTATTATTGTTAATTTTAATTTATGGACGTTTAAAAAAAATATTTTTACTTTATTATGTTTGATGTCGCTTCTATGACTATTTTCTTTATTATTATTATTATTATTATTATTATTACATTTATTATTTTAAATTGTATTTTTCAGCCTTTCCCTCGTCTTCTTTTTCTTTGTCTCTTTGCTGTTGCTGACTATTTTGATGCGATCTCTGTTGAAAGGAACGACGAATTAGTGTCATTTGCTCGTCACTGGAGGCAGAAATACCTGTGACATCTCTGCAAAATAAGACGAAAAACTGAAATAGAAATGTCTGCTTCTAAATATA
This sequence comes from Ascarosepion bandense, assembly GCA_037127315.1. Taxonomy (NCBI): domain Eukaryota; kingdom Metazoa; phylum Mollusca; class Cephalopoda; order Sepiida; family Sepiidae; genus Ascarosepion; species Ascarosepion bandense. Next base: position 3,358,175 of record JBBBDQ010001704.1, read on the forward strand.
AAAGAAATATAGAGAAATAAATAAATAAATCTGGAAAAAGTACAACTTTAAAAATAAAAGGAAGTAAACAAATAAGCGAGTTATTAAAGAGAAAAAGTGAAAAAACGTAACAACTAGAGAAAACAGTAGCAAGAAGTAGAAAAATGGAAGAAAACGGAGTGCGCATGCGCCTTCAACACAGCAAAAAGATTTGGCGGGAAAGAATGACTGCGACTGACAGCTATTTTGTGTGTCAATCAGGATTTCGCAAGAGAAAATGGCTTAGGTACAGCAACAGTAAAAATAATAAGAGCTAAACGTATCTGAAGCTTATGCTAAAAATAATGGAATTATATTAACTGCAACAATAAGCGTGAAAACAAGATTTTCAGTAATGGAAATAACAATGATACTAATATTGATTAAACGGCGGTATAAACATAAATGATGCGAAAAATAAGGTAAAATAATATAATAGCATAAGAAAATCACAAGCGAGTTGGTCGGCTCGTTTGTTCCTGGAAGACGAATGTTTGTCGAAGAAAACAAGTTAAAAATTATTACTTACTCTTGTAACTTCAGCGTAAGCGATGAAAAAGAATTGAGTACTAATCGATATTACTCTTTCTAATACTACTACGACTAAAATTATTAATAATAATAATAATAATAATAATAATAATAATAATAAAAATTCTTGCTGCTTTAGATTTGCCAAAACAGAATCCACACAATTCACAAGAAAACGGCAGCGTACCTTCAATGTGGAATCTATAAACTTTGTAGCATTGCCTGCAGTAAAAAAAAAACAAGGAAGTTACTATTATCTGAGATGTCAGTCAGTTAAGTGACATACGTGATACACGCTTGGGGCGATCATGTCTCGAAATAGACATGACTAACTGGGCAGAAGATTATCCGGCAGTAGGTTGCCATTAATTTCTGCCGTAGACTGGTTGCCAGCCAAGGCTATAGAACCCAATCTGTCCTGTTATTTGACTCATAGCTAGAGGGAGAATAGATGTATTATATTATTAAGTAATAATTAGTGGGGGATCAGTTTATTACTTCATAACAATATAAAATGATCCCCCACTTTATGCCCAGTAGAAGCCTTAATCATGTTTTCAACTATTATATTCAGTCAGTCAGTTAAGTGCCATACGTGATACACGATTTGGGTGATCATGTCTCGAAATAGACATGACTAACTGGGCAGAAGATTATCCCGCGGTAGGTTGTCATTGCTTTCTGCGGTAGACTAATTGCCAGCCAAGTCTATAGAAGACAATCTGTTCTATTATTTAACCCATAACTGGAGTGAAGAGACGGATTAATACTTTTCCCAAAGGTATTTGTGCACTGCACCACAAAACCAATCGAAAGTGACAAAGAAATTAAGGCCAACAGACCAAGTATAGAAGCGAAGACAAGCATGAAACAACTTGTCTGCTCACAGACGCGTCTCTGAGCGAAAAACAACTCCCTTAAAAATACAAAAACTCGCCAAAAATCTGAAAAAAGGAAATTGAGAGAATATGGAACGTGAGTACCAGTGATTTTAGATGTACTCGGTATGGTCAAGAAAGGGATGGAAAATAAACCAACAAGATTTCTAACAACATCAGTCTATAAAAACTCCGGAAAATCGACTTGTTAGGTACTGATCACATAGTAAGGTGTATTCTCTATCCATTAAACAAATCCCACTGCTATGGTTACCCCAACGCCAAGGGATGTAATCAGATCCATGAATAAACACAGCGGGACAATAATAAATAAATAAATAAATAATAATAATAATAATAACTTTGTCTATGTAACGCTAGGGATGATAGGGGAGATAGAAAAAACATGAAATGGAGCCATAACAACACACCATGACCTGCCTCAGGTCTTCCCACAGACTTGGTAGATAGTGCGACCATAGCAGAAATCGAAATATGATGAAAAATGAAAACGTAATAATAATAATAATACTAATTTGTTCTAAATGACCACAGAGTGAAATTAATTGAAATTGAAAAACTAGAAAAAAACAAGTAATAAATAGAATCCTTCCTGAGAAGCAAAACTTACCCCCGCGCACATTAGGCAATAACAATGTCAAAGTTCAGCTATGCCCATTATTATTGGAAGACTCTCTGAATATCCTCAGATATTATTGCAAAGAGGTTGGAAAAAATGGTTAATAATATGAAGAAACAAAACAATTTAACAACATCATTATTATAGCGTAAGAATACTGAGAAGAGTGCAGTATTATTAAGGAGACTTACTATCAATTGACCTTCAGTCACAGGTTACTGCTAGTTTGAAATCTGAATGAATAATAATAACAACAATAACAATAATAATAATAATAATAATAATAATAATATGGAATGATTAGGTAACAGTAGTGCCTATATTCATTAGTTTACTTGGAAGATGTCAGCATCAGTAAAACCAGACAAAATAAAAAAGAGAATGCTGGTTTATTTGAAGAGCTTAGCACTCACATGATTTCTAGGCAGAGCCACCCCACAGACAGTGTTTAGATGATTATATATATATATAAAGGAAAACCAAACACGTCATTTAAATTGGTTATAGATTATATTTCATTTAAATGAACTAAATTAGCTCATTTCATCAGACCACACAATATTCGTTCTATTTAGTACAAAAAATTTTACCGGAATTTTTTGTACCGAATAGAATTGTATGGTCTGATGAAATGAGCTAATTTAGCTCATTGAAATCAATTATAATTTATAACCAATTTAAATGACATGTTGAGTTTTCCTTTATAAATATCGTATTGCTCTGGATACCATCTATTGAGTTCTCTCTTTGCATTCACTTCCGCGCAAATAGCCTTGGGAAAGGTATTAATCCGTCTATTCTTTCCAGTTATGGGTTAAATAACACGACAGATTGAGTTCTATAGCCTTGGTCGGCAACCAGTCTACTGCAGAAAGCAATGGCAACCTACTGCGGGATAATCTTCTGCCCAGTCGGTCATGTCTCGAAAGTGACATGCTCGCCTAAAGCGTGTATCACGTATAGCACTTAACTGACTGATATAGATATAGCACTTAATATTTTATATTAAGTGGATCTTATTGGATTACCCTCACCGTTTACGGAATGGACTCTCTCTCTCTCTCTCTCTCTCTATATATATATATATATATATATATATATATAAATTACCTCCACTAATTCGGTGAAAAAACAGCATAGTACGAAGAAAAAAAGGCCAAAAATTTAATAAAAGCTAAGTTTTGCCGTCAAATTGTTTGTTATTATAAAGAGTAAATACTGAAGTATCTTTTAATTATGTAAAAAAAAAATCTTTTCTAACACGTTCAATTTTTGGTTAAACTTTTTGTGTCAGCGGTATACCAAAGATTGCTATGAATATTTTAGCACTTTTTTTTTTTTAGTGAAAAACACATTAATTTGGAAATTCTTGCAAAAATCAAATGATTATCTGATTTTAATGAAACTTTCAGAACATATTCATAGATAGATTAAATTATTATTGAAATTATTATTTGATAAAATCTTGATAAAAATATTTTCTATATCTGTTACTCCCCTTCAATTAATTTCATGAAATTTCGAGAAATTGACTGCTGTCTGTAAACTTGATTTTAGTTAAATGCAGAACCCATAAGGGAATGTAAATCATCTTTTCTATTTTGGTCCTGGGTATGACGGCAAACTGCTTCCGGCAGCAATGCATTTGATTATGAGGTTGTGAGAAGCATAAAACTACCTCTTAATTATTGTTGTTCCCAGGTCCACTCTGACTCGGAGTAGTAGCACCTGTTAGGGTCCCAGCTATGGGCACATAGTTACCCCCCCCCCCCAAAAAAAAATGCGGTCAAAACACTATGAAAGTAAAGAAAATACACTTTTATAGATATATATAAATGAAAATAGACATTTATAGATTTTATTATCAACAAAAATATTATCAACACTACTTCAGAGTCAGATTGAGATACCTGCGAGGCCATTTGAGTGAAATGGGTTACTCGACTTAAAGATATTTCGGAGTCTCATCTGCAAGGTGTCGGCAATTCGTGATAAAGTAGAAGAAAGTTGAAAGACTGCAAAACATCTCGGTCTGACAAAAGAAGTGAAAACAACCTTGAATTTGAAAGCTGACTATTGGTTCTTCATTGATGGAACCCTTGGAAATGTCTCAAAGAATATCACAGAAATCTTGAGAAAAACTGCTGATCCGAGAAATATTCGAAATTCACTCTACGACAGTGTTATCTAATACAGTTCTAATTATAAGTAATGTTAGAACACTAAATAGGCTTGCCTGATTGATTGATTGATCGATTATTGATTTTTTATGACTTATCAACCCTTTGCAAGTTACTTTAAGTCAGAAATAATTCTGAGATTAAAATAAATTTTGGGGAGACAATAATGATTTAGTGATACAAGTATTACTAATTAACCCATAGATTGGGGAGAAAATGTGAATTTATACATTTCTGAAAACGATTTGCGCATAAGTGAATGTAACAAATCCGACTAGAATTGAACCCCAGCTCTTGGATTAACAATTCCGAAACATTATTTACCACCTACACACCCAAGCTTACAGTACTTAAATTTTAAACGATTACTTATCTAGGATGTGCATTGTGGTGCAGTGGATATCAACTCGGAATGACCAATCGGGGTACCGATTTCGAATTCCAGTTGAATTCCCTGCATTCACTTACACACAAACACCCTTAGAAAAGGTATTAAACCGTTTCTTCCCTCCAGTTATGAGTTAAATAATAGAACAGACTGGGTTCTATAGCCTTGGCTGGCAACCAGTCTACCACAGAAAGCAATGGCAACCTACTGTGGGATAATCCTCTGCCCAGTCAGTCATGTCTCTTTTGATGATCGCCTAAGCGTGTATCACGTATGGCACTTAACTAACTGACCTATCTAGGTATTGACTAGGCTTCGAGGTTAATTAGGTAAGGAAACCGGTGTTTTAACGTGATATGACTGTAAAAACTAAAAGACGCCTGCTGTAAAGAAATGTTAAGAAAATTAGACGAATAAATTGAAGGAAGAGAAGCAACAGAAAATCTATAATAGTAAAGAAAATTGTAAAATAAATAATATTATTAATAACACCATTAACGAACAAGAATAGGAATAAAATGGATAAGCCAATCTGAACAAGACGTCGTCTTGTAGTCATGAACAAGATAAAAGAAAAAGAACCAAATACTGGATTTTGCAGTATCGGTAAAACACAGACTAGATTAGAAATATGTACATACATATATATATATAGATAGATACATACACGGACACCTGGGTGACAAGTTTCGTCCCTGAGGACGTTATCGGATTAAGTTTGTTTACATTGATGCGACTACAGAAGCGCAAGTCTGAGAGACGCTGGCATATTTAAATTGAGAACAAAAATTCTATGTATACATAATCTAGCCAGTTTCATTAAGATACTTTTCGTTTTTCTTTTTATTTCCATCATATTTGTTATTCAGTCAGTTAAATGCCATACGTGAAACACGCTTTGGGCGATCATGTCTCGAAAGAGACATGACTGACTGGGCAGAAGATTATCCTGCAGTAGGTTGCCATTGCTTTCTGCGGAAGACTGGTTGCCGACCAAATCTATAGAACACAATCTGTCCTGTTATTTGACTCATAGCTAGAGGGGAAGATATGCATTATTATATGTAGTAATTAGTGGGGGATCAGCTTATTACTTTATAACAATATAAAACAGATCCCCCACTTTATGCCCAGTAAAAACCTTCATCATATTTTCAAATATTATATTCAGTCAGTCAGTTAAGTGCCATACGTGATACACGCTTTGGGCGATCATGTCTCAAAAGAGACATGACTGACCGGGCAGAAGATTATCCCGCAGTAGGTTGCCATTGCTTTCTGCGGTAGACTGGTTGCCGACCAAGTCTATAGAACACAATCTGTCTTGTTATTTCACTCATAGCTAGAAAGGGAAGATATGTATTATATTATTATGTAGTAATTAGTGGGGGATCAGCTTATTACTTTATAACAATATAAAACAGATCTCTCACTTTATGCCCCGTAGAAACCGTAATCATATTTTCAACTATTATATTCAGTCAGTCAGTTAAGTGCCATACGTGTGACACGCTTTGGGCGATCATGTCTCGAAAGAGACATGACTGACTGGGCAGAAGATTATCCTGCATTAGGTTGCCATTTCTTTTTGGGCTAGACTAGTTGCCAGCCAATCTATAGAAGACAATCTGTCCAATTATTTAACCCATAACTTGAGTGAAGAGACGGATTAATACCTTTCCCAAGGGTATTTGTGCGAAAGTGAATGCAACAAATTCAACTGGAATTCGGACTCGGCACCCCAATATCTCGTTCCGAGTCGATAGCCACTGCACCACAACGCACATCTATATTTGTTATTACAAATCCCACTTTGTATACAATGTAGCGAGTTTCATTTTGTTTTTTCTTTTTGTTTATATCATTGTTGTTATTACATATCCCATATTAAATATAATCTATCCAGTATTATTTAGATTTTTTTTCTTTATTTTTCCATCATCTTTGTTATTACATATTCATAATGTAATAACAATAATGTAATATATATTACATATATATTACATTGTAGATAATCTTGCCAGTTTCATGAAGATTTTTTCCTTTTTGTTTTGATCGTCTTTCCTATTACATATTCCACACTGTATATAGACTTGATAGTTTCATTAAAATTATTTTCCATTTTCTTTCCTTCATCTTTGTTATTACATATTCAACATTAAATATAATCTAGTCTACCTCATTTAGATTTTACTTTTTCATTTTTTGTCATGGGTTTTTATATATCATCAATTATATATAATCTAGACAGTTTCATTAAGCTTATTACTCTTTTTAGTTTAGTTGCATTTTTGTTATTACTCATCCCATATCATATATAATAATATATCATATATATAATATATAATCATATATAATCTAGGGTGATTCATTTAGATTCTTTTAATGTGCGTTGTGGTACAGTAGATATCGGCTCGGAACGAGAAACCGGGGAGCCGAGTTCGAATTCCAGTTGACTCCATTGTATTCACCTACGCGCAAATGCTCTTGGGAAAGGTATTAATCCGTCTCTTCCTTCCAGTTATGGGTTAAATAGCAGGACAGATTGGGTTCTATAGCCTTGGTCGGCAACCAGTCTGTAGCAGAAAGCAATGGCAACCTACTGCAGGATAGTCTTCTGCCCAGTCAGTCATGTCTCTTTCGAGACATGATCGCCCAAGCGTGTATCACGTATGGTACTTAACTGACTGACTATTTCATGATGTTTCAAACGTCTTTGTTGTTACATATCCCACATTGAATATAATCTAGCCACTTTCATTCATATTACCAGGTGCTGTAAGCGTTTAGTGACGGATGTGCGTGTTTACGGCCATATCACGTTGAATACACCGGTTCTCGCTCGATCACCGAAGTTACGCAACGTTTAGCCTGGTCAGTACTTAGATGGGTGGCCGCTTGGGTATACCAGGTGCTGTAAACGTTTAGTGACGGATGTGCGTTGTGGTCCAGTGGATATCGGCTCGGAAAGAGAAATCGGTGAGCCGAGTTCGAATTCCAGCTGAATACCCTGCATTCTCTTAAGCACTGGTACCCTTGGGAAAGGTATTAATCTGTCCCTTCCCTCCAGTTATGGGTTAAATAACAAGGGTAGAACTTGGGGACCCTGCACTTGAAAACAAATCCCAATGAATCTTGATACTCGAAAAGAAAAAAGTATTACTAGACACAAAAATAAAAAACAACAATAAATTGTTGAAAGAAAAAGATATTACTAGCAATAAATGACCCGCCAAGGTGTTGATATGCCATAAAAACAAAACAACCAACAATCATTTATATTATTTCCCTTTTTGTTTCCATAATCTTTGTTATTACATATTCCACATTGTATATAAGGTAACCATGTTCATTTAGTTACTTGTTCTGTTTCTTTTTGTTTCCATAATATTTTTTATCACATATCCCACATTATACTGTGGTGATACTGACCGAGCAAAAGCGATGGACCGTATGTTTGCACTTTCACGACCAAAAAGAAAATGACCAAAAGTCGTCGGTGCGCACCCCAGCTTCGCGCAGATGTTTCGGTTCTCTTGCTAGATTCATTTAGATACTTTTGATTTTTCTGATTTTTCTATCATCTTTGTGATTATATTTACCTAAATAATATATAATTTTGACAGTTTAATTTAGATTCTTTTTCATTTACTTTTTGTTGCTATTAACATTGTGATTACTACATTATATATATATATGTATGTACTAACAGTATAGCCCGGCGTTGCTCGGGTGTAATGAAAGCTTTAAAACTAATCCATGGTCCTGGAGCTGAGACACAACCTAAAGAATATTTTTGTGAAGTTTGGTGAGAATCGGATAAAAATTGTGGATTTGTATTAAGGACATACAGACAGATAAACAGACACACACACACATATCTTGCCTTATATATATATATATATATATATATATATATATATATATATTATCGATTTTCTGCACTATTGTAAGAACTGCAACCATGAAACTTCTGAATATCGTTTCTTATGTCTTTGTCTATGAGTGTATCAAATTTGATTAAAACCGGACCACTCCTTCTATAACCCGATTTTTTCGATTAATTATTTTCGATATTTATCGGGGGTTCCTCGACACAAAACCTAGCTAAGAACACTCGCAGACGCTTATAGTACAACTGTGTAAATATTCAAGAAAATCGGTTCAGTCGTTTTGGAGTCTATAGGTAATGGATACACACACAGACACACACTCACGCACACACACACACAGACAAAGTTCCATTTATAAATAAGTTATCTGGTTTCATCTACATTCTTTTTCGTTTCTATTATCTTTGTTATTATATAACCCACAGTAAATATAAACTAGCAATTTTTCATAAACTTCCGAATCTTCTCTTTTTGTTTTCTAAATATTTTTATCACTTATCCGATATTGTATATAATCTCTTCAGTGTCATTTAGATATTTTTCAGTATTTACATTATTTGGACAATTGTCCTCATCTTTGTTGCCATTTGTGCGACGATTCGGTCGTTGTACGCTCCAGACTTCTTCAGGTGCTAGGAATTTCGAACCAAACCCTTTATTACAATCACTGGACCCCTTTGTGGAAAAAAAAACCCCAATATCATGACGAAATTATCACTACCAGTAACTTGGAAAAGGTACTGCTTAAAATTCGTGCCGGAAGCTCCTATATGATCATTTATGTTAAAACTCTACTTAAATATTTAAAGTTTCGTACTTGTTTGATTTTGGCGTCTCCAATTTGTAGTTTGAAATCTTGAGTTGTTCCTGTTGCTGACGGTGTGTGATAGAGAAACGTATTGGCTTAATATAAATAGTAGCAAAGGATTAGATTTTCGCCTCGACCTAGAGACAACAGTGTATTATTTAATATTTCAACCTCTTAACGGATTAAATCTCTTGTATTCGCTCGACCTTTCAGAGTGTATGAGGATTATAACAAGAATACCTCATCAAAAGTTTTTTTTCATTGGAAAAACAAGAGGTTGGATATAAATTATTGTTTCCTAGGAGAGTATTTTGGAGGCCAGGATAAAGATATTCGTCGTGCGTATGGCAGGAGTTGTTTTTCATTTCTTTTTTACTTAGACTTCTGGGAACTTTTATGGTAGGTCAATCATTCCTTGAAATTTGTTTTCTACTGAAAAACTTAGTTTTTCGTTCACTGACATTTATTATTGGTGACATATCACTGATTTGTAATGGCTGAAGAAAGTGAAAATCACTTTAGCGATTTGTCAGAATGAATCAGAACTTGTACTTTGTGATGGAGGGACCTCAGGTCAAGTTGGGATTCAGTCAGTCAAACTGATAATCTTTACTCTTCAGAATGATACAAATATTTCTAATTTTAGCTAGCCGCCCTTTGGGAGAACTTAAGTCTAGCTGCTGAAGATGGCTTTTGGAGTTTTGGCCTTTTACTTTTAAAATCCTATTTACGTAAAAGTTTTTTTTTAATCATTTCACCCCAAGCAAGGCATTCCACTGCCACTATTGCGCAGGGGGTTACATAGGGGAAGGTGAAGAGAAAGAGAGGTTAGATATAGAAAGTGTCAGAAGGAGGCTGATAGATGGGTAAGGATACCGCGGCTGAGAGTTGGGCAGATGGGAAGAGTGTTTGAGAGAATGGATACGAGTTAGTGTGTTAGGAGGTGTCTGTTGACCTTACATTTAAACTCCTGGAGGTTGTAGCTATCGGGGAAGCAATCATGTGGAAAAGAATTCCACAGGCGGGAAGTGCGAGAAAAGAAGCTGTTGGAGTAGAAACTGAGGTTACATCTTATCCGTTTCACTGTAAGAGGGTGGGACCTAGTTGCTAATCTAGTAGCTCGTGCAAAAAATTAAAATATTTCACCTTTATTCGACATCTTAATTTGGCATAATCTTTCTTCGTATACACAACCGATCTTCGTAGTTTGTTTACATTTATTTTTGAGCACAATTTTGATTTTCTTTTAAAATCAACATTCTTTTTGTTCCCTTCACATAAAGTCAGTTAAAGACATTAGGGAACCCTAACCTATTTTTACCGGATCTATTTAAACTTGTACAGTGAGAATATTTTGAGGACCCTCGATGTTATGCCAGAATTTGTCATCGGAGGTCACAATCTGAACAACATAAGATACGCAGACGACACAGCATTGATTGCAGATACAGAAAAAAATGCAGGACCTCCTGCAGAAGATAGGTGAAGAAAGTGACAAGAAGGGACTACCAATAAACTGCAAGAAAACCGAATGTATAGTCATCAGTAAAAAGAGCAGCCCAAAGTGCCAAATACAGGTAGGGGATGTTAAAATCAAGCAGGTACGAAAATTTAAATATCTAGGAAGTGTTCTAACTGAAGACGAAAAGTGCGTCACAGAGATCCAAAGGCAAATTGGTATGGCGAAAGACGCGTTCCAGAAGCTGAGTAAAGGATTAGAACACAGGAAACTTTCACTAAAAACAAAGAAGAGAGTACTGGATTATTATGTGATGCCAGTACTTCAATATGGCAGTGAATGTTGGACAATATCAACAAAGATGAAGGGAAAACTTGAAATAGCTGAAATGGGGTTCTACAGAAGGATGCTGCGGATATCCTGAACCGAGCATGTGAGCAATGATGAGGTGTTAGAAAGAATGGAAACGAAAAGAAAATTAATATTGAGCATCAGGAAGTGACAATTGAAGTTCCTGGAACATGCAATGAGGAAGGTGGGCTTGGAGAACCTGATACTAACAGGCCAGATAGAGGGGAAAAAGAGACAGAGGAAAGCAGCGGATAACATATTTAAAAGGCCTGAGCAGGTGGATGACAGAACGAGGTTCTGAGAGACGTTACAGAAGAAAGCGTGCTAAGAGCCACCACTGATGGGGAGACGTGGAAGGCTATGATCGCCTACGCCCTGAAAGGACAAGGTACATAGAAGAAGAAGAACCCATGTAATATTTCGAATACGACACAGTATGTGCGCGAGAAAAAGAAAACAACATATGAGAAACGTACCGAGCCCCGCTTAAGTTTTAATTCAGGTTTAATTAGGCGATATCAGTTAAAATTGCGATGAAAAGCGAAATTAAAGTTAAACCTTTAATAAAGAATTGTTTCTTAAAACCTTTCTTTCTGTTTGATATTTACATTTAACTTTAAATGTGTTATTTATTTAATTTTTAATCGCGTATAACTACAGTACTTCAGGTTTTTTATACTTCGCCAAAATCTAAAAAGGACGAACGGATACCGCACTTCATTTATATAGATTCTTGGAATGGTACAAAATCGGCTGTTGCACTATGGGAAGGTAGTTGCAGTGTTGTAAAATGGTGACAAAAATAGCACTTAGACAAAGGAATTACTTAAGAATGTTTTGTGTAAATTCGTACTTCAATGTATCCAAGAACTACGAGCGTGCAAACATGTTGCTTATTCAATTTTAACTTGGTATGATTTCACAAAATAGATGAAACTTTAAAAACTAAGAGTTGCCATTTCGTGTTGGTCATTTTAACTTTGATAAAGGTTATGTCCGCGTAGTCCGGTCAGTAAAACTGGTATTGTTTTGAGTTTCTAAAAGTAGAAGCAAGCAACTTTTGATGTGAACCCGATCATTTGGAGATGGGCAAGAGAGAACGTGGACATTTAAGAATAAGCGAGAAGTGTACAAATTAACGAGAGTTTAAATTATAAAAAACCCGGAATTCGTTTCATCTCCATGATCGCAAGATCTTAGCAAGCGTCTGACTCTGCTTATTCTGCAAATCGGAGTTTTTCTGACTGAAATCTAACAAAAAACAAAAAAACAAAAAAGCAAAAAAACAAAAAAAATAAGTTGTGACCCAACTTATTTTTGTTTTTTTGTTTTTTTGTTTTTTTGTTTTTCCGAAGTGGATCCGCGAAATTTAGTCTCTGTCCCAAGATTCCTAGTGTAGGAACGAATTAGGCATTTGATGTCCATCAGCGAAACCTCAAGAAATCTAAAAAAGACGACATTATAAACATCGCAGCTATTATACTGCATAACAACACTTTAAGAACACTGGTAGTTCACCGTAAGACAGCTGACTACAATTTTGACATAAAAAAGGACAATCTGATCAGGAGAGAAAAAGAATCACTAAGAAGATTGCTTTGGCTGTGTGCTAATCTCGAAATGATCTATAATAAACCTAATACCAGGATCATAAATAACTTCACCGGTCATTGCAAAAGCAACAGTAGCACAGTGCGGTGTACGAGTTAACAGAAAGAGAAGAAGTGGTTAATTTTAAATGCAACAGATACTAACGGCTCTATACTAAAAAAAAACAACAAACTTTCTGGTTCCTGGTCGTTGGATCTGAAAAGGTAATTTAAATAAATGGTCTATTTATACTAAAAATACCAATGCATTTTCCTTACAAACAGTTTGACCATGCGTTCTGACCTAAAGATATTGAACCTAACACACGTCGGCAAAATGCGTCAAATAGCTTTTCCGCTCTTTCCCATTATTCGCATCTCTGACAAAAAGCAATTTGATCACACGACAACAACGTCATCGAGGAGACCTACAATACACATGTCCGATTCATCAACGACTGTACAACATTTAAATAAAATTCATTTTATCTCCTTTGATTTCTTGTGTATACGCATTTCCTTGCGGGTCCTTAATAGAAACATAAGGTCATAAATGGCACCATAACCTTTTCCACTGAGCCTATTTTGAACCCCCACAAGCCCTGAAAAATAACTAAGAACAAACACATTTTACATAAATAAAGCCCTTCGTAAGGTGTGGGCTGTACTTGTGATTACAATATTTTGTATTTCTTTAAGACATAGCCCACCAGGAATTCCTCCACTGAGTCTATCGGAAACATTTCTAATCAATCCGAGTATTCTACCTACAACTACAATCTTTGATTGTTGTGTCTATTCTTGTGTATATATTTTTTTAATCATCTCACCCCGAGCAAGGCATTCCACTGCCACTATTGCGCATGGGGCTACATAGGGGAAGGTAAAGAGAAGGAGTGGTTAGACATAGGGTATGTCAGGAGGAAGGTGACAGATGAGTACCCTCAGAATGTAAAGACGTTGCCACCATACTCCGTAACTGCAAAGAGCTTCCAGCTGAACTAACACTAAGACCGGAGAAGGGGGATGAACCGGGAACCCCTTCCTAAACAAGAAACAAGGCGATCACCTCTAAACTCATTCAAAAGAAGGGGGTGGAGTGTGAGACCGGGCGATAGTAGGAACTATCTACTCAATTAGAAAAAAAAGGAAGAAAAAAAAGTGACTGAGGTTTACAAAGTTTTAACTTAGTAAAAGTCAAAAATAACCTTGAATTGCAAAATAATTTACACAGACTGACAAAAAAAAAAAAAAAAAAAATCAAAGACGAACAAAAAAAAAAAAATTTCCAAAAATTCCAAAAAAACAGAATGAAAAATGGACTGAATCCCGGTTGACTTACCACAAGCAGCTAACACTGAAAAGTTGATGTAATTAAATTTCTGAAGATATGAAGGTATAGCCTCATAAAATTATTAGAGGTCCTATTTCTGTATCCGGGTTTAGGTGATGTCCATATCAATTTTTTGCTGTTTCTTTTCCGTTGCAAATCTTTCAATGCAGATGTAGGTCCAATCTTTTCAGCGGATGCCAATGCAGTGCAACCTGATACAAGATGGATATTTATCACATAATATGAATTTGGGGCTAAGATTATGTTTTAGTATGTGTGCTTGGTAATTTCAAGTTATCAAGCGTTGGTCCCGTGCAGGAAGAAAAAAAAAACCTTTGCATTTAGATTTTAACCTTGCAATTCATAACCACTGATGGGTACGGAGTTTGTCTAGATCAGTTTGTTTTGTACAGGCAAATATTGACCATAAAGTGGTTTATTTTGCCATTGCTTCTGTATCCGGTCCATTGCATATGATTTTTCTTTTTTAAGATTTTTGACGCTGCATTAGGTGTATAGAGGATGTGCGTTGTAGTGCAGTGCATATCGACTCGGAACAAGAGATCAGGGTGCCGAGTTCGAATTCCAGTTGAATTCGTTGCATTCACTTACGCACAAATACCTTTGGGAAAGGTATTAATCCAGCTATTCCCTTCAGTTATGGGTTAAATAATAGGACAGATTGGGTTCTATAGCCTTGGTTGGCAACCAGTCTACCACAGAAAGCAATGGCTATCCACTACAAGATAATCTTCTGCTCAGTCAGTCATATTTCTTTCGAGACATGATAGCCCAGACTGTGTATCACGTATGGCACTTAACTGACTGACTGATTAGGTGTATAATGTTTTATATGCATTTATTTACCCAAATGAAATTTTATTTTGAATTTGTTGGCTTCATTTATTGCTGAATACAGTTTTTTACTTTTTTCATGTTCTTTGACCCAACCAGTGTTCTGTAGTTTCCTGGTATCTTGAAAGGCTGATTATTGCAGCTCTATAAGACAGTTCTAGTTGAACTAATTCTCTACCTCCATAGGATCTGGACACATACAAACAATTTACATCAGATATTTTCTTTGTTGCGTCCATTTCCTTAATGATCCAGTTAAAGATTTTGAAACAATTGCATCACAGACACCGACATGGTGTTTATGGCTGATATTCTCTTTTGTGAATTAAAGTCTGTATTTAATACCCGACACACACACATCTGTAGTATTTTTCTTTACTTCCTCTTTCATTTCATTATGCTGTAATCATCTCCTTTGCTAACTCCTAGGCATTTATATGCTTTTTCTTCTTCCAGTTCCTTCATCTTTGTGACAAAACCTAGTTCTATTAAGTGTTTCAGCAATTCAGTCTTTTTGAATGCTACTTTTGCACATTTACCTAATCTGAAATCTATGGTACTATGTCATCCCTGGAACCTTTTACAAATTCAGGATACCCTTTAACTCATTGTTGTTTTTGGCAAAGATTTTGAGATCAATCATGTAGAGTTGGTGATTAAATAATTTCTTGTTTAATTTGTATCTATAGCTATTATTGTTTAGTTCATGCATAAGAGAAGTTAAGGACAGAAAAAAAACACAAAAATAAAATAAAATAAAATAAAAAACAGAAGAGGTGACAGAGAGTCTCCTTAAATAATTCCTCTTCGATCCATCCGCTCGTGTATTGAATACTACTACCACATCTGGTCGGGTGCCCCTGCTATTCTCATCGGGGTTCTTGACAAAATACAACGGAGAATCTGTAATGCGATCGGTACCGACTTGGCAGCCCGACTGCAATCACTCACTCACCGATGTGATATGGCTTACCTGTGCCTCTTCTGTAAATACTTTCACGGCTTCTGCTCCGATGAACTTAGATCACTGGTGCCCCTTAGGTATGAATTTGCACGAGATACTAGATTAGCAACTAGGTCCCACCCTTTTACAGTGAAACAGATAAGATGTAACCGTAATTTCTACTCCATCAGCTTCTTTTCTCGCACTTCCCGTCTGTGGAATTCCCTTCCACATACTTGCTTCCCCGACAGCTACAATCTCCAGGAATTTAAATGTAAGGTCAATAGACACCGATTATCACACTAACACGCATTCATTCTCTCAAACACTCTTTCCATCTACTCAACCCTCATCCTCGGTATCCTCATCCGTCTCCTTCCGATATTTCCTATAACTAACCACACTTACTCATCACTTCCCCTATGTAACCCCCTGCGCAATAGTGGCAAAGGAATGCCTTGCTTGGGGTAAAATGATTAAAAAAATATTCAAGTGGTAGTGCCTTTGGTGTGATTGAGGTATAATATCGTTTTTCACAGTTCCATTTTATATTTAAGGAACTTTAATATCACAGAGGAGATTTTTTGCATTTCCAAAGCCTTAAGGATTCAAAGGTGTGGCACACTGTCAAAGGCTTCACTCTAC
Organism: Ascarosepion bandense; assembly: GCA_037127315.1. NCBI lineage: Eukaryota > Metazoa > Mollusca > Cephalopoda > Sepiida > Sepiidae > Ascarosepion > Ascarosepion bandense. The sequence goes on from JBBBDQ010001704.1 coordinate 3,374,686, forward strand.
TGTCCCCTTTTCGATATTTTCTAAGGTAATTCCTCATGCCCATTTGTAAAAATATAAATTAAATATTTTACTTACATTATTCTTGGGGTTGATGATGTACTGCGTGTAATTTAATAGTTGGCTTTAATTTTTGTCCGTTTTAGTCTTATGTCTTCTCGCGTACATATATCAATTTTCTTTCTTTCTTTGGTCAAGATTTTATTGACTGCACCGAATCTACATTCAATCAAAAAGAGGTTGGTAAGTATAATGGTATTTTAGCCATTTCACACAACATGTTTCGCTGTATTTGACAGCCATATTTTTATTATTCCATCGCCTTTAAATTTGTACGTGCATTCATCATTGTGTTTCAATTCAATAAGTTCTTCCTGCGTATTTTCACTACCAGTTTCTATGTCACAACCAAACGAATCCATCATCCACGGATGAACCTCTAACGAGAATAAATCTAAAAATCGACTACTTGATTCTTCTTTCGATTTCATTAAATATTCTCCGTATTTTTTATTCGTGTTGTTCTGAGAAATGTTCACTTTTTCTCTTAACTCAGGCAAATACAAATAGACTCTTCCACATCTTTATAATATGGCTACCAGTGAGAGACACTGACACTGAAGAATCACTGAGTAGTAGTCACAGAGTGAGTGAATGAGTGAGTCAGGAGGCCTGCGAGGGAAAGTACTCTCCAGTTTACCTTGGTACTACGTTTTCCGAGAATATACTATTCAACCTTATATCCGAGTCCGTGTTATCTTTCTATGGCCCTTCGGTCATAACAGTATATTACCACGAAATAAGTCTAATTTTTCAGAACACGTTTGTAATTTATCAATGTGCATAACTTACCTTGAATCTGGAGTAAAATTTCATTAAACTTTCGAAACATCCACGCTAAAAATATTAGATTTGTGATTCCCGACTTTTTCTTTTAAATTCGAACTTAGCGGGCACCAGTAATCTAAGTTCATCGGAGCAGAAGCCATGGAAGTGTTTATAGAAGAGACACAGGGAAGCCACGTCGCGCCGGTGAGAGAGAGACTGCAGGCGGTCTGCCAAGTCAGTATCGATCACATTACAGACCCTCCGCTGTACCTTGTCGAGAAGCCCAAGGAGAATGGCAGGGGTACCCGACCAGATATGGCAACAGTATTCAATGCACGGGCGGATGGTAGATTTATAAATGTGCAGGATAGATTCAGACAATACCTTCAGTAATTCATTTCTGGAACTTTATTAATATTATTAATTAGCATTAATAAAGTTTCTGCAGATATTTTATGGATTAATGGCAGATGATAGCGCCAAAAATTGGGTACCTGGTCATTTTCTGAAGATTACCATTTTTGGGAATTTCTTTATCGCTTGCTTAACATTATTCTTGGTTATACTTTTCCATTCTTGGAGTTTATCTCTCATTCTTTCTTATTTTTGTTGAATCCATTCTTCATCGTGGTTATATTTCTTTAGGTTGTTTCAAATATTCTCCCAAAAATATTATTAATTATGATATGGACCCAGTATGGGACCATAAAATAATAAGTCAACAAGGTGGTAGGTTCAAGAACATATATTACGTCAAGAAGAAATACAAACAAATACAAAGAGATATAAAGAGGAAGGTAATAATAGCTTGCTCTGAACTGAAGTCGTACTGGGAACCAGAGTCTCTGTCGCCCTTGCTCACTCCACACGAGAGTCCTCACGAGAGTCTCTCTCACTCCTGCACACGACCTCGAGAGTAATTAACTCTTGGTTAATATAGGCAAAGAAGAGTCCATTATTAAGTGGGTAACTCTCCCACAACAATTTATAAATATTGTTATTATTATTTATTATTATTATTTTGTCATTTTTCATCATAATTCGATTTCTGCTATGGTCGCACTACCTACTAACTCTACGGGAACACCTAAGGCAGGTCGTGGCGTGTTATTATGACTCCATTTCATGTTTTTTCGATCTCCCCTAACACCCTTAGCGTTACATAGACAAAGTTCTCCTTAGTGTGTGGGCTGAACTTAAGACAATTTTTTGTATATCTCTTAAGCTGGGGTTTCAAGGGCTTCATTCAATGTGTTTTTTTGTTCCATTTTTTTATCATTCCAAGTGCACCCACTATTACTGGTACGACTCTTGTTTTCAATTTTCACATTTTTTCTATTTCAATTTCCAGGTCTTTATATTTTGACAGTTTTTCGAATTCCTTGGTTGCTATGTTACAATCAGCTGGACAAGCCATATCAATTAATAAGCAAGTTTTTTCTTTTTGGTTTTTAACAATAATGTCTGGCCTATTTGCTTCAATTTTTTCTGTCTGTATAGATGGTGTAATTCCATAGACTAGTGACATCTTCTATTTCTGTAACCGGTGCTGGGTGATGTTCATACCACTGTTTGTTTGCATATTTTCCATAGTGTTTGCACATTATTTATTATTATTATGTTGTCATTTTTCATCATATTTCGATTTCTGCTATGGTCGCACTACCAACCAAGTCTGCGGGAAGACCTAAGGCAGCTCGTGGCGTGTTGTTATGGCTCCATTTCATGTTTTTTATATCTCCCCTATCATCCATAGCGCCACACAGACAAAGTTCTCCCCAGAGCACGGGCTGCACCCAACAAGACAATTCTCTGTATATCTTTCAAGCTGGGGCCCCCAGGCACCCTTCAATGTGTTGCTTTGTTCCATTTCCTACCATTTATTATTATTATTTTTTTTTAATCATATCACCTCGAGCAAGGCGGTAACGCCACTGATGTGCAGGGGGCTACATAAGAGAAAAAGATTAGAGGAGAGTGAAGAGAAGGACGAACCAGTTAGAAAGGAGCAAGAGAAGGATGGGAATACAGGTGTGATGACAGTTGCAAAGTTGGAGAGAAAGGAAAGGATTCCATTTCCTACCATTTATTATTATTATTATTATTAAAAACAATATATGTATGGACATTATTTACATAAGATTTGTAATTACATATAAATGTTCGTGTCACATGACAGGAAGAAAATGGATCATTATGGGAAGGTTGTTTACGAGTATTATGGGATCGCTAAGAAAAAGCGGCAAAGAAATATTTGGTAAGATCTTTATGCAAAACTTACAGGTCGTATATAACCTGTAAGTAACCTAACTTGCAATGTTTGTAATAGGCTTTGTTTGAGTAAAGCACGAACATAGAGACACATGAGAAGTCATCGTGCCAGAGCAACGACCAACAACAAAATGCAATTAAGTATTGAGAATTGATATCATTTTGCGGAATATTTGGCAAGTCATGACCAAAAAAAAAAAAAAAAAATGGTCAGGGAAATAGATCTCATTACAACAAGATATATGGTTTTCATGTCTGTCAACTTTGAGTCATCGGTTTTAAAAGGTTGTCCGGTTTAGACAAAGTTCATCCGTTCAAAAGAACAACTCGCTCTCACGTGATTATCATACGCGACGAGAAGGTAAAAGCCATCATGTATATTTGTATACATTTAAGTAAAACCCACTTTCAAAATTTCTGAGTAGTTATTTGTTGAGATTTTGGGAAGCAGCTTAGTCTCCATATATATATATATATATATATATATATATATATATATATATATATATATATATATGTTACGGAAATTAACGAATTTTAACGAAACTTGGTTATAAGCAACCGAGAATTTGTAATGAATTATTTTGAACATTATTTTTACCGATACTCGTATTTAAGTAGATTTTCTGTTTTTAATTAAACAGTATTTTTATATTTTTATCTACCGGCCTGATTATTTACGATAAATGTTTATTACGAAAATGTGTGCTATCCAGCAGGATTCGAACCTGCTACCCCTATTACATAGGGGAAGCATACCATTTGATCTGGTACCGTCTTGACCACTCGACCATGAATAGCCTCTTGATCAGACGAGGTCTTTATCATGCTTATATAACACAATTTTAGATTTACCGTAAACAAACATCTGCTCTGAAATGTATTGTAATGTCAACAAATGTAAACATGTTACGGAAATTAACGAATTTTAACGAAACTTGGTTATAAGCAACCGACAATTTGTAATGAATTATTTTGGACATTATTTTTACCGATACTCGTATTTAAGTAGATTTTCTGTTTTTAATTAAACAGTATTTTTATATTTATATCTACCGGCCTGATTATTTACGATAAATTTTTATTACGAAAATGTGTGCTATCCATTTGTTGACATTACGATACATTTCAGAGCAGATATGTTTGTTTACGGTAAATCGAAGATTGTGTTATATAAGCATGATAAAAACCTCGTCTGATCAAGAGGCTATTCATTGTCGAGTGGTCAAGACGGTACCAGATCAAATGGTATGCTTCCCCTATGTAATAGGGGTCGCAGGTTCGAATCCTGCTGGATAGCACACATTTTCGTAATACAAATTTATCGTAAATAATCAGGCCGCTAGATATAAATATAAAAATACTGTTTAATTAAAAACATAATATCTACTTAAATACGAGTATCGGTAAAAATAATGTTCAAAATAATTCATGACATATATATATATATATATATATATATATATATATATATATATATTTTTTTTTTATAAGCGTTTCACCCCGAGCAAGGCATGTCACTGCCACTACTGCGCAGGGGGCTATGTAGAGTGGAGAAAGGATGATTAAATATAGGAAATGTCAGAGGGTGGGTGATAGGTGGGTAAGGATACCGAGAATGAGGGTTGGGTAGATGAGAGTGTTCTGAGAATAGTTGGGAGTTAGTGTGATAGGAGGTGTCTATTGACCCTACATTTAAACACCTGGAGATTGTAAGTGTCGGGAAAGCAGACTTGTGGAAGGGAGTTCCACAGGCGGGAAGCGCGAGAAAAGAAGCTGTTGGAGTAGAAATTACGGTTACATCTTATTTGTTCAACTGTAAAAGGGTGAGACCTAGTTGCTAATCTAGTATCTCGTGTAAATTCGTGCTTAGGCGGCACCAGTGATTTAAGCTCATCGGAGCAGAAGTACTTGTAGAAGAGGCACAGGGAAGCCACATCACGCCGGTGAGAGAGCGGCTGCAGCCGGTCCGCCAAGTCAGTATCAACCACGTTACAGATCCTCCTTTGTATCTTGTCAAGAAGCCCAAGGAGAGCAGCAGGGGCACCCGACCAGATATGGCAGCAATATTCAATACACGGGCGGATGGTAGATTTGTATATGTGCAGAATAGATTCAGGTGGGAAAAACTTCCGGGCCCTGCACAGGGAGCCGACTTTCATAGCAGTAGATTTGGCAATGGATTCAATATAGTCATTCCATCTGAGGTCCGCCGAAAGTTTAAGGCCAAGGAGGCGCAGTATTTTACTCTCTGGGAGGCTAGCCTGTCCCATGCTAATGGGAGGTAGATGCGATTGTCTATGGTGGTTAGTTGATAACAGCTTTGTTTTAGAGGTATTGAAATTTACCAGCCATTTCCTACCCCAGGCCACTACGGATTGGAGGTCCCTTTCAAGTACGGCAGCGAGGTTCACTTTGTCGTCCAGACCTGGTTTCTGATCGATGCGAGAGTAGATTGTTGTGTCGTCGGCATACATGCCAACTTGGGATGTAATGGTGTTGGGAAGATCATTAATGTAGATCAGAAAGAGCGTGGGACCTAGGATAGAACCTTGAGGTCAAACAGATGTCCAGTTATCCCATAGCTCCGCAGTTTGCACAAGAGGCCAGCATGCCAGACCCTGTCGAATGCTTTGGAGATATCCAAGGCAACGGTTCGGGCTTCACCATTCTTGTCGAGTGCCCGGTATATGTATTCGGTAATGGTCGTTAGCATATCAGCAGTAGACCTGGTGAAGCGAAACCCGTACTGTTTGTCAGAGAGAAGCCCGTTGGCCATGAGATGCTGAATCACCTCGGCGTTGATAATGGCTTCGAAAACTTTGCCAAAGCTTGGAAGGAGACTAATAGGACGGTAATTGGCGGGGTCTGAGGGTTCGCCAGAATTCTTAAATATAGGAACTACGCAGGAGGACTTCCAACAGGCAGGAAAGCAGGAAGCAGATAGGCAGAGGTTATAGAGTTTAGAGAGGACAGAGGAGAGTTCTGGGGCACATTTCTTCAGTACTATGACTGGGATTCCGTCTCCGCCGCTCGCTTTGTGTGGGTCAAGTTGTGCAATTATCTTGGCGACCAGCGAGGGTGTAATATGGACGTTATTTAGTTGAGCCTTAGTTCTGGGTGGGAAGTCTGGTGTAGGTATTCCTAACGAGTCTAGTGTCGAATTGGTTGAGAATCTACGGGCAAAGCATTCAGCCTTGTCGGCTGGGGAGGTGAGAACTTCAAATTCATTGATTAGTGGGGGTATTGAAGTCTTTTTCCTGCTGAGCACGCTTTTGCAGAGACGCCAGTAATCTTTGGAGCCAAACTTAGAGGATGCTATGCGTTGCCTAATTCTGGTAGCAAACGCCCTCTTGGCTTCGTTCAGCACTTTTTTACACTTGTTCCGTGCTGAGGTGAAAAGGCGCCAGTCTTCGATAGAGCCGGAAGAAATGGTTCCGGTGGGCAATGGCGGCCGAGCAAGCGGGTGAGAACCAGGGGGACGAATTTGGTTTTAGTTGGAATTTCCTGGCCGGGATAAAAGCATCGATGCCAGCCTTAACCCAAGAGGAGACTTCAGAGGCACAGTCTTCGAAAGGAAGATCGAAGACGTTGTTCCAGGGGACGTCGCAGAGGAAGTCCCTGAACGAGTCCCAGTCGGCTCTTTGGTAGCAGAATGATATTCTGCTGGCCTGGTTTTCTTGGGCAGAGTTAGTGCAGATTGATATGTTTACGGAGACTACGGCGTGGTCAGAGTTTCCGAGGGGGCAGAGTTGCCTGGTAGTGCAGGAGTCTGGGATGGAGGTAAAGCAAAGGTCGAGTAAAGAGTCCCTTCCGTTAGGGTTATTAGAGAAACGCATGGGGAAGTCCACCATTTGCGTTAGAGCTTGGGCTATTGAAAAGTGCATGGTGCGGATCCCAGCAAGGTCGGTGGCTGAGTCTTCAAGCCACTTGGTGTGATGGGCGTTAAAATCGCCAAATACAAATATATGGGCAGATGGGTGAGTAGAAATGGCCCTGTCGATATTAGTAGAGATGCAATCAAGTACCGTACAGTCAGAGGAGGAGGGGGAGCGGTAGAGAAAGAAGAGATATGTAACCGAGCTTAGAAGTGAGAGGCGAAAGCACATGAAGGAATGATCAAGGGATTCAAGAGATGTGACCCTGGCTAGGGGGAGATGTTCGCTGACATATACACCAAGCCCATGCATATGGACATTGGAGTCATTCCTGAAGAGAGGAAGGTAACCAGGAATGAACAGCTCTGAAGAGGGGATAGAAGGGTCAAGGTTAGTCTCACATATAGTTAAGATATCGGGTGAGTTAGTTAGAAGGAAAGATTCTACACTATTAAAGTTACTGCGAATACCTCGTATATTTGTGAAGGTAACGCAGATAGGTTTGGGCGATTTACGACTAGCTGGTTTAGGCTTGCTATTTTGTTTGTTTAACTTCATGCTGATTATAGTTGTGGATAGAGAGAGGTCTAGAGTAGGGTCAGATGGTCGTTAATTGCAGCAGGTGAAGGATGGTGAATGGCGCCGCCTGCAGCATAATGTGGCCTCGGGGTTGCCCATCGGAAATTCATGAAGGGACGCCCGTCCATGCGCGAAATGGCACTAAAAGAACCCCGATATTATTCAATTGTTGATCAGAGCAGCCTCTCAAGACGCTACGCAAGAGTTCGGGCTCCTAATTACCAGTCGGAAGCAGCAACCAGGAAACTGCCAACCCGGTACCCTCAGAATGAAGAGACATTGCCACCATACTCACCAACTGCAAAAAGCTTCCAGCCAAACCGACATAAAGACCGAAAAAGAGAGAGATGAACCGGGAACCCCTTCTTAAACAAGAAACAAGGCAATCACCTCTACTCCTGTCCAAAAGAAGGGGGTGGAGTGTGAGACCGGGCGATAGAAGGTACTATCTACTCCAATTAAAAAAATAAATAAATAAAAGTGTGACTGAAGTTAACTAAGTTTCAACTTATACTAAGTTGAAACTAAATTTGATAATTAAAAACAATTTACACAAACATAGTCGCAGTGCATTACAAGAGCGACAATTAGAGAACTTAGGTTAGTAACAAAACAGGAACAAAAATTAGACAGAAAAGATAAGAACCAAAAGGAAGAAAGAAATTAAAAAATAAAAAATTCAAAAAATAAGATCACACTGGCTAAAACTTACCAGTTGCAGGCTGACTGACAGAAAAAAGTTAAGAAAATTTCAAAAATTATCTTCATTTTGTTTCCTCTATTCAGTTCTGGAAAGTTTAAGTAAGCACTTTAGAAAATGTCTACAATTTCATGGGTAATACATATTTCGCAGTGAAATATGTATTAGCCATGAAATTGTAAAATATCTAAAAACTTTTTATATTATTCTGTTAAATTAAATAAATAAATTTAATATTGAGTTCTTTTGAGTTCGTCTCTATCGGAATTTACCTGACTCAAATACCAAATATTCTACGTTATATATATATATATATATACATATATATTTATGGTAAAGAAGACAAAGAAGATTTTCCAGCATCCTAACATTTTTCGGTTTTGGAAGAGTGAGAAATATAATAAATTGACTTTTATTTTTCTTGTCCCAAGCGCTTTCAGCCATTTCTATAGAGATTTCAAGGCTGTTTTTGTCTGGTCTTGTTAAGAAAAAAAACTTTCTGGCCTTACACAGAGAACTGGCTTTCTTAGCAGCGGATTTAGCTATGGATTCTATATCGTCATTCCACTTGAGGCCTGTTGTGAGAGTTAACCTGAGGAGGTGCAGTGTTCTACTTTCAGATAGACTAGACCGAGCCATGCTAATGGCGGGGGGGGTAGGAGCGATTGTCTGTGGTGGTTAATAGATAGCAGCTTCGTTTTGGAAGCATTAAAATTTATGAGCCATTTGTTTTCTCGGCAGCGAGGTTTGCTTTGTCAGCCTCGGCAGATTTTTGATCGAGTCGAGAGTAAACTGTAGTGTCGTCGGCGTATATGCCAACTTGGGATCTTATTACATCGGGGAGATCGTTAATGTAGATAAGGAAAAGCGTGTCCTGGTAACTGAGTTCAAGTATGAAACAGAATGTTGTCGCTCGGTGTTGACTTCACATTAAACTATTTCTGTCTCTCTCTCTCACTCTCTCTCTCTCTTTCTATATATATATGTATATATATATATATATATATATATATTTAGTGTTTCGAGGCAGCAAATAATTTTCTAAATATATACTATTAAATATAAGAGACAGTGAATGTCTATTATGTTTAATCATGAGCCGTTCTAAACGTCGTATTTTGACTTTAATTTCAGTTGAAAATAAGACAAAAATTCTTCAACATTTGGATAATTTTTTATTAATGTGTTTCTAAGCTTTCAGCTCACATGAGCCATCTTCAGAGAGGTTATTTAGACGGTAATACAATAACATCCACCATCACCGACGATTTTATTTTGTGTTGACATAAAACCCTATTAGGCAACGACAATAGTTACCAAAAATAACAAACGCAGTTTTCAAATTTGCAATGCGGTTCTATGACGTCACACCGTGTGATAGCGCGAAATGACAACAAAACCATGTATTCAAATGCAATGTAACATGTTATGCTCGGATTTAAAGGTGATTTTATTGAGTGTTGGTTGTTTAGATTTGATGTACATGGCTTCCAATATCTGCACGTTCCTCTTACTGTGTGTATGAGTAAGGATCACCGTATTGTTGACCAAAATAATATATATATATATATATATATATATATATATATATATATATATATATATTTTTGAGGTGCGGTAGTATTTATGCTATTTACACTGTTCAGACTATTATTCATCATCTTTACTGCCATGTTTACGATGTTTTGGCCGTTGTACGCTCCGGCCTTCTTCAGGTGCTAGACATTTCGAACCGAACCCTTTATTACAACCTTATTCCATGTGCGGAGAATAGCATATATACGTACATATATAATACATATAATACACACACATATACATAATAATGCTTGCAGCAATAAATCAGTTGAAATGAAGATGAAATAAATCCTAGCAAAAATGAATTATGCTAGGCAATGCTTCATCTAATAAAAATTCAATATTATATAAGTATTATTAATATATAAGTTGCAATAAAGCAATCAAAATTTAAACGAAATAAGTCCTAGTAAAAAATAAATAATACTTGACACCGCATTATCTTATCAATATCCCTCATAATATTTTTCTTCTCCTTCTATGTGCCCTGTCCTTTCAGGACGTAGGCGATCATGGCTTTCATACATGCATATATACATATATATAATAAAAAGAGGCAAGAAGGGTGGGTATCGTTGTTTTATCAAAGTCTTTAAAAATTGAAACTTACTTGCTTCCTTTATGACAGACTTTGAATTATGCCACTTTGTGCCCTTCACAGGTTTTAACTGACCTTTCGACCATCTGGTGAACATTGATGAACGCTCTCCACGCTTCTGTATATAAAAATTTACGCAAAATTAAATCAAATCGACATTTAACCAGATAAAGTCCATCAGAGGAAGAAATGCTTCGGCTAAGAATAGTTTTTTTTCTTTTGTCACTTTTTATTCATTTTGTTTCTTTTACAGATGCACTCTATTTGAAAACAATATATATATATATATATATATATATATATATATATATATATACGAGTTAATACAGAACGAAGAAAGAATTCTTACAACGTCCAAAACATTAATTTAAAACAGCGATCGATATATAATATATAAAGCTGTGAATATTTATTATAAATTATATTTTAGAACATGTACATAATTTTTCTATATATATCCACAACAAAGGTACATTTGTTTCGACATTGAAACTTCAATGTCTCATCAGGCGGTATGTAAAGGAATGGATATATATAGAAAAATTATGTACCTGTTCTAAATATAATTTATAATATATATATATATATATATATATATATATATATATATACATATATATATATATATATTACAGTAATTAACGAAACTGGTTATAAACAACCGACAATTTGAAATGATTTGTTTGAACATTATTTTTGATCGATACTCGTAGTTAAGTAGATATTCTGTTGATAATCAAACAGTATTATATATCTATTTCTACTGTCCTGATTATTTACGATAAATTTTTATAACGAAAATGTGTCATTCAGCAGGATTCAAACCTGCGACCCCTATCCACATATGGGAAGCCACCATGCGATCTGGCGCATCTTTGACCTCTTGACCACGAATGAGGATCAGTCTAAATGAAGTCAAATTAAGCCTATAACACAATTCTCAAATTCATCATAATAACCCTCTCTGCTCTGATATCGTAATATCAACAAATGTAAACATGTTACGGAAATTAACAAAGATCAACAAAACTTGGCTATAAACAACCAACAATTTGAAATGAATTGTTTGAACATCATTTTTGATCGATGTTCGTATTTAAGTAGATATTCTGTTTATAATCAAACAGTATTATATATTTATTTCTACCGGCCTGATTATTTAAGATAATTTTTTGTTACAAACTTGCGAGCCCTATCCACATAGGGGAAGCCACCATGGGATCTGGCGCATCTTAGACCTCTCGACCACGAATGACTATCAGTCCAAACAAAGTCAAATTAAGCCTATAACACAATTTTCATAATTAGGCCGGTAGAAATAAATATACAATACTGTTTGATTATAAACAGAATATCTACTTAAACACGAGTATCGATCAAAAATAATGTTCAAACAAATCATTTTAAATACATAAATATATATATATTTGTGCATTTAGGCAGCAAATTTTCTTTTAGACATGTCAGATTAAAAAAATTGCAAACATTGTGTCTGCTTATTTTTAATAAAATCCGTTCATACTCACAGATAATTTTTCGCGTATTATAATTGAAAGATGTCAGAAATGAGCTGAAACGTTGACAGATGATATGAAAATGATGTCGGAAAGAGATTGAAAGTACTTGGGTACCTTGAGAAATGAATGATAATAACATCTGTCAACGTTACAACACATTTCTGACATCTTTTGATTGTAATACGCGAAACATTATCCGTGAGCATGAACGGATTTTATTAAAAATAAGCAAACGCAATGTTTGCAATTTATTTAATCTGACACACACACACACACACACGCGAATATATATATATAGTGTTTTTGTGTGTGTGTATGTGGATGAGATAATAACATATAAACAACATAATGCTGAAACTCAAATAATGACTTTATAATAAACTTTATATATATATATATATATATATATATATATATATATATATATATATATATATAAACACAATTATTTTTCCCAACCATTAAGCTCTTAGATTTTGTGAATGACTAAAGGAAAAGTCGAAAACTCAGTAAATATCTTTCTTTAGTTTCCAGTGTATGTACCTTGTAGCCAAAACATGACGCGCCATTATTTGCTGTCTAAAACACGCTGTCATTTCAGTTATAACCCATTCTCATCAATCTCATGCAATACACCAGGCCTTTTATTTCCCTGCAAATTCTATTTTGGCTCCATTAAAAAATATATATTTCCGTCTCTCACCGACCGATAACAAATAACTGTAATGATTATTTTTTGCCTCTAATGGCGAGTGTGTAACCAAAGAATCAAGTTTCAAAGAAGGAAATGATCTCAAGTAGCGGAATTCACACGCGAATTATTGGCAGACCCCGAAGCTTGAACTGCAATGTCATTAGCTGTTTTTGTCCTTTTGCTCACTAACCGAAATGGACACAGACTTTACACAGAAGTTCTTCCTGATTCTATTTCAAACCATCATTATTGTCTTCTAGTCATTCCTCTTTCATTTTAATTCAATGACAATAATTAGGACTAAAGGTTGGATCAGATTTGTCACAATCTGTACTGAACATTCCGTAATTTCATGCACCATTTTGCTGCATCTAAAGAATTTCTAGCCGCCAAAAGACGGCTTATGCAACACGCAAGCATGAAAGAAGTGTAAAGTAGAAAGAGGAGAATTTTGGCATCATATTTTATCTCCCCCGTAATTATTGTAACATTTAGAAGGTAAAATTCGTCATATTAAAAAAAAAAAGTAAATAAAAATGTTAAACTCAATAAAAATAAAATAATGGATTTCATTAAATTAATAAATCTATTTAATTGAATTAATTTAAAGAAATATGCAATCTGTTTTACATTTAAACAAATTAGGCAATTATCCGTAATACAATATTTTAAATATAAACGGAATTCGTTAACACGTTATCAAATGTCCAACACTGGATGATATAACATTATATTCGTTTTCTTGTTTTTCTTGATCAACTTGTCTAATAATGCAGTTGGTTTTTATTTGAATCTAACAACAACAGTTTAATCTATATGGGGATATTTTCTTGCATTTATTATTAACTAAAGTATTTTCAAGTATTTTTGATTTTTGACTAAGATTTCTTTAATCTTGATTTCAATTGCTTTATTTTTACTAGTAGTATTAGTAGTAGTAACATTCTGCTGAATGTTTATTAGACGAAGCATTGTCAAGAATTATTTTCATCTTCATTTGAATTGCTATATTTCTACAACTAGTATTAGTAGCAGTAAAAATAATTTGATTTTTACAAGATGAAACATTGTGAAGCGTTATTCATTTTTGGCTATGATACTGTTGTATTCTTTTTAATTGCTTCATTTCCAGCAGTAGTATTGGTATTAGTAATATAGTATGAATTTTTAGTTATACGATGTATTGTCAATCAGAACTTATTTTTGACTAGGATTTCTTTCGTTTTAATTTCAATTACTTTATTTCCACTAGTATTATTATTAGTGATAATATTATCTGAAATTTTGATTAAATGAAGCATTAAAAAATTCATTTTTTTATTCGTCTTTCTTTCGTGATCTGTTCAGTTGCTTTATTCTTGTTGGTTGTATAAGTAGTTGTGATAATATACTAGTTATATTATATTAGTACGCGTTCCAAAAGCTGAGTAATGTACTAAGACAAAACATTTCACTAGAAATAAAGAAGAGAGTGCTAGATTGCTGTGTGATGTCAGTTCTTCAGTACGGCAGTGAATGCTGAACAATATCATCGAAAATGAGGAAAAAACTTGAAGTGGACATCTGGTTCTACAGAAGGATGCTGCGGGTATCATGGACCAAGCATGTGAGCAACGATGGGGTGGTGGAAAGAATGGCAACGGAAACTATCGCCCGGTTCACACTACACCCACGTCTATTGAACAGGTTTAGATGCTCATCCCTTGTTCCCTGTTCAGGATGTGGTTTCCGGCTTTCTCTTTTCCAATTTTTTCACTTTTCCTTATTTTTTTTTCAATCGGAGTAGATAGACTGAACTATCGCCCAGTTCACACTCCACCCACGTCTATTGAACAGGTGTAGAGGCTCATCCCTTGTTCCCTGTTTAGGATGTGGTTTCCGGCTTTCTCTTTTCCAATCTTTTCACTCTTACGTAGCTCCCCTGCACATCAGTGGCCTTACCGCCTTGCCCGGGGTGATATGATTAAAAAAAAAAATTAATAGTGAGCATCAGGAAGAGACATATGACGTTCCTGGGACATGCAATGAGGAAAGAGGGCTTGGAGAACCTGATACTGACAGGCCAGATAGAAGGAAAAAGAGAAGGCAGCGGATAACGTATTTGAAGGGCTTGATCAGGTGCATGACGGAACGGGGGTTGCGTGGTGTAACAGGAGAAAGCATACTAAGAGCCACCAGGGATAGTGAGATGTGGAAAGCCATGATTGCCTACGTCCTGAAAGGACAGGGCACATAGAAGAAGAAGAAAAATATTACGAGGGATATTGATAAGATAATGCAGTGTCAATCTTTATTTATTTTTCACTAGGACTTATTTCGTTTTAATTTTGATTGCTTTATTGCAACTAATATATTAATAATACTTATATAATATTGATTTTTGATTAGATGAAACATTGCCTAGCATAATTCATTTTTGCTAGGATTTCTTTCATCTTCATTCCAACTGATTTATTGCTACGAGCATTATTATTATTAGTAGTAATATTATCGGGAATTTTGTTTAGAAGACGCATAGTCTCGCATTATTTATTTTTTGACTAGGATTTATTTTGTCTTTATTTTAATTGCTTTATTTCCACTAGTAGTATTAGCAGCATGGCCGTATCTGACTACCGGGCCCACCGGGCACGGGTCCGGGCCGATCCGTGCAATCATAGTGAAAATCCGGGCATGGAAAAATGTCTTCATCAGAAATCAAACTAAACAATTCACGAAGAAAGAAAGAAAAACGAAAAAAACATCCGAATGAACGCAGTAAAAATCTGTTTGTTTATTTATTAATTTTGGGAGAAAAGACTGGTTATACTCAGAAAGTCCGAACCCGATTTCCTGCTTTAGTTCACGTTCTGTGCCTAATTTCCATTGGAATAGCCGAAAAAATCCGCAAAAATCATAGTTTCTGGAAACGGATGACACTGATGACGTCATCACATTGTCAACTAATAAATCCGGGCAATTTTCTCTGTGCCCGGTGTTTTTTTTAGCATCAGCTACGGCCCTGATTAGCAAGAGAAATATTAGCTGCATTTTTCATTAGCTGAAGCATTGCTAAGCATTATTTATTTTGTGACTAGTATCTCTTTCGTTTTCATTCCAAGTGCTTATTGTAACTTGTATTACTGGTAGTAATATAACCTGGAATTTTGATTAGACGAAGCGTTGTCAAGCCTCTCCTTCTTGATGAGATCGTCCAACCTTCAGTTCCGTACAGAAGGACAGATATCATATAACATTCTAGCAATCTTTTCTTCGTTTGATTGAGCTTTTCCTGTCTCTCATTACTCTGATTAGCTTTTGAAATCCGTCTTTGGCCATGACTAATGGGTCTTTGGATCTCAATGTTGCACTTTCCATCTTCTGTCAGAACACTTCAAATATTAATCGTGCGTAATGGTTCCCAGTCCATCAGGCCGGAGACAGAACAAGAACAGTGCGGGTTAGTGAAAGACACTGGAACAATGATTAGGATCCTCTCTAAAAAGGCAATACAAATGAAGAAGGACTTATACCTGTGATTTATCGATTATGCAAATGCGTTCGACAAAATACGCCACAAAGAACTGATGGAGATGTTCAGCAGCCGCGACATATTTGGGAAAGACTTTAGAGTAATTAAGAATCTCTATGATACCATTTACTCAGAGGATTTGTTTAACCTTTAAAATTCAGTTTACGACGAAAAAAAACTTATTTGATATCGATACCAGGAAATCAAAATTTGACTTACATCCATTCATTTTTCTTTCAGTCTACGGTTTTCGCTTTTTAGTCTTTCCTGCCAACGTCCAAAGAGTCTGATCTCCATGACCATGAATTAGTTTTAAAGCTTTCATTACACCGAGCAACGCCGGGCTATAGTGCTAGTTATTTTTAAATAGGTTTACTTTTGATTTCATTACATTTGATCTACTGCCAATAGTAGTATTATTTTTATCTGAAATTTTGATTGGATGAAGCATTGTCAAGGATTTTTTTAAACGAGTATTTATTTCTTCTTAATTTAAATTTCTTTATTTCCATTAGTGTTATTATTGTATTATTATTACTAAGATTATCTGAAATTTTGATGAGATCAGGAATGGGCAGTTAATATGGCCCGGGGACCAATATCTGTAGGTTATGTTTATCAGAGTGCCGTAACTTCTAAAACTGCTCATATTCATTAGTTTAGATAAATATTTCATTCAATGCGAAGTGTAAATGTAGATTATATAATTAATGTTAGACTTTTTGGTGCTTGTATGTATACTGTGCAGACCCCATGGGTCAACCCATTTTATAGTTCACCGATAGAAGGCTTAACCAATCAGGAAGCTCAAAATACTCAATGTGACGTGTATAAAAAGGCGGCCATATTTTTCCGAGTATTGGAGTTCAAATACGATTCTGGAGAGTATCTGATTTGAGAGTGATGGTCTTTGACGTTGTTTCATTGAACAGATTACATGCGGTGAGTATACTCTATATCCATATACTATGATGGACATGGTCAACAGATGCCAAGAGGATACTCTATATCCACGAACGTTGTCAACATTACCTTCAATCCCTTACTTTATGACCATCATGGACTGTTCCAGAACAACCCGAAATTTAATGCGGGATATCCGCTCCACAAAACACAACACAAATTTCAAGAAAAGACAACCCAATAAGAAATGTTGTATAAAAATATTGTATTTGACAACATATATACAGTATAAACAATTTGTACAATACTTTGTATCTTTTAAATTTGATTGAATGTTGGTTGAATATAAAAGTGTCTTTTGGATTTGAGCGAATGTTGGTGGAAGATAAAAATGTCTGTTTTGAGGCTGTAATTAAACAGAGTAATCAGCTTAATGAGTTACATTACAAAACTGATTGTCAGAATCCTGATGAACAGAGCGAGAAGCAGAATCAGGCCAGAGATAGGGCAGGAACAGTGCGGGTTCGTCAAGGACACTGGAACAAGGAACGCCATATTCATGATTAGGATGCTCTCTGAAAGGGCATTGCAAATGAAGAAAGACTTGTACCTGTGCTTCATTGATTACGCAAAGGCATTCGACAAAATACGACACAAAGAATTGATGGAGATGCTGGGCAATCTCGACATTTTCGGCAAAGACATAAGAATAATCAAGAATCTCTACTGGCAGCAAACGGCCTGCATACGGGCAGGTAACGACTTCAGTAGACACACAAAGATAGAAAAAAGCGTAAAACAAGGATGTGTCTTTTCACCGGATTTGTTCAACCTATACAGCGAGAATATTTTGAGGACCCTAGATGACACGCCAGGATTTGTTATTGGCGGCCACAACATGAACAACATAAGATATGCGGACGATACAGTGCTGATTGCGGACACGGAAAGGAAACTACAAGACCTCATACAGAAAGTAGCATTGGAGAGTGACAAAAAGGGACTACAAATAAACTTTAAGAAAACTGAGTGCATGGTCATCAGCAAAAGATACAACCCAAAATGCCAAATACAGGTGGAGGATAACAGAATCAAACAAGTACAAGAATTTAAGTACCTAGGAAGTGTTCTAACAGGAGATGGAAAGTGCGACACGGAGATCCGAAGGCGAATTGGCATGGCAAAGGACGCGTTCCAGAAGATGAGCAAAATACTAACACACAGGAAAATCTCAATAGAAACGAAGAAAAGAGTTCTAGACTGCTACGTGATGTCAGTTCTTCAATACGGCTGTGAATGCTGGACAATATCATCGAAAATGAGGACAAAAC
The DNA here is from genome assembly GCA_037127315.1 of Ascarosepion bandense. Lineage (NCBI taxonomy): Eukaryota > Metazoa > Mollusca > Cephalopoda > Sepiida > Sepiidae > Ascarosepion > Ascarosepion bandense. The sequence goes on from JBBBDQ010001704.1 coordinate 3,393,071, forward strand.
TGGAAGCGGCCGAAATGTGGTTCTACAGAAGGATGCTACGGATATCGTGGACTGAGCATACAAGCAACGACGAGGTGTTAGAAAGAATGGCACCAAAAAGGAAATTGATGCTGAGCATCAGGAAGAGACAACTGAAGTTCCTGGGACATGCAATGAGGAAGGAGAGCCTGGAGAACCTGATACTGACTGGACAGATAGAAGGAAGGAGAGACAGAGGAAGGCAGCGGATAACATATTTGCAGGGACTGATCAGGTGGATGACGGAACGGGGGTTGCCAGGAGCAACAGGAGCAAACATACTAAGAGCCATAAGGGATAGGGAGACGTAGAGAGCCATGATCGCCTACGTCCTGAAGGGACAGGGCACATAGAAGAAGAAGAAGTAGCACAAAGTTTATTTCCTTTTTATGTGTCAGCCGTCAAGTAGGTGAAAAAGGAAAGTGTTTCTAATTGTGTTGAAAAGGAGTGCGAATGAGAGAGAGAGAGAGAGAGAGAGAGAGAGAGAAGAATGTGTGTGTAAAAACGATGAGTCAGTCTACTTAACACAGTAAGACCGTGTTACTTCCCCTTTCTGGTCGAGGAGAGATGTAAAAAGTTTTACGGCTGTTAAAGGTATCTTGTTCTCTTTCTTCTTCTCATTCGTAGCGGTTGAGTCGGCGACGGTTTTGTTTGTTGGCACTGGTCTCTTTGATGTCCTTGCCTATCTGAGTGTGCTTATCTGACACTGCGCCTCTTGGGCTGGCTGACAGATCGACTGCTCGCTTTACTGACTGATCGACCGACTGCTGTCTCTCACTGACCCGTTGACTGACTGACTGTGACCGGTCAGGGGACCTCCTTTAAATATTGAATTCTAGTCACGTGGGAGTCTCCCAGGACCACCTTTTTTAGCTGTAAAAAAAAAAACCGTTTCGCTGATGTATTTTGAATTTCTCGATTTGTCAACCAATTAGGATCTAGAATTTCGCTTTTCACATTGACTTGTGAAAAGGAAAAGCTTTTAGTCGTTTGAATCCTTTTTTTGCGGGTGTGCAATTTTACTTTGGAGTTTTTCCCAAATGTTGTAGCCGTTTGAATACTCTTTTGCGAGTGTGCAATTTATTCTGTGTTTTCTTTGCTGGTTGATGTAGGATTTGTATCCTATAACGTTTACGTCAGTCAGAGAAGATCTATTTTTACTTTTGTTGATGTTCATGTGTAGTAACCTAAAAGGTTACTAAATGAGAAATAACCAAAACAGAGTTTGGGAAATGAAATAGTAATCTTTATAAAATCAATAAAATATAATACTCGTCAGCCGCGTGAAATAAATAACCACTGTTTGTGATGAACTGCTAGACAGCAATATAACCCACCTCCAATAGTGTCGAACGTCTTTATGAAGATTAAAACAGAGCTATCAAGGTTCATATGTACGTATATAGCACCATCTTTTCAGATTAACTCTGCACAAGTTAAATATTTTTCTTTAAAGGTTGATGTCGATTCGCTCTGTATTCATTCTTTTTCTCTTATATTGTTTTTTTTTCTTTTCAGTTTATGGTCTCAGGATAGTTCCGAGGAATGGGCACATCAAATGTGGTGAAAAGAACTTCCATAGCCTCAACAACCAATGGATTATCGTTCTCTTCAGCTATATGCCTACTTTTTAATTGATTCTCGTGCCTTCTGTGCCCTATTTTTGGTTCTATGACTAAACATATCAACCTGCCGATTTTTTTTGTTGATAGTTCGCGTTTTCAGATAGCTTTTTCCCGGTTGATACATTAAAAAAAAAATCTTTTCTCTCACTTGGCAAAATTTATTTCTATTTTGTTGTACCGTATGTTCGACTTTTTGGTATCAGATTGTCAAAGATCGATCTTATTTTCCGCGCCGGCATAATTTCTGTCAGTCATAACCACAGGGACATTTTCATTTGGTGTAAGGCGATACACTTTTAAAACTGTTGCAATGCTGCATCAGCGGACCCACCGTTGGATATTTAGTGCCCTCTTAAAGGTATCAAAAAACTCTCTGCCTGGCCGTTGCTTCCAGGGTGGTAAGGAGCAATTGTTATGTGCTCTACCACAAACGTATTCCAAAATTACTTAAATTCTTTTGATGTGAATTGGGTGCTGTTATCCAAAATAGTCGAATCTGGTGCCTCGAACAAGACGATCAGTTCGTGTAGAAACCCAGTTACGAATCACGTTGTTGGTTTCTTACATCTCAATACCTCTAGCAACCTAGAAAAATTGTCTAAAACGATCAAATAACATGAACCATTAAGTAGACCAGCAAGCCAATATGCAGAAAGACCATATGCGGTCAGTTTCTGGCCATAGGTTGAAGTTTATTGGTGGTGCATTAACTGCCAAAGTACAGCCTTTATAAGACTTTAAAAAATGCCTCTTTCCATGCTACACTAGTACACACAACGTCTTAAGATTTTTATTTTGGATATACCAGGATGCCCTGTGTGGAATTCTTTAAGGATTCTTTTCTGTAGTGATAAAGGTACTACCACTTACTCGTTGTAGATGTGAACGTCATTGCAAATTGAATATACTTCGAATTCTGTTTTACACCTGTCTTTTACTTTTTTTTCATTTCAACAAAATAATTGTCATCCAAAGCTTTATTTTTTTACTTCTTCCAAAGCCACAGGTAGATCCCGCATAGTATTGCATAGTACATTTTTAATTTCTACTTCCGTTAATAGAGAAGCAATGGCCGTGTCTTCCAAAGGTTCACTAGTTTTTGGAATAAGTTTGGACAATGCGTCCGAGTGACTCAATTTACTTGATGATAAGAATTCCATCTTGAAATCGTAATTTACTAAGATGGTTACCCATCGTTGTAACCTATTACCTGTATTGGTCGGTAGGTCTATTTTAGACTCGGGATAGCTAAAAATGGTCAGTGATCCGTTTGTAAGATAAACTTTCTTCCGTAGATGAATCTATGAAATTTCGTCAGAGCAAAAAACAATCCCTAAACTCTTCTTTTCTATCAGGGAATAATTCTTTTTCGGCTGAAAAAAGCGACTGCATGCGTGTGTAATCGAGGTTTAATCAAACAGCCTTCGAGTTTATGCGTAATGTAGGCTCTTATTCCCTATGTTGCGATTATTACCCCGTTTTATTTTTAGATCGTAATGCGTTAAAAACAAGTCCGACGTTAGCATGTCATTAGTTTTTCAAAGGCTTCCTGGCACTCCGTCATCCACACGAAATTATAGTTTCTTTTTTAAATAGTTCGTTTAACGGAGTTCGCAAACAATGCATGTTTGGCACAAATACGTTGTAATAACTTGCCAGACTTAGGAAACTTTGTAAGGAGCTGACATTTTCAGGAGCATAAATGTCTTTTATAGCACTGGCTTGCACCGGATCTGGTCTCCTGCCACTTTTATAAAATATATAATTTTATTCATAAAAAAATTTGCATTTTTCGTCTTTCAGCTTGAATCCATAATCCTGAATTCTTCTGAAAACCTCGAAAACATATTTCTTGAGCTCTTATGGATTTTCAATTTTTAGCATTATATCTTCCAGATAAGCGACTAAAAATTCAAGTCCACTCAGCATCGTATTCGTTACTTGCTGAAAAATAGCTGGGGCGAATTTTATACCGAAAGAAAAACGATTTAATTCATACATTCCTCGATGTGTGTTCATCTTAAGTAATTGGACCACTCGTCATTCACTACAATCTGCAGATACGCGTCGCTTAGATCAATTTTCAAAAATATCCAATACCCGCTAATTTGCGCAAAAACCTCTTCCGGTCCCGGAAGTGGGTAATGATGACTTTTAATGGAATCGTTTAGGCCGCAGAGAAATCCCCGTAAACATGTATCTCTTTAGACTTTTTCTTTATATATACTATTGGTGAAACCCAATGGCTATAGTCGACTTTAGATAAAACAGCAATTTTTCAAACTCGTCATTGATCTGGTTCAACGATGCAAAGGATGCATTCTTTATCTTGTTAAAAACCGGTTGTACATTTCCTTTAATTCGAATTTAGGTTTCATTTTATTGCATTGCCTAGAACACTAGAAAATACCTCTGGGAGTTTAATTTTCAATTTTTTTCTTTAAACTTTCTGCTTCGCTGGTAAAACTTGACTTTTTGACAAAATAAACTGATTGGACTGTTCCATAACTTAAACTGCTCTATCCAATCCGTCCGAAAAAGATTTTTGTATTTCTCCTTAAAAACAGACTTAATTTCAACGTTTTTTTCGTTCAACATCGCATTTGTGATAAATTCCACTTCGAATTTTATTTTCTGTCCGGAAACCTTCCGAGTGATTCCCTTGGTAACCATTAACGTTGGTTTTCCAATTTTCTTCCATGTATATACATTTGTTATACTTGAATCCGCTATCCAATGTTAATTTATTATTTTTGTTAAGAATGTTTAACTGAACAAATGTTCTCATATTCCAACCGGCAGATTTATTTGCGTTTTTAACTTTAACGTAATTACTCAGTTTATTTTTATTTTTGTCTTACGATGAGTTTTCTTATGTCTTTTTCTTTTGCAACGAAAACATTTCTATTTGTATGGAACGTCATTATAAAAATGTAGTTATCTACATTCGTCACAGGGGTGAGGAATAATTTTTTTTTCTTAACTTTATTTGTTTGGAGCACATTTTTAATGTGCAATACATCGCTTACTTCGATAACCTTAGCGTCTTGTCGAACATTTATAAACCTATGACAATATTCTAATAGGTTTTGTAAAGTCAAGTCGGGCTCATTTTCAAGTTTATTTAAAACACTTCTGATTTCGGCGTCTTTTATGAACCATAAACCTTGAATCAGACATTTAAAATTGTCAGGGCTTAATTCTGACAGTTTGAACCCCTCACGCTTATTGTTGACAATGTTAGCGAACGTTGTAAAATTTTAATCTTTTTTTTCAGTCATTTCCATCTTTTATTGAACAATGGCGTCTTTGGGAAGAACACTTCAAAAAGCAAATTAACCATATTAGGTCACTAATTTTCTTCGTTAATAATTTACGAACTTTGTATGTTTGACAGCGCCTAGTTTTCTTAACACAAGTCTGATTTTTTGTGCGTGAAGTAGATAAACACTGCTACGTATTTACCGGTGCATCCACCACGAAACATGTGACACAAGGTCAGTTTATGGTGTGTTTACCGGCAGTACTGTGAAAAAAAATTCTCACCCCACTGGGCATATTCACTTTTGAAGACGCCTCAGGCTCCGTGCAATAAACTCAGTCCCGCTCTCAAGGCAGAGGTAAAGCTTGGGTGAATGACCCCTTGGATCCTAAGGTTAAAATATAAATCCCAACCAAAGGCAAATTGATTTTTATATTGCTAGACAACAGAATAGATATTTAGCTGCCTTCACACTTGAGACAAAATGTCGCCCAAGAGTAATAAGGGTGATTCGAGCCATATAACACAGGCAACAATTTTAGTCCATTTTTCTCAAAACCTGACCTAACTTTGGCTGAGCCTCGTCCGGATTACTCTCTAACCGAATGCAGAACGTCCAACAATCTCAGAATTAGCCTAAGCGACGTTAATCACCGGATGGCAACATAGAATATTTAGCTCTATTCCCACTTGAGACAAAAGGTGGTACAAGGCTATTTTAATGTGGGTTATCCAAGCCATATAGTTTGGATAAAAAAATCTAGTCTATTTTACCTCCCACACTAGACTCTAAACTTTGGCAGAGCTTTGTCTGGGGTACTCTTTACTCGAAGACAGATTCCGACAATGTCAGAATTGCTTCTGATCGACGTTAATATCGCTAGGCGGCAATCTAAGTATTTATCTACCTCCCCACTTGGGACAAAATGTAGCACAAGGCTTTTTCAATGTGGGTAAATTCAAGCCTATTAGCTTGGTCAAAAATTGAATGCCTAGTTTTCCCCAATCGAGACTATCCTTTGGCGGAGCTTTGGCTGGGTTACTCTCCGCCCAAAAGCAGAGTTTAACAATGTGAAGAAAGCTCCCAAGGGACGTTAATCGCTAGGCGGCAATATTGTAATTTACTAAGCGCAGCTTAGATGTGGCACAAGGCTGAAAGTATGGGGCACCCAGTGAGGATCGAACTCACTACTTAATTGCAATAGTTCTAGCGAGACAAGTTTGCTAACCATTATATAATTTACTAAGCGCAGCTTAGAGGTGGCACAAGGCTGAAAGTATGGGGCACCCAGTGAGGATCGAACTCACTACTTAATTGCAATAGTGCTAGCGAGACAAGCTTGCTAACCATTACACCACCTCGTGGTGCCCCTAGGCGGCAATATAACCACTCACAATAATGTCTAACTTATTAATGAGGATTGGGACATACCCATTAATGTTAATAGGTATGTATATATATAACATAAAGCAAGAAAAATTAGGTTTACATATTAATATGGATCAAAAACAGAAAGCATTTTTCATGCAAAACTCTTCAGACATGGAAATTTGTCAGCACTAAATTGACACTTTTGGGCGGAGAGTAACCCAGCCAAAGCTCCGCCAAAGGGTAGAGTCTCGATTGGGGAAAACTAGGCATTCAATTTTTGACCAAGCTAATAGGCTTGAATTTACCCACATTGAAAAAGCCTTGTGCCACATTTTGTCCCAAGTGATAAATTGGAGAAAATGTTAGATTTAAATATTTTTCATGTATGCTTCCGCTGGCCACGCAATCTCTGTGGTGACCCCCATGTGTCTTGAGGGTCATAAATTGTCCACCTTTTAGATTAGATGATGTATTGTCAAGTATTATTTATTTTTGACGACTATTTTTTTCCTTTTCATTTCAATTGCTTCATTGCTATTAGCAGTATGATTACTAGTAATATTATCGAGAACTTTCCTGAGGTCAATCATTGACAAGCATTATTCATTTTTGACTAGGCGTTCTTTCATCTTCATTTTAATTGCTTTACTTCCACTAATAGCAATATAATCTGGAATTTGGAATAGATGACGTACTATCAGGCATTAGTTATTTTTGACAAGGATTTATATCGTCTTCATTTGAACTGTTTTATTTCCACTAATATTATTATTAGTAGTAATATTGTCTGTAATTTTAATTAAATGAAGCATTGTCAAATATATTAAATCATAAAGAATGTCTGCCTAAAAATGAAGCCGGATGTGACAGAAAGCGCATATATCGTCATAAATAAAATGAAAAGTTAATTTAACTAGAAGATATGGCAGATAATTAAAGAAAGAATAAGAATACAAAGGTCATGATATTGTCAGAAAAGCAATGAAAGTAAAAATACATGACCAACAAAATATGATATAATATTCTGGGTTTTGTTTTAAAGTCATGAATATGAAAAATACTCGTTTTAGAGAGATAAGTAGAGGTTTTATAAAAAGGGATCAGAGTCTTTTTTATTGATATACAAAATGAAAAGGATTATTATTATATTTTATTAGCATTTCATTTGTTGTTCAGATGTGAGAGTGGATTAGCAGTTTAACGGTACGGTTGTTGGTTGTTTTTTTATGGCATATCAACCTCGGCGGGTCATTTATTGCCAACTAATTTTTTTTTATTTATTTATTGCTGGTAATATCTTTTTCTTTCAACAATTTTTTGTTGTTTTTTATATAAGTTTTGTGTATAGTAATATTCTTTTCTTTTCGAGTATCAAGATTCATTGGGATTTGTTCTTAAGTGCAGGGTTCCCAAGTCCTACCCTTGTTATTTAACCCATAACTGGAGGGACGGGACGGATTAATACCTTGCCCATGGGTATTTGTGCGTAAGTGAATGCAGAGATTTCAACTGGAATTCGAACTCGGCTCACCGATTTCTCTTTCCGAGCCAATATCCACAGCACCACAACGTACATCCCTCACTAAACGCTTACAGCATTCATGGCACGGAAAATGAGATCAAATTCTGATAATAGTCTTGTCTCCACTGTTCTCTAATGTATTTGGGCAAGACATGGAGACATAGTTTCTCCACATCCGCATTTTTCTTTGGTAGGATTGAGCTCTGAATATTTCGATATCGACCAGATGAGGAAAATCACAAAAACAATGAACTCAAAATTAGCCCATCTCTAATAGTTATGATTAAAAGAGCAACTTGAAAAAGCAGTTTGCTAAAATTTGATTGGTTGGGACGAAAGGGAAAGAATTACAGGATTACAGTTCCATTTTATTGCAACAACAGTCATTCTCTGGAACGTTAACAGGAATAAAAAGAACATTTCATTAAAACTCAAAACTATATTTTATGTGAAGTCTCTGTTACTACGGTTTCATACGAATATTGCCTTGTATTATTTTTTTCGAATGTTTCCTTAAATACGTTTATAGTACTGGTCATAATATTAACAATTAATTCATTATTAATTCATTATTAAACAAATTATTGTCATTTGACAACTTCTTACAAGTAATTCATTTAAGAAATATGGGAAAAAATCTCCAATTTATCATTAAACGAAGTATTGGCATTTATTAACGAATTCCGGCTAGTATTTTATTCAACAAATTTGTCAGAACAATCTTTAATTCATTAGTCAACAAAATATTGTCATTTATTAATAACTTTTGACTTGTATTTTATACAAGAAGTGTGGGAGAACAATATTTAAATCATTATTGAACAAAGTATGTGCGTTGTGGCGCAGTGGATATCGACTCGGAACGACAAATCGGGGAGCCGAGTTCGAATTCCAGTTGAAATCTCTGCATTCACTTACGCGCAAATACCTTTGGGAAAGGTATTAATCCGTCACTTCTCTCCAGTTATGGGTTAAATAACAGGACTGATTGGTTCTAAAGCCTTGGCTGGCAACCATTCAACAGCAGAAAGCAATGGTAACCTTCTGCGGGATAATCTCCTTCCCAGTCAGTCATGTCTCTTTCGAGACATGATCGCCCAAGCGTGTATCACTTAACTGACTGATAGTCATTTATTAACAAATTTTGACTAGTATTTTATTTCAGAAATAAGGAAAACAATATTTTATTATTAACAAACTCTGACAAGTATTTTATTTAAGAAAAAGTGAGACAACGACCATTAAAATCGAAAAATTGTCTTTTATTAACAAATTTTGACTAGAATTTTATTTAAGAAAATGAAAGAAGAATTCATTATTAAACGAAGTACTGTCATTTAAGATCAGCCTCTGACTAGTATTTTATACAAGAAATATGGTTGAACAAACTTTAATTTATTATTGAAGGAAATTTTGTCATTTCAAACAACTTCTGGCCAGTATTTTCTACAAGAAACATGAGAAACCAATATTTAATTAATTATTAAACGAAGTATTACTAACTATTAACAACTTCACGCAAGTAATCCATTCAAGAAAGGTGGGTGAGCAATCTTTAATTCATTATTAAACAAAAAACAAAGTATTGCCATTTATAAGAACTACTGACTTGTATACTAATTAGTAAATATGAGGGTTATATCATGAATTCATTATTAACCAAAGCATTTCATTTATTAACAACTGGATATGTAGAAGAAAAATATTTAATCCTTTAGTAAACGAAATATTGCTATTTATTATACGTATATATAATATTTTATTCAAGAAATAAATGTTTGAGAACAAAAATGGTAATACATGTACGCAGCATACAATTACAGAATTTTAACGTAAACTTTTTCCTACCCACGAATTCATATATGACATTATCAGAATAAAATTTATGCAATCCAGTGTCAAACTTTCAAGACTGTATTATCTACAAGTTTGTAATATTCTTAAAATGACGATTATTTAACCATAAGGTGATCTGTAAGCTTGTTTAAGCGTACAGGTCACCTTGTCCGAACATCTTGGAGAATATGGATTAACTAATAAAAAAAGTGAACTGAATGTTGCTTTTAATAAAGAATTGTAGATGTCTTTCGCGTCAAGAAGAAAAAATTAGAAGGACAAAAACTTATGAGAGATAACATTTAAAAAAATTTGCTTTTCTAAGAAATGATGTCAGGTTTGACAGAAAGAAAAGGACAAGAACAATATTCATTCTTGGATAAAATAATAGATTCCATTTAACATATCCTCAATGATGCTGGATGCGACATTTTAAGAAAAGCTGATAGTAATACAATAGATAGAAAATGAATAGACACCATTTAAAAATCAAAACAAAACTCATCGTCATTAGATTTGTTTTCCGCATTGGAATCTTATTTTCCAACTTAATTTCTAATCTGTTATTGCAAATGGTTTCCTAGTGTCTTAGCTTTTTTCATCTGAGAAATGGATGTGTAGTACTGATAGCAGACACAGAAAGGAAACTACAAGACCTCCTACAGAAGGTAGCTGAAAATAGTGACAAGAAAGGACTACAAATAAACTGCAAGAAAACCGAATGGATGGTTATCAGTAAAAAGGACAGCCCAATATGCCAAATAGAGGTGGAGGAGACTAAAATCAAGCAGGTACAAAAATTTAAATACCTTGGAAGTGTTCTAACAGAAGACGGAAAGTTCAACACAGAGATCCGAAAGAGAATTGGCATGGCGAACGAAGTATTCCAGAAGTTGAGTAAGAAACAGAACAATTTCGCTAGAAACAAAGATGTGATGTCAGTTTTTCAATATGGCAGTGAATGCTGGGCAATATCATCGAAGATGAAGGAAAAACTTGAAGCAGCTGAAATGTGCTTCTACAGAAAGATGCTTCGAATATCATGGATCGAGCATGTAAGCAATGTTGAGGTTTTGGAAAGGATGGAAACGAAAACAAAATTATACTGAGAATCAGGAAGAGAAAGCTGAAGTTTCTGGAACAGTGGGGCTTGGAGAACCTGATACTAACAGGCCAGATAAAGGGAAAAAGTGACAGAGGAAGGCAGCGGATAACATATTTGAAGGGGCTGAGCAGGTGGATGACAGAACGAGAGTTGCGTGGTGTAACAGGAGAAACTTTGCTAAGAGCCACCATAGATAGGGAGACGTGGAAATTCATGATCGCCTACGTCCTGAAAGGACAGGGCATATAGAAGAAGAAGAAAAAGAAGTTTGTTTGATGTGAAAAATTTTGTTTTTTATTATAGAAGTTCTGGTTATTTTTACTTGGTCTACAGCTCGCTTTGTTGGAAGTAGCGTTTTGGATTCATCCGAAGATGATAGCAAAGCCATTAACAATAAACGTTATCGCGTTATGATTGTAAATCAGCACTATGCGACTAAGACGTATCTAGCATCGAAGAATTTAGTTTCTATTTTGATGATCGCCTCCTTTAGGATAATGGCGTTGAGAACTAAATTCGCCGCCAACGTGATACAGGATACAGGATACAGGACTAGAAATTCTGAGTTTCATCAAATCCTGTTTCCGTCGTTCATTCTCAGTCGTCGTTTGGCTTTGCAAAATTTAGTTGAAGGTGAAGGAAAATCAGAGTGGAAGAAAGTGCCGATGGCGTGAATTCGTTTAAGGCGAATATCAATTTGCCAGGAAGCGACCCACACACTTGATTTAATGACCTTCCTCTGCGGCTCATATGCAACTATTTACTCAAGTAGAAAAATAACTTTTGCTCGAGTAATTTTCTAAAGTTATATTTGTTCCTATTTTATTTTGCGTTGTATGTTTAAAGTCTGTATTTCTTCTTAGTAATTCCAATGTTCATATTAAAATACTTAATACACATATGAACTAAACACAAACAAGTACAATTTACTGGAAGTAAATTGAAAAACATTTAACACGATATTTTTCTCAACTTGAGCAAACGTAATCCCCCATATATATATATATATATATATATATATATATAAAATAAAATAAATTTCGAAGTTCAAAGCCGCTGAATGATCATTTTAAACTAACAAATATCAATATTTGTAAATATTTTTTCAAATTAGTAGAAAAAAATTTTAATAACAGCAATCCTTTACGAAAAATTTTTAATAGGAATACTCTAAAAATTAGTTGCTCTTGTACCCCAAATATAGCCAATACTATAAATCCGCATAATAGGCAAATTATAGAGAATTTATGCAATACTGACTCTGGGTCCGGAATTTTAAATGAATGCAATTGTAGCTCTGTGGTTGCCTGCCCGGTGGAGGGCAAATGTAAATCCACCCAGGTAATTTATGAAGCTCACATTTCACCATCCAACAACAAGAAAAATTACCGGACTTATATTGGTATGTCCGCGGGGCCTTTTAAGCATATATATATATATAAAGGAAAACTCAACACATCATTTCAATTGGTTATAAATTATAATTAATTTCTATGAGCTTAATTTGCTCATTTCATCAGACCATACAATATTCCTTCCAATTGGTACCAAAAATTATGCCGGAATCTTTTTTGTACCAAATGGAAGGAAGATTCTGTGGTCTGATGAAATGAGCTAATTAAGCTCATAGAAATGAATTATAATTTATAACCAATTAAAATGACGTGTTGAGTTTTCCTATATATATATATATATATATATATATATATATATATATATATATATATATAACATAGAATACTTGGTATATAAGTCAGATAAATTCCGATAGAGACGAACTCGAAAGAACTCAATGTTAAATTTAATTATTGAAAATTAACAGAGTAATATAATTTAGAAAAAATTTAGATATTCTACAATTTTATGGGTAATAGGTAGTTCGCAGGCAAACCTTGCTGGGTCTGACGCGTAGCAAGGTTTGCCTGCGAAATACGTATTACCCATGAAATTGTAGAATATCTAAATTTTTTCTAAATTATATATATATATATATATATATATATATATATTTAGAAATTATAACAAAAATATGTTATAATATCACGACAAAAGTAGCTATTTTGTTTCGACACTACTTGTGTCTTATCAAATGGTGAGGTTTATTTCAATTTTTTGACCCTTTAAAACTATTCAACTTGAAATAAACCCTATCACTTGATAAGACAGTGTCGAAAAGTAGTGTTGAAACAAAATAGCTACTTTTGTAGTGATATTATAACATATTAATATTATAATTTCTAAATAAATATTATTAGCTCTATATTGTATTGAGCACTTTTTAAGAATAGTGTTTCTTTGCATACGGAATATTATTCCATCCATACCTACCATATATATATCCGAGTGAATATAGAACGAAAAAAGAATTCTTACAACGTCCAAAACATTAATTTAAACCGTGCTCGATATATAATATATAGAGCTGTGAATATTTATTATGAATTATATTTTAGAACATGTACATAATTCTATATATATATCCGCTAGAAAGGTACGATTGTTTCGACACTGACTTTGCACACCGCCTGATGAGACATTGAAATTTCAATGTCGAAACAATCGTACCTTTGTAGCGGATATATATAGAATGATTATGTACATGTTCTAAAATATAAGTTATAATATATATTAATATATATATATATATATATAACTCTTAAAAAATCAGGGACCAATTTGATGCTTGTATTTATATATTGAACATGATCCGCTTCTAAACTGATAAAATAATTCTGTGTTTCTCGTCTAAATATAAAAGAAGTCTGCTGAGCATTGAGAAAACGGTCTAGAAAATGGGTGCATTTGCAGTGATGGTCTCCAAGCACGATCTGTCTTTTTTCAATCCATATCTAAAAATGAAGAAACCATATAGAAAACAAAACGCTTCTTCAAAGTTAATCTTGTGTAAGTTGTGTAATATTTCTAAGGAAATTTCCTCATGCGTTTCTCACACTGCACAGTATTTCCAGTTGGCCTACCATTTCTTAACGAATTCATTGACTAATTTTCTGGCAAAAGTGTTTCGATTCACACGGAGAACCTATCTATACCATTCACAGTAATCGTTGTTCAATGGTGTCGCTCCATGATTTCTGTTTAGTTCATTGATAAAACGTTTCGTTGCTTATTGTTTGGGATCATCGGACATCGAATAACTTTCTTAGAGGTTTAGGATGAATACAATAAATTTTTCTATCAATTTTTGATGTTCTTAAGTTGTTTCACACTCACACTCCACCCACGTCTATTGAACAGGTGAAGAGGCTCATCCCTTGTTTCCTGTTTAGGATGTGGTTTTCCGGCTTTCTCTTTTCCAATCTTTTCACTCTTTTCTTTTTTTCTTTTTTTTTTTCAATTGGAGTAGATAAACGAAACTATCGCCCGGTTCACACTCCACTCACGTCTATTGAACAGGTGAAGAGGCTCATCCCTTGTTTCCTGTTTAGGATGTGGTTTCCGGCTTTCTCTTTTCCAATCTTTTCACTCTTTTCTTTTTTCTTTTTTTTTTTCAATTGGAGTAGATAGACTAAACTATCGCCCGGTTCACACTCCACCCACGTCTATTAAACAGGTGAAGATGCTCATCCCTTGTTCCCTGTTTAGGATGTGGTTTCTGGCTTTCTCTTTTCCAATCTTTTCACTCTTTTCTTTTTTCTTTTCTTTTTTTCAGTTGGAGTAGATAGACTAAACTACCGCGCGGTTCACACTCCATCCACGTCTATTAAACAGGTGAAGATGCTCATCCCCTGTTCCCTGTTTAGGATGTGGTTTTCGGCTTTCTCTTTTCCAATCTTTTCACTCTTTTCTTTTTTCTTTTTTTTTCAATTGGAGTAGATAGACTAAACTATCGCCCGGTTCACACTCCACCCACGTCTATTAAACAGGTGAAGATGCTCATCCCCTGTTCCCTGTTTAGGATGTGGTTTTCGGTTTTCTCTTTTCCAATCTTTTCACTCTTACGTAGCCCCCTGCGCATCAGTGGCGTTACCGCCTTGCTCGGGGTGATATGACTAAAAACAAATACACCGTATTTGATTATATAAAATACTTCCTTTCCCACCAAAAGGCAAAACAATATCCCAGAGTCTTATAGACTGAGGGTGGGCATCTGGTGGCTAATACCTATCCTCGTTCTAAGACTAACTCCGTAATATTTTAATATTAAATATAAATGGAAAGTTTTATAGACATTAAATAGTAACGTTCAAGAATTATTGATTGAAAAATGACTTGTTTTGACACTTGTCAGTTCAATGCTAGGCTACCCGGGGTGGCAGCTAATGAAATAAAACTGAAAAATCTCAGGGAGCCGTTATAGATGCGTGTAGATAGGTTGAAGTTAATGGTTAGGGTTGGCGTGTGCTTTGTTAGTCTTCAAGTAATTTTAAAAAAAGTCGATTATCATTGAATTAGTATCATCTATACCATCACTAATCTACTGATTACACCATTTTTATCTTCATTATGTTGAAAATATCAGGACAATTTGAGAAAAAAATACGAAACAATACCTGAAGATCATAAAAATGAAGGAGATGAAGGCCAAAAAATATATGAGCTGAAATGTTGCATAAATTAGTTACAGTTTATGAGAGAGAGAGAGAGAGAGAGAGAGAGAGAGAGAGAGAGTGAGTGTGTGTGTGTGTGTCGGTCTTGATCACTTGTGACTTCCGTTTATCAAATTTCACACTTAGTATGTTTTGCAGACACATTTTAAATCAAGGCTGATAACGTCAAGCTCGCCCTCAAGAAGGCACCTGAAAAATCGACTATATACACTCAATGTCTCTATCACTTTCACACACAAACACGCACACATACACACACACACACACACACACACACACACACATATATATGTAGATATATGATATTGAAGTCAGTAACCAGCGCAGATAGTCCAGGCTGACGATTGTTTTTAAGCATGAAACAGACTGTCTCCGCTGGATGTTGACTTCATTGTCTACTTTTATATTTTCATACTTCTATCTCTGACACTGACAACTTTAACTCATAAAACATGGCATACCTTAAAAGTATATTTCTATCATATATATATATGACGCACACACACACACACACACACATATAATGTGTGTGTGTGTGTGTGTGTGTTCTATTCGAATGAAATGCATCCAATTATAATATACTGGTTCTTTTTTGGTAATTTTTAGATTGGCTTAGCATCACATATGGGATGAATTGATGCTCGGCGTACTACCGTCGTTTCTTTGTAGTGTGCTGTATTGGTTGTCTTCAGGCTAGTACCCCAGTGTTGCACCATCTCTAATTCACGCTGAAAGTCAAAAGCCATTTTTTCACCTGATGAAATGTTTTCTTGTAAAAATAAATGTAACAATGCGATAAAATCTGTATTATTATCTCCAACAGGGAAATGTTGTCGACTACTCGTCAGTTAGGAAGAGACCACTATAAATGAAAGAACTCTATCCACTGTTACTCGCTGAGGAATCTTAGAGGAAGAATTATTTTTGTCAAAAAAAGATCTCTTTTTCGCTAGTTGCTGGTTAATCCTTTTACGAACCAATGACAATTCGTTACCACATCCTGCTACTGTTACTTTTTACGAACCAATGACAATTCGTTACCACATCCTGCTACTGTTACTTTTGACGAACCAATGACAATTCGTTACCACATCTTGCTACTGTTACTTTTTACGAACCAATGACAATTCGTTACCACATCCTGCTACTGTTACTTTTGACGAACCAATGACAATTCGTTACCACATCCTGCTACTGTTACTTTTTACGAACCAATGACAATTCGTTACCACATCCTGCTACTGTTACTTTTTACGAACCAATGACAATTCGCTACCACATCCTGCTACTGTTACTTTTTAAGAACCAATGACAATTCGTTACCACATCCTGCTACTGTTACTTTTTACGAACCAATGACAATTCGTTACCACATCCTGCTACTGTTACTTTTTGCTTGCAAAACTTGTGATTTTCAAATTACTCTGATATATCGTATTTCAGAAACACGACATATTTTTGACTTGTGCTGCTGTCTATTAGGTAAGAGATATTTTCTTTCTAATTTTTAAGTTCAAATCATTATTCTACACTTACAATGTAAGAGGCAGAGGCGGATCTTGATCGTATGACAGTAGAAGACGAAACATCTACCCAATCAGCTGAGTGATTGGTAAAAATAACGTCTGACATGAAATGCGTATAATACAGAAAGGTATCATTGAATAGCTCTATGCGGTAATTAGCCGCTCGTTGATATTCATCGAGAAAAAACAATACATAGGTGACTAATGTGTTGCAACAGTGGTGATATAATTTAATATGACAATCTATGTGCATGCAGACTGCACCGAAACCTTACTCCATCCAAGATTATTATTTGTTTTATTTTGCATCTGCTGTATACCCCTTGTAGTTACATGAGAGAATTACGTTCGAAGAAAATATACATAGCCAATGTTGGTAACTATACTATTGTGCAAATGAATTGAAACAAAACGAATAATATTTTCGTAGGATCTTTCACACTATCCCTGATTATGTACACGTCGTCTCTTGCGTTTTTTTTTATCTTCCGACTGCATTTTTCTTTATGTTCTGGATTGATACATCCAGTTTGTTTCTTCGCCTTGATGATACGACTGACAGTTGAAAGACTGGCACGAACAATATCCGCAATCTCTCTGTAAGGCTTGCCAGTGTGTTCGTGCAGCGTCACAATTTCCATACGCTTCCTTGGAGTAACATCCGTCACAGACAATGACCTCAGAACAACTCATCGACAGTCGAGACAATAGTGCCTGGGAGTGATAAAAATCTGATCAATCAAGGATGACGTAATATTTTCAGAGAAAAAATCCATCATACAGCTCGAAAATAGATTCATATTTCTGTAAATAAAGTAATCTGAGGAAAAAATGGTTGTTGGTTTGTTTTTATGGCATATCAACCTCGGTGGGTTATTTATTGCCAATTAAATTTTATTTATTTATTGCTGGTAATACCTTTTTCTTTCAACTATTGTTGTTTTTATATAAATTTTGTGTCTAGTAATACTTTTCGAGTATCAAGATTCATTGGGATTTGTTTTTAAGGGTAGAGTCCCCAAGTTCTACCCTGTTATTTAACCCATAACTGAAGGGAAGGGAGGAATTAATACATTTCCCAAGGGTATCAGTGCTTAAGTGAATGCAGGGTATTCAACTGGAATTCGAACTTGGCTCACCGATTTCTCTTTCCGAGCCGATATTCACTGCACCACAACGGACATCCGTCACTAAACGCTTACAGCACCTGATATTCCCAAGTGGTCACCCATCTAAGTATTCACCAGGCTCAACGTTGCTTAACTTCGGTGATCGAGCAAGAACCGGTGTATTCAACGTGATATGGCCGTAAGCTGGAAAAAAAAGAGATTACACCCCGTAACATCAGTGGGTCTAAACTGACTGTATCATGAAAAAAAGGAAATTAAAGCAGTTGTTTCAATTAATTTGCACAAAAGTGCATTAGAGAAAAAAAGTTGTTTTGTCGCTGAAAAACCTAATTTATCTAATAATGCTATGGCTCCCTCTAGCTGTTTTAGCTTATGTGCAAATGAATTAGAGTCAATACTTTTAGAGCGAAAATACATAGAAAGTAGTGAAGACCATGGTAAAAAATATATTTAAAAACTTGTTCTATACCCTTTTTTTTAAATTATTTTTTCAGTATCCGTTTTTTTTTCTGTTGAAATAAACAGAACAATTATTTTCGCGATGCGTGTATGTTGAACACGATGGAGAGCAAGCAAGTCCTGCAGGCCATTAGTACTGTAGTGTGTTCTATTTTCAATTGGTAAACAATACTTGTTGTCTCGAACCAGACTTAACTCTGTATGGTAGGTAATTCTAGAAACGTTTGTTTTTGTATACGTATGTTGCAATAACATTTCTTGAATATAGAAAAAACATTAAAAAAAAATTAAATGCTATTTATATTCTAAAAATACAAGTGATACATTTAGTCAGATCATCTTGGTTATACTGCCTGATGCACCCCCCTCCCAACGCCGGTCAAATCCAATTATCATCCACTTATTGATAATTATTAACATATACAGTATGAATATGTTTCTATGCAGGTGGCCGTGAGTTTGCTTATGTGGATGGTCTCAGCTCTCTCTGTCTCAATATCTAACCCTCTTTTCACATCTCTCTCTCTCTCTCTCTCTCTCTCTCTCTCTCTCTCTCTCTGTGAGTATGGTAATGTGCCCGTCGATTTTGATGCATGAATGTCCAACAAAATATTCAGTGCGGGTGTTAATGCCTGCTGTGACATTATGATGATGCTTCCTCTATCTTGCTTCCCGTAGACGGTCAATCAAACGGTTTATCCAGTACAACTGCCTCAAATATTGAGGAATATGTGTTGACAGCTGCAAGATTTATACATCAGCCAAATCTTGGTGATATTCCGCTTATATATATATATATATTTATATATTTCCGGATATTTACTGGAACCATGTACATATTATCACTGGACATTCATTTATTTGTGGACGACCTTATTCAAGAAATTTTTCCACTTCTTCTGTGCAACCAAAACATTTTGCATTCCAATAACGTAGCAAATAGAAATTAGGACACAGGCTGGGGCCTGATCAACCTTGGCTGGGTCAACCTGGGGAGAAGGTATGATGTTTGTAAAGGACCGAAACCGTCAATGAACCAGGGTAGCATCACTGATGATGTGTCCTAACTGTATCTAAATGATGTATTTTTCAAATATATATATATATATATATATATATATATATATATAAGCTCTCGCAATCTGATTGAGCACTCTGGAAGAATGGTAGACTTTGAAAAACAGTAGCTACTCTGGCATCTACGCATCCTTCATTCAGCAATGAATTAGAGCACTCTCAGCTATTGGGCGTGCATAATGATAATATACACGCTAAATAGTCTGCCTATTTCTAACGAGCGCCCGTAGCTCAGAGGTAGAATCGCCGACCGACGCCAATGCGGTCGGGTTTCAATCCTGGGTAAAAGGCAATCGGCTGTCTAACCGTACTGATGAGCTGTGATAGAGCGAAACAGATCTGTGTACGGATAACTATATATATATATATATATATATATATATATATATATATAGATAGATAGGTGTGAGTTTCTAACCATGGGTTTCACGCTCTTGCGATCGTCAGACAAACTGATTAATCTTTTAAAAAATTGCCTATATGTAGGGCTGCGCATATTGGTGTATTTTTGTGGAAGTGGGAAGAAGATTTGTCGTCATGAGAGACGCAGATATATATACACATTTGTACACCCACTGACGTGCACAAAAACACACACACGCGCGTCCTCCCACCGGGGCTCACACAAATATATATGCGAACCATACGGGGCTCTGCATATATATGTATATGTGTGTAGTTGAGCACATGCATACACATTCGGTTGGTGTATTCGAATAGTGTAGTGATGTCAACGCGTGGACAGTTGTCGATTTCTCGTATGTACATATATACGTATGATGGGGTCTGTGTGAAACTATGATAGGCAAAAATTGCTATTATTTTATTTAAGGTTGTATTGTTATTTTTTATTTTTAAGTCGGTTATTAGCTTGTTTTTTTGTGGCTGCGCATATTTAAATGGTAAACATTCTACTTTGTAATGTTTGTTAGTTTTTACGTGGTGGTATTAATTTTACTACGGCAGAGAGGAGTAATTTACGTTAATAATGATTGCGGACTAATACGGTGATAGTAATATTTGATGATAATAACAGTTGTGGTAGCAAATAGACATTGTAAAGCGGTAGTAGTGATTAGAAATGGTGGTGTAATGATAATAACAACAAATGCAATTATTATGGTGGGAGTTTGAACGAGAGAATAATTGATAGGATTATGTCATCAGCGTTTTTTTTTATGCGTTTGGTATAAATTGTGATAATAGGTATTTATTTTCATGTCTGCATTTGGAAATTAGTTCTGATCTCGTGTTTAGTAAGTTCTTTTGTGGGGTATGAGATATAATTGCTACTTTTTCATGTAGGCAAAGTAGGCATTTTTTGTAATGTTGTTGTAAGCAGGTGTTTTTTCAGTATTTTCCAGCTTATTGTTGGTGAAATATTTCTGTCTTCGATCGCCTGATGACACCACTCATGGTAGAAACCTGAGTAGCGAAATAACTTGTTTAAAAATGGAAAATATTAAAAAGTTATACAATATATTTGTATCGAACACTTTAATACAAATGTGTATTGGTCTAACCCTATTATGACTAAAAACTAAGTATTAATCAACACTATATATATATATATATATATATATATATATATATATATATATATATATAGCGTAGAATACTTGGTATATAAGTCCGGTAAATTTCGATAGAGACGAGCTGAAAATAACTCAATGTTAAATTTATTTATTTCATTTAACAGAGTAATATAATTTAGAATAATTTTTTAGATATTATACAATTTCATGGGTAACGCATATTTCACAGCTTAAAGAAAGATGCTTGTTAGACCCAAAAGATACAGCAACTAATAATAATCAAAATAATCCCAAAAAATGTTTTAATTTTTTATATTTTATTTATTTTCTTTTATAAGTTTTAAGAATTTTAACTATATTTATAATATAATATTACTAGTGATTATATTTTAATTTATATTAATAAGTATGATTTATAATTTATTTTTTACCGTAAATATATCACATTATATTTAAAAGTAAATTTTAATGTTAAATTTCCATGTCATGTTTTTCTAAGAAAGCAGTTGAATTGCAGTTAAAGCTGATGTCGATCTAAGAAGTAAACTTTTCTCTTTATACTGTTCGTTCCCTTTCCCTTTCTTTGTCTTTCTCTTCTTATCAATTGTCTATATTTTTTCTTTGTCTTTCTCTCTTTGGGTTTTTTGAATGAGCGAGGAATTGTTTTTTTTAGATTACCGTTACAAATGTCTATTCTAAACACGGGCACGTGAGCGTCTGCGTGTAACTATTTTTCGGGATTATTTGGGGCGTTATTTTGATTATTATTAGCTGCTGTATCTTTTGACGAGCAGCTTTCTTTAAGCTGTGAAATACGCATTACCTATGAAATTGTAGAATATCTAAAAAAATTATACATATATATATCATCATGCTGTCATAATTTTAATCGTCAGCTTGTATATATATATATTTATAAAGGAAAATTTAGCACATCATTTAAATTGGTTATAGATTTTAATTCATTTCAATGAGTTTAATTAGCTCATTTCACCAGACCGCACAATGTATTCCTTCCATTTGGTACAAAAATTTTGCCGGAATAAGAATTTTCTTTAATTAAAGAAAAGGATTAAATAAATATAAAAATAAAAATAAGAAGGAAAAGAGAAAAGGGTAAAGAGGGTCAGGACTTAGGCATTGGCGTCAGATCGGCTGGGAGTGTTCAGACCAGTCCTGAAGAGGTTGACCTCTGAAGAGATACGTGTGTATGTGTGACCCCATAAACTAACTCACCCATTTATACTAACTTATATCTATATATACATATGCGTACTTTCTCACATATACTTACAAATGTGACTTTGTATATGCTTATACATACTTACCCGTCTACCATTATTTCTGTCTACATACGAATCTTGCGTTCAGAACTCACAGATATACATTTTATAAAGACGAGATTTCCTCGCGTATAAATAGCGTTATATATATATATATATATACATATATATATATATATATATATTTTTTTTTTTTTTTTTAAACATTTCACTCCAAGCAAGGTATTCCACTGCCACTATTGCGCATGGGGCTACATAGAGGACAGTAAAGAGAAGGAGTGGTTAGACATAGGAAATGTCAGGAGGAAGGTGACAGATGGGTAAGGATACTGAGGATGGGGGTTGGTCAGATGGGAAGAGTGTTTGAAAGAATGGGAGCGAGTTGGTGTGTTAGAAGGTGTCTATTGACCTTACCTTTAAACTCCTGGAGATTTTAGCTGTCGGAGAAGCAATCATGTGGTAGGAAATTCCACAGTCGGGAAGTGCGAGAAAAGAAACTGTTGGAGTAGAAGTTGAGGTTGCATTTTATCGGTTTCACCGTAAAAGGGTGGGATCTAGTTGCTAATCTAGTATCTCGTGCAAATTCGTATCTAGGGGGCACCAGTGATCTAAGTTCATCAGAGCAGAAGCCGTGAAAGTATTTATAGAAGAGACACAGGGAAGCCACGTCGCACCGGTGGGAGATAGACTGCAGGCGGTCTGCCAAAGTCGGTATCTATCACATTACAGACCCTCCTCTGTACCTTATCGAGAAGCCCGAGGAGAATAGCAAGGGCACCCGACCAGATATGCCAGCAGTATTCAATGCACGGTCGGATGGTAGATTTATATATGTGAAGGATAGATTTAGATGGAAAAAAACTTCCGGGCCCTGCACTGAGAACCGACTTTCATAGCAACGGATTTAGCAATGAATTCGTTATAGTCATTCCATTTGAGGTCCGCTGAAAGTGTGAGACCAAGGAGGCGTAGTGTTTTACTCTCTGGGAGGCAAGCCTGGTCCATTCTAATGGGAGGTAGGTGCGATTGTCTATGATGGTTAATTGAGAGTAGCTTCGTTTTAGAAGCATTAAAATATATAATTATGCTAGTAATTCACAGACATACTCCCAAATTACACCTATATTTTCATATTTCCATACATCCTCACATCCATACGTATATATGCTCATAAATGTGTTCATCATACCTACACTTATCGCTCTATATCCACATACAATTATTGTGTTCACACACTCGCAAATCTATGAGGAACAGATTCACGTATACCTGTATACACATCCGTATATATATATATATATATATATATATATATATATATATATAAGTATACGAGCAACTTTTTATATACCTTTATACCTTTATGCATAAAGACAATGTACGTCTGTGTACACTTAACTCCCAAACTTTTCCTACGTCTTAATAAACATTACACATATATATATCCATATATACCGGCATACCTCATTTGGATTGTTGATACTAACCTGTACGCATATGGGTACGATGATCAGTACATGAATGTATAATCAGTTCAAGAATGCACAATTGACTGCATCTAAAATGAACATAACCCACATATAATCAGGTGTTCTCACATGATGGAAAAACGTATACGTAATTAGGTCCATTCTTATGTATAAAATACACTTATACTTAGGTGCCCCCTTATATACACAATAATACATACAATAATATATATAAACATGCACAAAATTCTATAGAAGCATGCACAAAATTAGGTGCACCCATATATATGAGAAACATATCTCACCTTACATTAAGTTGCCCCATTATACACGTGAAATATTTATGCCGAAGTCATTATAGTGAGCTCATTTCCAATTGCATAGTTCATGATAGGATATTTCTTTTAAAACTTCGTACACCAAAAATATAATGTCATTGTGTACTTAGATTGGCATGTCAACCCATTTTATAATAGGTCCTTACCCTCACTTCGATGGTCTGTAAATCCTCCAACGAATGATCCACACAAATGCGAAAGAGCTGGCAAGTGTGTCGGAACGGGGTGATTCTAAGATTTTATGTGTTAGACAGTTTAAATTTATTTTTATGAAAGCATTTGAAAATTATTTCATTTCTCTGAGTTAATAATTGCCTAGATTCTCTAAATTTGAAAATACTAATCTTTTCGTCTAAGCATAAATGGCATCTGCTTCTAAAGCTATTGGGGGTTTGAGATCTCCTTATAATCTTCCATTCAATCTGAGGTGAAAGATTTCTGTCTTCTAATTTCCAGAAATGTTTAGAGAGAGCGGTTTGATGTTTTAGGTGGGGTTTAGAAAATGATTGAGTGTGATTTTTTTTTTAATCATTTCACCCCGAGCAAAGCGGAAAACGCCACTGATGTGCAGCGGGCTACATAAATGTAAAAAGATTAATTAGAAAAGAGTGAGGAGTACAAACTAGTTAGAAAGGAACACTAGAAAGCAGGTGTGATGACAGATACATAGGTGGAGAGAAAGGGAGGGTTATACAGGGGTGGGGAGAGAGCTAGATTCCAGTGGTTAATAGATGAGTATTGACTTTGCATTTAAATTTCTGGAGGTTGTAGCCGTCAGGAAAGCAAGAATACGGGAGCGAGTTCCACAGGCGGGAAGTGCGAGAGAAGAAGCTGAAGGAGTAGAATTGTCGTCTGCATTTGGCTAACCTGACTGTGAATGGGTGGGACCCAGATGCCAGTCTGGTTGCACGAGTAAACACCTGTTGAGGAGGCATCAGTGACTTAAGTTCGTCCGAGCAGAAGCCATGAAAGTATTTATAGAACAGACAAAGGGAGGCCACCTTTCGACGATGGGGAAGTGGCTGCAGTCGAGCCGCCAGATCAGTACCTATCACATTACAGACTCTCCTTTGGAGCCTGTCAAGAACACTGAGGAGAACGGCAGGGGCACCTGACCATACATGGCAGCAGTACTCCATGCACGGACGGATGGTTGACTTGTATATATGCAGGATGGATTCAGGTGGAAAAAACATCATGGATCGACATAGTGACCCAACCTTCTTAGCAGTAGATTTTGCTATGGATTCAATATAGTGGTTCCATTTGAGGTCTGAGGACAGGGTAAGTCCGAGGAGGCGTAGTGTATTACTCTCCGGGAGAATCGCTTGGTCCATGCTTATGGGAGGCAGGAGAGATTGCCTGTAATGGTTGACAGACAACAGCTTGGTCTTAGATGAATTGAAGTTGACAAGCCACTTCTTGCCCCAATTCACCACAGAGTGTAGATCCCGTTCAAGGTCAGCAGCGAGATTATGTCTGTCCGCCACGACAGGTTTCTTACTGGTGCGGGAGCATATTGTAGTGTCATCTGCGTAGATGCCTACTTGGGACTTGATCTCATCTGGGAGGTCGTTGATGAAAATAAGGAAGAGCGTCGGGCCCAGGATAGAGCCCTGTGGGACACCAGCATTCGTGCTGTAGGACGAAGAGGTACGCCCATTCAGAACGACCTTCATTTTGCGGTTATTTAAGAAACATTGGATTAGGTCAAGCAGGCGACTGGTAATACCATAACCGCGTAGTTTGCATAGGAGGCCAGAGTGCCAAACCCTGTCGAAAGCCTTTGAGATGTCCAGAGCAACCGCGCGAGCCTTGTCAGACGCATCAAGGACCTGTAGCATGTACTCCGTCACGGTTGTTAGCAGGTTGGCCGTGGACCTGGCAAAGCGGAATCCATATTGCCTGTCGGAGAACAGTTTGTGGGCGGTGAGATGATGAACTATTTCAGCATTGATTATAGCCTCGAATACTTTCCCGAATATCGGTAGAAGACTGATAGTTCGATAGTTGGATGGGTCCGAGGGTTCACTACAATTCTTAAATACAGGAACGGCTGAAGAGAACTTCCAGCATGCAGGAAAGCAGGAAGCAGAAAGGCAGTAGTTAAATAGTTTAGAGAGGACAGGGAAAAGTTCAGGAGCACACCTCTTAAGGACTATCACCGGGATTCCATCGTCTCCACAAGCCTTATGGGGGTCGAGTTTTGAAATTACTCTGGATACTACGTCGTGCAGTTTGTCCTCAGTTCTAATAGGGAAGTCGGGTGGGTGTACTCCGGACGAGTCGAACGTGGAGTTGGATGAGAATCTGTGGGCAAAGCACTCAGCTTTGTCCGCAGATGACGTGAGAACCTTAAATCCGTGGATTAAAGGAGGTATTGAGGATTTCCTATTGTTGAGCACTCGTTTACAAATCCTCCAATAGTCCTTGGAGCCGAACTTGCGGTCAGCTATATGTTGTCGCATTCTCTCAACAAACAACTGTTTGACGTCATTTAGGGTTCTCTTGCACTCATTGCGAGCAGATGTGAACAGGCGCCTATTGTGATCAGTTGACTGTCTCCGGAATAGACGGAAGTAATGGTTCCTCTGGGCAATGGCGGCTGAGCAGGCCGGAGAGAACCACGGAGAGGAATGAGGTTTTAAGCAATACTTAAAAGGTATAAAGGCATCAATGCCAGCTTTCACCCATGATGAGACCTCAGAGGCACAGTCATCAACTAATAAATCGAACACTTTTCCCCAAGGGACGTCGCAGAGGAAATCGCGAAAGGCATCCCAGTCAGCTTTTTGGTAGAGGTAGGAGGTCCTATAGGTAGGGGGCTCCTGGGGGGAGTGAGATTGGAAAGAAATACTGAGAGAGACTACAGCGTGGTCGGAGTTGCCGAGAGGGCAAAGCTGCGAGACTTGACAGGCGTCAGGCGCAGAGGTGAAACATATATCTAGCAGTGAGGAATGACCCGAGGGAGTGCTTGGGAAGCGAGTGGGGAAGTCCACCACTTGCGTAAAGGATTGGGAAATAGCAAAGTTCATGGCGTGAATGCCCGCTGAATCAGTAACGGCGTTTTCAAGCCACTCAGAGTGATGGGCATTGAGGTCTCCAAATACAAATATGTGAGCGAATGGGTGATAGGAAATAGCCTTATCTATGTTGTCAGCAATGCTATCTAGTAGGGAGCAGTCAGGAGAGGAGGGAGAACGGTAAAGAAAGAATAGGTAACTAACCGAACTGAGGAGAGACAGGCGGAGACATATGTATTGGTGGTCAGTAGATTCGAGTGAAGTCACCCTAACTATGGGGAGGTGTTCGCTGACAAACACCCAGCCCATGCATGTGGACAGTGGAATCCTTCCTTAAAAGGGGAAGATAACCAGGGATGAAGAGGTCAGAGGAAGGAATAGCTGAGTTGAGGTTAGTTTCGCAGAGCGCAAGGATGTCAGGGGACTTTTCATGCAGTAACGCTTCTACACTAGGAAAGTTAGTACGAATGCCTCGGATATTAGTGAAGGAGAGGTTAATAGGTTTAGGTGGTTTGGATTTAACTGGTTTATGGTAATTTCTGATTTGTTTAGTCATGATTCTGTTTGTAGAAAGGGACCTAGGGTAGAGGATACTGGCGGTCATTATCCACGATCTGTGCTGGGAGGGAAACTGGCTAGGGCTGCGACAAGGTGTGGCCTCGGGGTTGCCCACCGAAAGCGCTTGCAGGGACACCTATCCATGCGCGACATGGCACTACAAGAACCCCCATATTATACAACTGTTGATCAGAGCAGCCGCTCTTGACGCTACGCAAGAGTTAGGGATTCTAACTACCAGTCGGAAGCAGCAACCAGGAAACTGCCAACCCGGTACCCTCACAGTGATGAGCCGTTGCCACCAACCGGCCAGATCGCAGGAAACTCACGGAAGCACCAATACCAAGGTCTGAAGATAGAGAAGAGAAAGCCGGAAACCACATCCTAAACAGGAAACAAGGGGTAAGCCTCTACTCCAGTTCAATAGACGTGGGAGGAGTATTGACCGGGCGATAGTGTGACCTATCTACTCCTATTTAAAAAAAAAATAAAAAAATAAAAATAAAAACAAACAAACACACAAAACACAAACTTCCAAAAGGCGTTATTTCCATGGTCCAGCGGAAATTCCTATATATGTTTTTTTCCTGCTATTGTCTACGCTAGGATAGATGGTTGCTTGGTATATTACTTCTTCGGACTTACATATGCCTCCAGCTGGGCATTTGTTTTTTACTCTACAGTTACAGAGGGTTGTACTATCTGTCTTTTTATTGTTATGAAATTTCTTTAGTATATTATTATTAATAATATACTCACTCCCTCTCTCTCTCTATATATATTTACACACACACACACACACACACACACACACACACACACACACACACACACATATATATATATAGAGAGAGAGAGAGAGAGAAAATAATGCTGTCATAATCTTAATCAAATTTAATTATTTTAATTAATTTTATTTATTTCATAATTTTATTTATTCTTAATTACCTTAGTTAAGGTCCCCAACTCTTATCAGCAATATACATTGAGATTATATATATATATATATATATAGTAACAGTATAGCCCAGCGTTGCTCGGGTGTGATGTAAGCTTTAAAACTAATCCACGGTCCTGGAGCTCAGACTCTTTGGACATTGGCACGAAAGACTAAAAATCACTAGTTGTTTCCAGTTAAAGCGAAACCGTAGACTGAAAGAAAAATGAATGGATGTAAGTCAAATTTTGATTTCCTGGTATCGATATCAAATAAATTTTTTCGTTGTAAACTGAATTTTGAAGTCTAAATAAGTTCTCTGAGTAAATGGCATCATGGCTGAGACTAAGAACTACAATTATACCTATTTAGAGCCAAACCCGAAGCAAAACCTAAAATAAAAGGGCTGAAAAAAATTGACATATAGGCAGATAAACAGACACATACACAAACATCTTGCCTTATATATATATATATATATTATCGATTTTCTGGACTGTTGTAAGAACTGCAACCTTGAAACTTCTGAATATCGTTTCTTATGTCTTTCTCTGTGAGTGTATCACATTTGATTAAAACCGGCCACTCCTTCTGTAACCCGATTTTTTCGATTATTGAATTTCAATATTTATCGGGAGTACCTCGACACAAAACCTAGCTAATAACACTCGCAGACGCTTATAGTACAACTGTGTAAATTTTCAAGAAAATCGGTTCAGCCGTTTCGGAGTCTATAGGAAACGGATACACACACACACACACACACACACAGAGACAAAGTTTCATTTATAAATAAGTTTAGATTATATATCTATCTATCTATCTATATATATAATGTGCATATTATAATCTAATTTCTATTATTTGTCCAATTTGTAATCAGAAGTATTAAGTGTTGATGCCAAATGAAATTTATTTATTTTTTATTTCTAATCTTTTTTACATTTGTTTAACTTTTTAATTTTCCTAATAGTTGTCTTTCTTTTATTTAGGGATATTATTTACTTATATTATAAATTCATTTTCGGTTTTTCCCTTTTTATTCCTGATGTAAATTTTAATGTAAATTATTTTGGTCTCAACAATAGTCAGACCCTATTTTAGGTTGAAACAGGAAAAATATTTGAAAAAATTCTGCAAAGCCGAGGTTAGGCCGTCATCCTTCCCGTTATATTCATTTTTAAATTTTTTATTTGTAACTACCTATCTCTCTCACCCACCTAGCCAATGTTTCGTCTTGTCTGCAAATCTAATATACTTTTTTCCTATTATTTCATCTTTTCCCCTTACTTTGATATTGCTACCACTTTGGTAGAGAGTTGTCTTGGTCTCAGCAGTCCATAAAACGTTCCTCCATAACTTTTTTCGCTCATCTCTGTACTTCCTTGCCGATTACTATCTGGCATTTACATTCTTACAGTTGATGAGTGGTTTGCATCTTGTTGTATGGACTTCATATTTCTGTTCTCGAAGTCTTATTGGGAAACCTTCACTCCTGCACTATGGAGATTTCTGGTGATGTCACTAACTGTTATTTTGGGGTTTTTCTTCACGGCTTTGAAAATATTTCAGTCATCATCTGTTGTTTTTCTTGTCCGACTTGTTCTATGTCTGCTGCTCAATACACCAGTAGTTTTTTTTTCAGGACATACGAAATTGTTATGTTGGCTATGCTCAATATTTATCCAATGGCTTTGCTCCATTTTTCTTCTTTTCCCAACTTTAAAATGGATTGCTTTTCTTCCAAAGACAGATCGCCTGTCTTCATGTTAGTTTATCCTTTTTAACAAGGAACGAAATATTTACAGGTAAAATCTAAGGCTAAAATCAAGAGTAGTCATTCAGAGCCATTTAATGCTTAAACAGTTAAGTGCCATACGTGACACACGGTTTGGGCAATGATTTCTCAAAAGAGACATGACTGACTGGACAGAAAATTATGCTGCAGTAGTTTGTCATTGCTTTCTGCGGTAGACTGGCCGTCAGCCAAGGCTATAGAACCCAATCTGTTCTATTATTTAATCCATAACTGGATGGAAGAGACGGATTAATACATTTCTCAAGGGTATTTGTGTGTAAGTGAATGCAAGGAATTCAACAGGAGTTCAAACTCGGCTTCCCGATTTGTCGTTTCGAGTCGATATCCACTGCACCACAACGCACATCCAGTCGCTTAAACAATTAATCTAAAAGGAAACACATGGAAAAAAAAGAAACTCCCGTCAGTCAATGTGTTCCAGTAGTTTTGCCCACTTGGGCCCAAACAAAAGTTTTATGTCCTAATTTGTTTAACACATGTAAATATAAATACCAGAAAATAAATGCCTAAATTCTGAACACTTGTCGCATATTCATCTTTTGATTTGAAACTAAATTCTCTTCAGTAAGCAATTAAAAACAAAGTAATTAGCCTTGCCGTTTTAATACTTTTGGAGGGATAGTATTATTGCGGTTGTATTCATAATTGTTGTTGATAAGTACTGGTATCTTGCCTTTTAAAAAATAATAATGGCGTCCATCAATTACAGACAATGTTTTGTAGAGCCAGTCAATATTTTTTTTACACCAAAAGTAATCGTTATATAAAAATGGGTGAATTATTCATGTATGGTATGGTCTCTACTGGTGGCATAATACAAATAATACATGTTGATACGAGAAATAGCAGAAGTTAATATGATGAATATTTTGTTGAAGGAATGATAGAAAGATATCTTTTCTCTAAGTAAATTTTAGTAGTTTAATATATTTAAACCTATGAATATATAGTAAAAAAATATTTGTTTTCATTTGTAGCACAGGTATAAATCAGAAAATCAACTGTTATTATTACTTACTTTTAGATTTGTTTTTTTTAACATGTCGGACGTATTCAAAATGAATAATAAATGCTGAGTCATGAAGATTTTGATAATATATAAGTAAAATATAAGTAGAATGGAATAAAAATGTATTTTTATATTATTTGACTTCACAAAGAAATCTTTGTAAGTCTACAATGCATTCATACTTCGAATATTGCTACCACATCTGGTGTTCTTGTTACCTTTTTAGAGATTCTTGAGAAAATAAAAGGAAGAATCTGCCGTATTATTGGTCCTGACTTGTCATCTCGACTTCAGTCAGTTTTCCACTGCCGTAATGTAGATTCCTGTGCCTTTTCTATACATACTTTAATGGTTATGGTTCTGATAAACTCCCCTCTATAGAAACCAGCTAGGGGATGTAAAACCATTGCCCTTTTTTATTTTTGCCCCCACTTTCTTTAGTTTATTTTCCAATCCGCTCCCCCGTTAGGCGCCAGATGAGTCAGTTCTCTGGTGCTTTTTGTTTTTATGTCTGGGTAAGTGCGCGTTTGAGTGAGTGTTTTAGACGAATGATTGTTATTAATTATCTAATGGATTTAATCCAGTTAACTGATGTTTATGCTACAATTAAGGATTCTACGAAGTTTTTACTAACGCTATTTTGTTTAGATTCTTTTAAATAAATTGTATGTAACACTGTAAGTGTTCCTTATGCACCCACGTTAAAATAGTATCGACGGACCATGGATTCGAACCCTGGAATACTTGAAGAATATTTCGGTATGTGAAGATTTTTCTTTTTCTTGGGAAGAGCTAAGATAGTGAAAAAGAGAGAAATAGGCGCTGAGGGAGTGGCTAACACACACACACACACACACACACACACACACACACACACACACACACACACACACACACACACACACACACACACACACAGAGAGAGAGAGAGAGAGGCGAGACACAAGGCACTCACGAAATGACATTGATATATACGACAGCAATCGAAGACAAACCAGATGAAAATTCGCCTCGCCAAGGAGAAAGAACTCTTTCTCTCTCTTTCTTGCTCGTTTTCTTTTCTCTCTCTTTCTCCTTAGGGAAGCGATAAAGGCTGACCGAGGTTGAATTATCCGCTGACTTCGAAAAGGATCACCAACGTGATGAGAGGAGTTATAATTAATGCTGACATGTTAATGTGCAAAATCAACAACCTTTGTCTCTAAAGCTTCAGGTCGGCAGACATCAGCGCGAAATCGTAACGGGTGATTAAAGCCAGATACACGAAATTGACATTAGACTTTTGGGGAAAACACCCCGATTACCAGCCAACCCCGCGCCATATGGAAGCATTTTTAACAAAAAGGTGGAACGGATTTGCAAAATGAAGAAACACGTCTAAGACACGGTATAGAGATATTCGGCCCAGACAGTTAATGCTAAAAACTCTCTCCCACGCTAAAAGACACATCCACCGCTGCTAAGTAGATAGAAAGGAAAGGGTAGTATTAAAGAGTTCGTGACTGTCTTACCTCTGACGGTGACTAGACATAGTAGCAACTGTAAATTGTGAACTTTGAGAAAAAGTTGTATTGTGTTTTTTTTTAAATTTTTTATTATTTCTTTTTTCCTCTCTTTTGATGTAAAAAGAGTTACGAATAGAATCATTAGTTCACATAGACTGGTTTTGCTGATGTCTCTTTATTTTTTGTTCTTGTCTGTTTTCCCCATATTCCTGAATAGTGCATCCACCCTACCTCTTCATTTCGCCTTGAGATAAAAAAAAATCACAACGTGGCAAGGGGTGTGAGGGTTTCAACGGTTCATCAACACCTTCGATCACACGAGGACAGAACGGCAAGTGACCGGCTGCAGCCTCAGGTGCGGCTAACTTCCGGCCAGTTAACGCACGCAACACACATAGGCACTGGTGTAGGAGGTCACATGTATTCATTGTAAATATTCATTGATGTTCCATTTGTAAATGTTGTTATTTTCATTTCCCACACTAACAGAAAAAATGTCTATATGAGAACTTATTATGACTACATAGAGACTATAAGGTTTTATGGTGACTGTAGTAAAAATAGTAAATAAGAATGGTAAGTAAGAATGTGTTGCTTTGGTGTAAGTAGTACTGTGGTGAGTTTGGGTCAGTAATTGTGACTCGCTAAGTTTAAGTTAAGACATAACTTACTGAAGCTCAGGTTTTCAGTCTCCCAAATTTATACTTTATGCGATATTTTCAAAATAAATATTACTTACTTTCCTCTCTGCTTCCTAGACTTTATAAATTTGAACGCTGTACTAGATTGGCAATAAGGTCTCATCATTTTACAGTTGAAATGTAAGTAAGTAAGTAAGTGTAAGTTCTTTGTTAACAGTTTATTTTCTCGCACTCCCCCTGTGGAACTCTCCTCTGGCTTTTTGCTTTACAATCAAGTTTGATCTTCGAAATTTTAATTACAATGTCAATCGTTATCTACTGTCTTCTTGATTCCTCTTTTTTTATTGTTCTCGTTCCTTAATAATGTTTTCCTTTTTCCTTATTGTTTCACGCTCAGTATCTTCTTGTATTTTAGTAGTTTTATTGCCTTCCTTGGGGTGAAATGATTTAAAAAAGCAATTGTTGAGCGTTCACTGATATATACGAAAGTTAATATTACATAGAAGTTCACGACTCTTCTTTATTTCTAATGAAATGTTCTTGTTTCTTAATACTTTTAATTTTGGAAAGGCATCTTTCGCTTTTCCAGGGCACCTTTAGAGTGTCACGTTTTCTACCGTTTGTTAAAGCACTCTCCATCAATTTCTCTTGTATTTTTTCCTAATATTTTATTTAATTTCTGAGTACTTGTGCTGATCGAGGCGAATGTTGAAGGGGAGAGAGAGAGGGAGAGGGAGAAGAAGAGAGAGAGAGAGAGGGAGAGATAGCGGGAGGGAGAGGGAGAGGAAGAGGAGGAGAGACTGCTGAACAATTTTAGCTCGAAGGTTTGCTCGATGAATTTCGCGATAAAGAAAAAACTGCTTGAAAGTTTCCATATTTAAAACTAACACACACACACACACACACACACACACACACACAGAGATAAAGAGAGAGAGATGAAGAGAAATGACCTGTCAAATAATGGGGGAGCGTTTGAGTGAGAGGAGAGAAGACAGTGAAGGGGAAAGAAAATGGAAAGAAAGGATAAAAAGAGGGAGGGGAATATAACGTGAGAGATATAGATAAAGACTGTGTGTATGTGTTTGTGTGTGTGTGAGAGAGAGAGAGAGAGAGAGAGAGAGAGAGAGAGAGAAGATGTTGAGGACAGGGAAATAACGAAAGTGAAGATGAGAGGGCTAGAAAGGATATCTTACTTTTGTAATATTGCACAAGCTTGTCGGTTCAAAATGCTTTCAAGTTAATTATTCGACGAAAAGTAAAACTCCATGGGACTCAAATCGCAAGAGCGACATTGTCTGTTCAAAATATATCCAGTGATTTTTCTGGTGTATATCAAATAGACTAGTCTTATAAATTAGGCGCCGGGTGCATTCACTTTTCTTTCAAACATTCCTGAGTGTGCGTAGGATTGAGAGATTGAAAGATTATATATATTTATTAAGGAATGGTAGATTTTGTAAACCAGTAGCTCCTCACGCATTTACGCATCGTTAATTCAGTAATGAATTTGAACACTCACGGTTACTGACGTGTGTTTGCATTGTATATAACACCCTAAAGTCCGCCTTCCTCTACTGAGCGTCCATAGCTCAGAGGTAGAATTGCCGACTGTTAATTCGGTTGGGTTTCAATCCTGGCTGGAAGCAATCGGATGTCTACCCGTATTGATAAGCTGTGATACAGCAAAACAGATCTGTCTGCGGTTGACCATATATATATATATATATATATATATATATATATATATAGAGAGAGAGAGAGAGAGAGAGAGAAAGAGAAAAAGATAGATAGAAAGAAAGATATAGAGTGAGCGTGTGCGAAAGGAAAGAGAGAAAGAGAAGGAGAGATAGGTGATTTCCTATGAGAAGCTTAGATGTGGCACAAGACCCAAAGTATGGGGTACCCATTGAGGATCGAGGTCGCTACTCAGTTGTAATAGGCCCAAGCGAGACAAGCGTGCTAACAATTATACCGCGTTGAGGCGCAGAGAGAGAGAGAGAGAGAGAGAGAGTAGAAAATGTTCATTGGTGTGTGTTTTGATTGTACGTAGACAAGTGTTGAAGAGCTGCGTAAGCGATGGTAGATTTCTCTGCCTTTTCCTATTGTCTGCTCCTGAAATCACAATAAAAACGAAACAAAACATAACATTTTGCCAATGCTGATGTCTCTCCGGCAAAAACAGTTCTGCTCCGATGCCAAACTTCTCGGCTAACGGCAATTACTGAATCGGATTCAGTTCGTATAAACATTTTCGTTGGCATCCATCATTTTTTTTGCATCAATAACCAATCTTTTCTTCTTCTTCTTCTTCTTCTTCTTCTTCTTCTTCTTCTTCTTCTTCTTCTTCTTCTTCTTCTTCTCTCACTCTCAGTCATTATTTTTCTTAATTTCTCTCTCTCTCTCTCTCTCTCTCTCTCATTATCAATTCTCTTTATTTTCCTTTTTTCTCTCTTTTATATTTTTCATTTAAGCTTTCTTTTCTTTCTGTTTTTGAATATTTTTTTCTAAATTCTTTTTCTTTTTTTTTTCTTTTTAACCGCTTCTTCTTACGATTTGAGCGGACGCTTTCATTTCCCCAATTTAAAATTTTCTCTACTATATTTTAAACATCAATTCCTTCACTCTTTCTGTTCCTTCTATTATATCTTTCTTTCTTTCTTTCTTTCTTTCTTTCTTTCAGGTCATTTAGTTCTTTTCTTTCGTTTCTTTTAATCATATATTTTCGTTTTTCGTTTTCCCCTCTTCCAGTGGAGCTCTTGTCTATTGTCCAATAATTTATCTGGACTAACCCTCCCACGTTATTGTTCTACAGTGTTACTTTTTTTCTTTCTCGATTGTATAACGTTTCCAGAAATTTTATTTCAGAATATATTTGCCTCACCTTTTCAATGATCCAGATATTCATGCAATTCAAACATATCAAACCAGCAATGAGAAAGATCCTCGTCCGAATGCATAAGATTTTAATGATATTACTCTCAACTTCAAACAAAACTGACATTATTTCGACGTTTTTTCACTCCGAACCTCGTACCACTCTCTTTATTGATCTCACAATTCCTGCCATCAAACATCTTTTTTCTTGACATTTATTTCACTGTAACTACACCTAACTATTAAGTTATAACAAAGGTTTGTGACGCTTTCCGATAGGTGGCGTTTCAAAACGTGACCTCGTTCCACACGTGACTGAAATTTCTATATTTATTCTGAGTGTTCATATTTCACAATATCTTTCGAAACGTTTATACATCCAAAGTAAAAACTGCTGTGCCATTTATGAAGATGACGCTGTAGCCGTAGGGAGATGGTTAAGGTTTATTTGATTCGGCCTTGTGTCATACATAATCGAACTCCCTACAGCTTACAAGTTTTATCCAGAATTATCATCAGAAGGTTGGTTGTCGGTAGGTTGGAATGTGTATATCTGGAGAGCAGTGTAAGAATAAAAATATACAATTTTCATGTTAAAATAGAAATTTATTAAATAAATAGAATATCATGACTAGGTAGTAGTTAAAGTTCAATGGGTAACAAGTAATGAGTTAAAGTTATCAAGAGTTGAAGAAATGTTCGTCGTAGTAAATTGTTGGAAAGATTATATACGTACGTACGTAGGTATGAGCGTTTCTTTGATAGGAATGTCTTAGGATGAAGAAGTAGTAAAAGGAATCAGCACACGAGAAAGAAGGAGAAAGAAGACAGTGTGCGACGTGACCTATGTCCGGGTCGTGGTTGCAGTTTCTCTCGTCACATTTTAGTGGTTTCGTCTAGCTGCTCCCATCTGACTGACTGGCGCTGGTCTGATCAAAGCCTTTATAGCCATTCAGATTTTTGCACTGGATCGCTAAGTCCCTTTAGTCTTGCAAATCGCTTCCATTGGTCAGAAAATAAATTTAACATCTACTTGCGAAATCCGGTTTAGAGTTTTTCTTTAAGGAAAGGGTCAATCCTTTTTCTATTTTGGGAAAACCCAGGATTTCACACGTCATTGTAAATTTTTGTAAAAGTGAAGAAAAAGGTTGATTTTAATTCTTAATTTCTTATCTTCCATAATGCTATAGCTGAGAGCTTGTAAGTGGTTTGCTCGGTTCAGAAAAGGAGATGTTTGATTTGGAAGACCAAAACTGTTTCCGCAGGCCTGCAGTCGTTGACAATGAACAAATAGAAACACTGATTAAAAATGATCGATGACACACAAAAAATGGGACATCGCATACATATTCCATATCATAGGAGTCTGTAATATATGTGAAAAAAAAAAAACCCACAAAAACAAACTTGAATTACGACGGTCGGTGACTGGATACTTCACGTTGTAATTGAAAAAGGGGATCGCATTTCTATTTTTGATTCTCTGTTGAAACGTAATAAAACGACTTACTTTTTGCAGGTAATTAAAAATAGATTGTTTTCAATAATATGGACTGAAAAGTGTTCTGGAGGAGGGGAAACGAAAAACAGGTCTGCATCAAAATAAGATGAAACTGTCTATTTGATGGGATTGGAAGAGGATTGTGGCTTCAAACAAATATTATTAAAGGGAGTAAAATCGATAAAATCTTTCGGAATTATCCAATCTGAAGGGTGTGATTTTCAATCAGGACAATGCCAGATAACATGGGCTTTTGCATCAGTCAGTCAGTTAAGTGCCATACGTGATACACGCTTGGGCGATCATGTCTCGAAAGAGACATGACTGACTGGACAGAAGATTAACCCGCAGTACGTTGCCATTGTTTTCTGCGGTAGACTGGTTGCCGACCAAGGCTGAAGAACCCAATCTGTCCTGTTATTTAACCCATAACTGGAAGGAAGAGACGGATTAACATCTTTCCCAAAGGTATTTACTCTTAAGTGAATGCAAGGAATTCAACTGGAATTCGAACTCGGCTCTCCGATTTCTCGTTCCGAGCCGATAAATAATAGGACAGATTGGGTTCTATAGCCTATAACCAGTCTACAGCATAAAGCAATGGCAAACTAATGCGGGATAATCTTCTGCCCAGTCAGTCATGTCTCTTTTGAGACATCATCGCCCAAGACGTGTATCACGTATAGCACTTAACTGACTGACTGACTTTCTGTACATACCACTAATTATACAAATTGAACATAGCTGCCCAGTCAGTTATGTCTCTTTGGAGACATGATCGCCCAAAACGTGTATCACGTATGGCACTTAACAGACTGACTGGCTGAATATGATAGTTGGAATCATGATTAAGGCTTTGACTTGGCATAACGTGGAGGATCAGTTTTATATTGCTACGAAGTAATAAACTGATCTCCCACTAATTATACTTAATATGATAATGTAATATAATCTATCTCTTCTCCTTCCACTTATGGGTTAAATAATAGGACAAATTGGGTTTTATAGCCTTGACCGGCAACAAGTCTACCGTAGAAAGCAATGGCAACCTACTCGGGATAATCTTCTGCCCAGTCAGCCATGTCTATTTTCAGACATGATCACCCAAAGCGTGTATTACGTATAGCACTTAACTGACTGATTGACTGACTAGGAATAACGGTTAAGGTAATAAAATCTGCCGGATTAATAAATAAAACATCTCTTTCTTATTTTAAATAAGCACACACACACACACACACACACACACACACACACACACACACACACACACACAGGGTTATCGTTATTAGGCAGGTACATAAAATGATTAATCTTGGAAGTTTAGTAACAAGCGGAAGTGCATTGGAATAGCGTAAGATGCCTTCCAGATTCTAAGCAAAGTATAGATGAAAAGAAGATTTACATTTATTTGTATATATGTTTCAACCCCCAAAGGCAATAAAACCACAAAAACGCAGGGGGGTTAGTAAGCGTGAAGAAAAAGAAAAAAAACTTTCTTAAAGAGTAAAAGCAATAAAAGAAAAGAAATGAAGGAGACAGAAGTTAACAATTGACATTGGATTTAAACTTTTGAAAATTAAATCTGACTGGAAAGCAAAAGACTGTAGGAGATTTTCACAAGGAAGAAGTACGAGAAATGAAACTGTTACCATAAAATTTATTATGACATATCTATTTATCTATCTTATATACAAGCTGCGATGGGTAAATAGTTGCCAATTTATAATTGCAATTCCGCTTATGAACATTGTCTTTTTTTAATTTTGTCGACTGCAGTGTAGAGTGAGGTCAGTTGGGCACCGTCCGTAAGAAAAAGGACCCCGTGACACAATTCAGTCTGCCAGAAATTTATGTTATATACAGGCTGCAATGGTTAAATGTTTGCTAATTTATAATTGTAATTTCGCTTATGAGCATTGCTTTTTTAATTTTGTCGACTGTAGAGTATAGTGAGGTCAGTTGGGCACCGTACGTGAAAAAAAGGGCCTCATTCAGTCCACCAGCAATTTGGAAATGGCATACTGTACTGTTTGACATTCACACCGGAATTTTCAGTACGAACATTTAAGAGTGTTTAAATGTCAATCTTAGGACTGTGCAGAGGATATTGAACGTGTTGGAGGAGTTTAATGGTTTTGCTAAAGGTACGGCAGCTGAAAAAAAACTCACTCTGATCGTTCTGATGAGAAAAGAACTGCCGAATTTGTTTTGTTGAGGGCTTTAGACTCAACACAGAGGCTTTTACCAAGTGCCTTGAGGAAATAGTGCTGCCCCGAGTCAAAAGGGTGACTGCAAAAAGACACTTTGTCTGGCGACAAGAGAATAAGCAGAAGCCAGTCTTTGCTATCAAACAATTTTTGCGACCGCATCACTCATTACACCTGGTTACCTAACTTCTCAGATAGCAATATCTTTGATTATCTTGTGTAAGTCGCAGTCGTAGAATAAGAGAAAAAGCAATGAAAACCATTAGCACCAAAACTATTACTCTTATCTGGCCAGCACTATTTATATTTGCCGGGCAAGTCAAAAATATACCTAAATAAAAGCTTTGTCAGTCCATTTATATGCCCACTACCGGCCATAATTATTAGGCAACCCCAGTTTTGAAAAAAACAAACAATGTATTTCATTAGTATTTATTGCCAAGTGGATAATTTAAATGAAAATAGAATGGTTCTTTTGTTAATAATGCATAATAACATGCGCATCAAATTAACTGTTCTGGTGTCCAGTTTTTGTGCTCTCTTCCCCATGCTAGTCTCTTCTTTTTATTTGCTGGCCGAAGCAAAGGCTTTCTGGCTGCCTTATAAAATTCTGAAAAGTAATAATAACAAAAGAACCATTCCAGGGGGTTACGTTTTACCTTTTTATTAAAAAAAAAAAAATCCAGAAAAAACTCTTGCGCTCTCAACTATAAGAGTGAATGCCCTAACTATTATCAAATAGCACTTATACAAAATTTAATTAATCGATCACAAATCAACTACGCAACAAAAAAGATATTTTACTCTGAACTAAAATATATTAAGCAGACTCTCATTAATAATGTCTTCCCAAACCACATTGTAGATGAACAAATAAGACGATATTTCAAAAACCTCAACACACATCAAACAGAATATGGTATTTCCACAAAAGACCCGAAATATCAAACTATTTTATTGTAACCAGATGCACGATAAGTACAATCAATATAGAAAAATCATAAAAAATCTCATTCGTACTAATATATCTCCCGTTGAATCTAATAAAAAATTAAAAAGAATAATATATTATAAAAAATACAATACTACTAATTTAATTATCCGTAATAACTCCTCCCCACCAACTGATGTGTTACGTAAAACCAACATTATCAAGTCAAATGTCCCTTGGAAGAATGTATCTCCGACAAAAAACAAAAACAAAAAACGAAAACAAAAAACAAAAAAAAAGAAACAAATATATATGTTGGATTTACAACAACTACATTAACAGAACGTTTTACATTACATTTGTCTGATCATTCATCCATTTCTAGACGTCTACAACAACATTCCTGTCTATATTTACAATATAAAAAATTAATGATCGATAATACAACTATCCTACACCAAGAAAGCAACAAAAACAAACTACAGATCCTCGAGGCAATAGTCATTAAAAAACTTAAGCGTCAGTTAATAGAATCAGCTATGAATATTGTAGTTATGTCCTAAAATGCTTATAGAAAGAACAGTTTTTTCATGCTTTAACATTACATCAGAAAACAAAATTCCATTTTGGATTATTTTGGCGCGAAGTATTTTGTCAACCGTTATATTTGAAGCAAGAAAAAAATTTATAATAATTTTTATCAACACAGTTTTGCGGTTATTTTTTGTTACAACAATTGACACCGTTGAAGATGATCTCTGAAAGAGATTCAAAATCCTTGGAAACAACGAGAAATGAATAATAAAATCATCTGTCAAAGTTACAGCTCATTTCTTACATCTTTCAATTATAATATGCGAAAGATTATCCGTGAGTATGAACGGATTTTATGAAAAATAAGTAAACACAATGTTTGCAATTTATTAATTCTGACACACACACACACACACACACACACACACACACACACACACACACACACACACACACACATATTATAACAAAGTGAAAGAACAGGTAGATTAAAACCCACTGTTCAAGTATTTACTTTTATAAAGAGTTCTCGATAAAAAGCAGAACTTAACGTTTATATTTTCTAAATAAATCATTTTCACAATTTTTAAAAAAATATCACTTGAAAAGGTACAGTATTGTTCTAAAACATAACAATATCTGTGTAGTCATATCAGTCTTTTACAAAACATTGAAATGAAAGAATTACCTGCGAATGACTATTTACGCTCTCACATCCTGATTGAACACTCTGGAAGAATGGTAGACTTTGAAAAACGGTAACTACATTAGCATCTACTTCCTTCTAGAATCGCCGACTGACGCCAATATGGTCGGGTTTCAATCCTGGGTAAAAGCAATCGGATGTCTAACTGTACTGATGAGCTGTGATACAGCAAAACAGATGTGTCTGCGGATCACTATATATAACCGTTTCACTCTAAGCAAGGCAGTACTGCCACTGATGCGCCAGGGGCTACTTAAGAGTGAAAGAGGAACCAGTTCATACTATTCCCTTTTCTTTTAAACAGGAGTAGAGGTGCATGCCTTGTTTCTTTTTTTAGGAAAGGGTTCCCGGTTTCTTTTCTGTTTTTTGGTCCTAATAGTAGTACTGTCTCAAGCTTTTTGAAATCTTTGTGGCATGGTGGCATTCTGAGGGTACCGGGTTGGCAGTTTCCTGGTTGCTGCTTCCGACTGGTTATTAGGAGCCTGAACTCTTGCGTAGTGTCTTGAGTGGCTGCTCTGATCAACAGTTGAATAATATTGGGGTATCTTGGGCCATGTCGCACATGGATGGATGTCCCTACAAGAGCCTTATGTGGGCAACCCGGAGGCCGCATTATGCTGCAGTCTGTGCCAGTTTCCTTTCTACACATGTTGCACATATCGACCGACTGATACTCTATTTTCTAGGCCTCTCATTTAATAAAAATCTCTAACCATGACGACATACAATAAAAAATTAAACCAGCTAAACAAAAAACACCTAAACCTATCAATATTTCGTTCTCGAACATACGAGGTATCCTTACCAACTTTTGCAGCGTCGAATCCTTCCTTTAAGTAAACTCATCTGACATCTGTGAAACTAACTTTGACTCTTCTATCCC
This sequence comes from Ascarosepion bandense, assembly GCA_037127315.1. Classification (NCBI taxonomy): domain Eukaryota; kingdom Metazoa; phylum Mollusca; class Cephalopoda; order Sepiida; family Sepiidae; genus Ascarosepion; species Ascarosepion bandense. The sequence continues at coordinate 3,436,330 of JBBBDQ010001704.1, forward strand.
CTCATCTGAGTTCAACATCTATGATTACCTTCCCCTCTTTAGGAAGGACTCCAATGTCCATATGCATGTACTTGGTGTTTGCAACTTAAATACCATTCGTTACCCTGATCCTCCCCTGCTTGCTCGGCCGCTATGGCCCACCGGAATTTCTTCCGACTTAATAGGAGCCAGGCATCGGATCATAATAGGGACCTTTTTGCCTCTGCTCGTAATGAGTTCAAGAAGATACTTAATAAAGCTAAGATGCTGTTTGTTTCCTGAATGAAGCAGCGCATAGTATTCCGTAAGTTCGGCTTTAAAGACTACTGGCTGTTCTGTAAAAATGTACTACATAACAGTAAGCCCTCAATCCCCCCTCTAATCAATGAATCTGGGGTTCACACATCTTCAGTGAACAAGACTGAGTGCTTTGCTTGCAGATTCTCCACCAAGTCGACACTGGATTTGTCTGAAGTATGTGTATGCGATTTGCCACCTAAAATTGAGGCTCAACGGAATGTCGTCCACACTAACCTCTCGCTGGTCTCTAACAAAATTTCAAAGCTTGACCCCATAAAGAGAGCGGAGGTGACGGAATCGCAATCATTGTCCTGAAGAAATGTGCCCCTGAACTCTCCTCTCCTCTCCAAATTTTATAACTACTGCCTCTATGCTTCTTGCTTACCTGGCTACTGGAATCTACCTTTGTGGATCCTATATTTAAGAATGCTGGGGAACCCTCTGACCTCTCTAATTATCGCCTTATCACCTTCCTAACAATTCTTGGCAAACTGTTTGAAGTAATTAACAGGTGGTTCAACATTTCACAGCCCACAGTCTCTACTCTGACAAACAGTATGGTTTCTACTTCACCAGGTCTACTGCTGATATGATAACGAAAATCACTGAGTATATATACTAGGTTTTCGATAAGAACGGTGAAGTTAGAGCTGTTGCCCTGGATATCTCTAAAGCGTTTGACAGAATTTGGCATGCTGGCCTTCTACGCCAACTACGGGGCTATGGTATAACTGGACGATTGTTTGATCTGATTTAGTCATTACTTTCAAATCGCGTAATGAAGGTAGTATTGAATGGACATGCCCCCCAATACTATCATACGAACGCAGTTGTCCATCAAGGTTCTATTCTAGGTCCTACGCTTTATCTGATCTTCATTAACGATTTCCCTGATGTAATCTGATCCCAAGTAGGCATCTACGTTGACGACACCACCGTTTATTCTCGCCTTGATAAAAAAAACCGCGAAGGCTGACAAAGCAAACCTCGCTGCTGAGCCTGAAAAGGACCTCCAAAAAGAAGCTGCTATCTATTAACTGTCACAGACAATCGCTCCTATCCCTCATTGGCATGGATCAGGCTAGTCTCATTGAAAACAAAACACTGCGCATCCTCAGCCTAACTCTGTTAGCAGACCTCAAGTGGAATGACTACATCGAATCCATAGCCAAATCTGCTGTTAGGAAAGTCGGTTCACTGTGTAGGGCCAGGAAGTTTTTCCCGTCTGAATCCACCCTGTACATATATAAATCGACCATCCGCCCGTGTATTGAATACTTCTGTCACATCTGGTCGAGTGCGCCTGCTATTCAGCTTGGGATTCTTGAGAAAATCTAACGGAGAATCTGTAATGTGATTGATCCCTCAGCTGCAGTTATTTGCTCACCGGCGTAATGTGACTTCCTTAAGTCTCATCTACAAATACTTTCATGTCTTCTGCTCCGACTTTTACGGCTTTTGTTCAATATATATGACTAACAGATGAAATACTTTTCTTGTGGATTTCCATCTAAAGCGGAAGTTCTGGTTTTGTTCCTTGAAAAGATATGAATCTATCTCTTCTCCAAGTAAAGGGTTAAATAGTAAGACTTCTATCTGATAAAAAATCATGTTTCAGCTTCAAATAACTCACAGATGATTATAAGCTGCAAAAAACAATTATTTAATCCTTCCAAATCATGAAACAAAAAGAATGTTAATAGTGAAAAATTAAGTTAAATAAATAAAAAAAAGACATTTTCGATATGTCAGTCAGTTAAGTGCCATACGTGAAACACGCTTGGGCGATCATGTCTCGAAAAAGACATGACTGACTGGGCAGAAGATTATCCCGCAGTAGGTTGCCATTGCTTTCTCCGGTAGACTGGTTGCCAGCCAAGGCTATAGAACCCAATATGTCCTGTTATTTAACTCATAACTGAAAGGAAGAGACGGACTAATACCTTTCCCAAGGGTATTTGCGCGTAAGTGAATGCAATGGATTCAACTGAAATTCGAACTTGGCACCCCAATTTCTCGTTTCGAGCCGATATCCACTGCACCACAACGCACATCTAAACCAAACAATAATTCTTAAGTTTAAGGTAAAGACTTATTTAGAATGTCGTTTTCTGTACTCATTACTTTTTCTCAAGTGGAATTAAAAAACGATTTGTCTCAATCAGAATCGTTTATTGTACTTGAACCGAGTGTCACAAAAAGTTTATTTTATAAGAATCGTTATTAAGAACTACTGAACTTCTGCGACTTCGTTGAAGATGAATTCAGAAGACATATGACCATTTGGTTTACTATTTACGTTACGTGATGAATCTGACTCGATTTCACGTAATGCCATCGCTTGATTTATTAAATGTATCGGCGATGCAGATGTGATATTTTAGTCCTGCTACGGACTTACATTCTCTTGTGCAGATATGGCAACGATGGACCTTTTATGCGGTAGGTGTTATAACTATATTTTGTCCACTTTTATATGAGATTTCGTTCGCCAACACATTCTTTTCCATATTACAATCACCATCATTCTCTTCATTCTTAACATTACTGAGATGTTAGACGAGTATGACTATCACCGACAACCTTTACATCTACCGATTTAAACTGCGTCTAGAGATGATATGCAAGTTATGAATTAGTATAAAGAGTTGCGTCTTTAATGTTAAAAGTCCTATTATGATATTGTTTAGATTCTACTCAATATTATTAACTTAGATATATATTGATAGAGAAAATTATTGTTTTTGGTTGGAAAAACTTTTACTAAGTTAACAAAACATACTAATTTGACTGTCAGTAGTTTATTTGCAACGATTTATTTTGATACTTGTACATTATTATACCTTGTAAAACTAATGTAAAAAATAATATGAAAAGAGTTTAGAACAAATTCATCAATTTCTTAAAGGAAAAAGATAAAAAACATGTTTTTTTTAAATAAAAGATATATTAACAACAAATAATAAGGACCTCCTAAAATTTATTGCACAAATGCTCCTTCCTTTTCAATAACTCTTATTAGCCTATTGTCAACATCTGATGTTAGATTTGCAAATTTTAGCGGCTGGTAAGTTGTTTGCAGCAACTTTAACTGCCTGCCAGAGGTCACATTTGTTGTTGAATTGCCTTCCATTAGAATAAATGTCTCTCTTGAGGATGCTTCACAGGTTCTCAAGGGATTCAAGTCACAGCTATTTGAAGGCCAGTCCATAAGAGAATCTTCAACAAATCCCTTTTATTTCAACCAGGATTTAGTAAACTTTGATGCATGACTTGGTGCGTTGTCTTGCATAAAGATCATAGATCTATGCTTGGCTAAAGACTGGTTATCAAGCCATTCAAAGAAATATTGCTCTAGAAAATCACAGTAACTTTTAGAATTCATTTTAACCCAGTTTTCAATTTAGATGGACCCACGAGCTCATCACCAATAATCCCAACCCATATCATGATCCCACCGCCAACTTGTTTGCGTTTAAAAATTTTTCCTGGGTCATGTTGGTTGCAAACCCATCCTCGAGCCCATCCATTGGGCCCATCGATGGTGATCCTTGATTCGTCTGCAAAAAGCACTTTACTGAAATGAGTTTTCATGTATTTTTTGGCCCACTGCAATTCTTATGTCTTTTGTTAAAATTGGTTTCTTTATTTGATTTTTTACATCAGCAAACTTCCTTAATCCTTTACACCTTGTTTCCCTTGACACCACATGATCTCCAGCGGCCTCAGATATGAACGCAATTGACACATTTAGGTTTCTTATTAATTCTCTTCGGCTATGTGATAGATCTCGATTTGTTAAATTCCAGAATTCAGCCTGAGACTTTTTTCCTTGGTTGACATATTTTCTTGATTGTTCGATGATCCCTTAGAAATTTGAAGCGAATACTTTCCTTTGCTAATTTCTTTGATTCTATAGTTCTTTTCATTCATTGTTAGTTCTTTTTTACGAGCCATTATACTAAATTCTAGTTCTTGCAAATAATCTCTTGACACTCCAAATTGCTATAATTACTGAAAAAATACTAAATATCAATCTGAAATTGAAAATTGGTAATTAATTGATTTCATGCTTACTCGCTATACATAATAGTACAAATTATTTAATTGGATAACATATCTATGAATCTTACATAAAATATCTGACAATACCTCTTTTGCATATAATCTCTAGACGCAGTTTATATCCGACTGTTCTTATCTATCTATCTATCTATCTATCTATCTATCTATCTATCTATCTATCTATCTATCTATCTATCTGTTAGAAATCTGAAAGTTTTCACAAAGTATTGAACAATCGATAATCAAATTCTTTCTTTCTTTCTTACTTTCTTTCTTTCTCAGTTTATTCATTCTCTCTCTCTCTCTCTCTCTCTCTCTCTATATATATATATATATATATATATATATATATGCTAGTTTCAATTAACCAAGCTATTCAACAAATATTATCTAACCCCTTCAGATGAATAAATCCATCTCCATCATTTACAGTTCCGACATCCAGTCGAAGTCCATTTATTGATGACAGATTTTTGGTTAGAAAGGCAAACGATTGTCAATATTTTTGCTTTTCAATGAAAGGTGCCAGTTTTTGCTGGATTGTCGCCTATTTTTTCCCTACCAGCCAGACAAGCAACAGTGCATTTGGCATGAGAGAGACATATCCGGTTTGCTTATGAAAATCTTCTCGACATAAAAATCAATACAAGAATGATTAAAACCAAAGCAGGATCCAATTAATTCTAAGGACTTTGGAAGAGAGCCTATGAAAGTCGAATATAAATAGTTTGTTATTACGCAGTTCAGTTTTGTCTGGCTCATGACCACAAGTGTAAAACTCACTGTGAGAATGAAATTCATAGAATAATGACTTTTTAATTATTCTGCCATGATAAGTCGTCCAAAGTATTTATACTTTTATAAATTTGCGTATGGCTGCATTTTGTCTGTGTGTCTCTCATCTTCCATTAGTGGAACAGGGCAGTTCTGGTTAATTTATCTCTCGTATTTAAAAATAAAATTGCAGCATAATGCTTAACGATGTCTAATCGTAGCCTAGATGTAGCACAAAAATCCGAATGTGACAAAAGGTCGATGTTTAAAGAGGGCTTTGCTAGTAATATCGCGGAATAATTGCTCAAGCCACCTTGGATCATACTTTTTTTTACAGACGCCGAAAGATAGGTACTGCCTGGGGAAGAAGAAGGCCTCCTGGGATTAGGACTTAAACCTGGCACTTGTCACTTAAGAACTGATCCAGCGAGATAAGCTGGCTTGCTATTACGCAATGTCGTTTTGTTCAAATAATCCTAATGGTTAACGCGTAATAACAGTCTATCATACATCAGTTACTATTTTATTTCCTCTGACGTTCGTAATAACCTTTGTACGTTATTATTAAGAGAAAAGAACAAATTATTTTTTAATTATTTCAAAAGGTTTTTAATTCTTTTTAACATGTTCAAAATTTTGGATATTTTAGTGCATTTTCAGCTGAAAAACACATAAATTTAAAAATTCTTATAAAAATCAGATAATTGTCTGATTTTAACGAGACATTTTGGACTTCTTTATAAATGAATAAAATTATTTTTAAAAATTATTACTTTTAGAAAATCTTGAAAAAATATATATCTTTTACATCTGTTACCTTCCCCTCCAATTAATTTCATGAAATGTTTCGGAAGTGACTATTCTCCGAAAATACTGTTCTATTAGTTAAATACAATGTAAATGATCTATTTTTTTCACACAGTTACTGTTTCCTAAAATCTACTTCGAATAGTACATTGAAAAGTGCAATAAAACTACGCCATTTTATTTAGGTAAGCTTTTCATTTTTTTTTATAAATAATTTATATAAAGAATAACATAATCTGAAGAAAAACAAATTATTTTAATTTTTTCTCTTTGATTATAATAATTTATAAAGTTTCGAAAATATTTTAAAGTCTCTTCCACTCACGGTCTCTATTAAGTTATTAAGTGAACACTATATTTAGTAATACAAAATTGAAAAGCTTAATACAAATCTTCACTCACTAAGATTTAAAAAGAATAATTTTGTGTGCAGAAAGGTTGTTTTTTAAAGTATGTATTTCTTGTGTGACATTAAAAGGTCACATGTTTCACGTTTTCTTCTCCTTAGAGGAAAGAAATTTGGACAATTATGTCAGTTCTGGTCAGGCATCCTTAACACGGCTTGCAGTCAGAAATCAATCAACACGTTAGAAAAACAAAACCTCAGTAATTACGAAATTCTTGTATACTACATTTCTATAATAATAAACTATAAGCAAGTAATACTTGTTTCGAATTAGATCAATTTAATTTTAAATTTTTGAATATCTTAGAAACAAATTATCACAGATGAATATTTTATTTTTGCGAAAATTTTAAAACCGTGAATTAACTTTTGTTTACAAACATATCCATATGTCAAAAAATGGGTGTTTTTAATGTTTTAATTGAAAACGCTAAAAAAAACTGAGATTGCAATTAATATAATTTCTGTTTGAAATACACCAATATATTTTAGTTACTGAGAATAGTCAATTTTCAATTAAAGCTACAGTGAAAGCTTCTAGAAAGCTTTTTCATTTTAAAACTTAGGTATAGGAAATTATTGGAGATACCTAACAGCTATGCCTTGAAATTTAGTTCATCAGTATCTATCTATCTATCTATCTATCTATCTATCTATCTATCTATCTATCTATGTCATTCATATTTATTTACCTCAATCATTCATATTTATTTACCTCAATCATTCATATCTATCTATCTATCTATCTATCTATCTATCTATCTATCTATCTATCTATCTATCTATGCATATAAATATGTATGATTATCAGCATGTCCGTAGCTTAATCAAGAAAAAAAAACTTAATAAAACTAATACTTATTTTCAACATAATTTCTTTCTATATTTTTCTATACTTTTGAGATGAGGTAGTATTTACATTATATAAATTTTCCGGACTATTGACCTCAAATTTATTGTCATGTTTACGACGGTTTGGCCGTTGTATGCTCCTCCCTTCTTCACTTGATTGGAATTTCGAACGGAACCCTTTATTTTGATCAATTGTGTATATTGTTCTCGTTCAATGAGTCATGCCACTTCCAGATGTTTTAGTTTTCTCCCTTCACCAATGCTGTAACAAGGTACTGAACTCACAGCTCTTTGGGTCAAATCATTGGATATGGCCAACGCTTTCATCCACTGGGTGATATGTTGGTGAGGATCTGAAGAAGGTCGGAGAGTGCGACGACAGAAACATCATGAATATTTGAATAAAGATGAGGACAACAGTTCTAATAATGTAGATAATGTAATTTCTTTCTTTGCAAAGCATTCAGCGGTGAACATTTATTATACATATTGAATATTAGGAAGTAAACATTTTGAATAACAATTCTGTTAATAGTTAGGTTCTAGGCTCCGATCTCATTGATTAACACAGACAAAGTGACGCGTGGGACACACACACACACACACACACACACACACACACACACACACACACACATATATATATATATATATATATATATATATGTAATGAAGATGTAATTGTTCCAGCGAGAGAAATGTATATATTTTAAATATAAGACAGAACTCGCAAATGTTTTTGGTTAGAAAGTCGATTTTTTTAATAAAACATATTGTATTTCATTTTTCATATTTTTGGTACACGTGTTTCTAGTCTCGTGAACTTCATCAGACAATGATTGTTCCCATATTTTATTAAAAGGAAGTATTTCTCCATATAGTTCCGGTATTCAACCATCGTCTTGTCTCTTTCTCTCTCTCTCTGTATATATATATATATATATATATATATATATATATGTGTGTGTGTGTGTGTGTGTGTGTGTGTGTATATGCATATTTATTATAAATTATGTTTTAGAATATGTACATAATTTTTTCTATATATGTCCTCTTGTCTACAATCATATGTTTGTTTCAATGTTGGGAGTCCAACATTTCATCAGGAGGAAAGAGAAGGAGTTGGAATCATCCTTTGTTTATATTTGGTTCGTTGTTGATGTGGGGTTGGTTGGGGTTATTGATAATTAAGGGAATGTGTCTTTCGTTTTGATCGTTAGACTTTTAAAGAACTTGGCGTATAAGTGCGAAATTGTTGATTAATGGTATTATCTTTTGGAATGTACGTTTTTATCGGTCGGGTATATCTTTTGGTTAGAATTTCGAAGAAAGTGGTGTGTTGAGGGGTTTGATTACTTGGTCAGGTTTGTGTGTTTGTGTGGGTTTTTTTTGTGTGTGTGCGATTTAGGAACTTATCTTGTTTGTTGACCTTAAGAACTTTTAGGACGGCTTAGGATTGGTTAGTGTTTAATTAATTGATGTCTGTTGTTAGCAGACCTATTTTATGTATTCACTTTGATCTTGTGGCTAGGTTTTCCTTTTGGGGTTCCTTAGATAGACGTGATAGGGGTGGGGTGTTTTTTCTTTTTAATTTTGATTTTTCCGGTACGGAATATTTTTTTTTTGTTTTTTCTATTTTTATTTTAGCGGGATATGGTTTTATATATTTTTTTATTTTATATTCAAGTTTGGAGTATTATTGTATTTAGGTGAAGTTATTTCAAGAAATCTAAACTCGTATTTTTTAGGAAGTAGATGCAAATTTGCATTTTATCAGTTTTTATATAAAGTTGTATATTCATTCTTAATTTTGAGTTTAGAGGATCAGTTTTTTCTTTTAATTTTTTCTTTTTTCTATAAATTATTGTTTGGAATCCTATTTATTTCTTTTAATTTTTTATATATTTATTTATTTAGATATTTTTGTGGGTATTAGATCTTACTTTAAGGATTTATTAGATCGATTTTTTCTATAGCATTTTTATCTTTTATAATAAAAATATCTACTCAAATGTCCAGTATTTTTTACCAAGATTATAGGGTTAGATCTTCAATGTGCTTACAGTTTATTTTTGTGTATGATATAATTATTCTGAAATAGTATATTTATTCTTAATTTTGAATATAGGAATTTTGATTCTTTTTCGAGTTTGGGAGCCATTTTATTCGTTTAATTTTGATTTTTCCAGTACGGAATATTTTTGTATTTAAATAAGGTTATTGCGTTAAGCAAGGTTATTACTATAGACTTTAGTAATAGTTTGGGAGCTTGTTTATTTCTTTAATTTTACGTTTTATTTATTTAGATGTTTTTGTGGGTATTAGACCTTCCTTTAAGGATTTATTGGATCGATTTTTTCTACAGCATTTTTAATCTTTTATAATAAGAATATCTAATCAAACTCCTAGTATTTCCTAGCATGATTATAGGGTTAGGTCCCTAATGTGCTTGCAGTTTACTGTGGTTTCGTGCCTCTGATTTAAAAGCTTGTTACTATTTATATATTTAAGGATCTCTATTTTATCTTGAAGGCAAAGAAAGCATGGTTCTTTTATAGATTTTGCTGTTCTTGCTTGTTTGAGGATTTTCCATTTAATCTTACGTGTTTTATTTTTGTCTTTTCATTTCCAAAAGTATTTGGAGAGAGATGTCATGTTTGGTTTTTCTTTGTTATTGAAGGATGAGAGGTGATTGTAAAAGTGCTTTTTAAATACGTTCATGGTATTCCCAATATATATTTTTTCATCTTTAGGATTTTCTATGGATGAAATCGAACATATATATATCAGAGATTTCGTCAGACATTTATTGGTCATGGGGCATTGGTTGGGGTTTCTACAGTTACAGAGGTTGTTATCATAGGACGGACTTGTATTAGTGTTGGATTTATTTTTGCTGTGTATTTTTAATATTTTGGTGTTATGCATTTTGATTATTTTTTCTAGATTATTGGAACAGCTATAGCTTAATTTTATGGTATTTTTTATTAAAGATTACTACTAATTTAAGAAATTTGTCCCAGCTTGAAATTAACTGATTGGTTGAATGGAGGGTTATACCATATTATTTTCCTGCTTTTATGTTTGCTTTTTGGACTTTTGAATTTTTCCACAAAACTAATTTTTGATGATTTATACCAGCTTTCATTAAGGATTCTATTATAAATTGCCTTGTGCTTATCAAATATCTCAAATGATTTAAAAACTCTATGGATTAATTTTCTGGTTTTATCAACCTTACCTCCAGTAGATTTATCACTTATCCGTCGTCCCTATATAGTCCTTTGGCCTTAACGTAGTGATTAACCACAATATGAAGCAAGTAGACTTCCTAGACATAACATTAGACCTAGTATCGAACACTTTCCAACCTTACATGAAAAACAACGCTAACCCAATATATATAAACCCCAACTCTAATCACCCACCATCCATTGTTAAGCACATCCCATCATCGGTAGAACGTCGCATTAACACACACTCATCCAATAAAGAGATATCTGATAAGCAAAGAAAAACAAAACATGACATCTTTCTCCAAATACTTTTGGAAATTAAAACACCTAAGATTAAATGGAAAATCCTCAAACAAGCAAGAACAGCAAAATCTATAAAAGAACCATGCTTTCTTTGCCTTCAAGATAAAATAGAGATCCTTAAATATATAAATAGTAACAAGCTTTTAAATCAGAGGCACGAAACCACAGTAAACTGCAAGCACATTAGGGACCTAACCCTACAATCATGCTAGGAAATATTAGGAGTTTGGTTAGATACTCTTATTATAAAAGATTAAAAATGCTGTAGAAAAAATCGATCCAATAAATCCTTAAAGGAAGGTCTAATACCCACAAAAACATCTAAATAAATAAAACGTAAAATTAAAGAAATAAACAAGCTCCCAAACTATTACTAAAGTCTATAGTAATAACCTTGCTTACCGTAATAACCTTACTTAAATACAAAAATATTCCGTACTGGAAAAATCAAAATTAAACGAATAAAATGGCTCCCAAACTCGAAAAAGAATCAAAATTCCTATATTCAAAATTAAGAATAAATATACTATTTCAGAATAATTATATCATACACAAAAATAAACTGTAAGCACATTGAAGATCTAACCCTATAATCTTGGTAAAAAATACTGGACATTTGAGTAGATATTTTTATTATAAAAGATAAAAATGCTATAGAAAAAATCGATCTAATAAATCCTTAAAGTAAGATCTAATACCCACAAAAATATCTAAATAAATAAAATATATAAAAAATTAAAAGAAATAAATAGGATTCCAAACAATAATTTATAGAAAAAAGAAAAAATTAAAAGAAAAAACTGATCCTCTAAACTCAAAATTAAGATTAAATATACAACTTTATATAAAAAACTGATAAAATGCAAATTTGCATTTACTTCCTAAAAAATACAAGTTTAGATTTCTTGATAACTTCGCCTAAATACAATAATACTCCAAACTTGAATATAAAATAAAAAAATATAAAAAACCATATCCCGCTAAAATAAAAATAGAAAAAACAAAAATAAAATAAAAAATAATCCGTACCGGAAAAATCAAAATTAAAAGAAAAAACACCCCACCCCTATCACGTCTATCTAAGGAACCCCAAAGGGAAAATCTAGCCACAAGATCAAAGTGAATACATAAAATAGGTCTGCTAACAACAGACATCAATTAATTAAACGCTAGCCAACCATAAAGCCGTCCTAAAAATTCTTACGGTCAACAAACAAGATAAGTTCCTAAATCGCAAACACACAAAACTGACCAAGTAATCAAACCCCTCTACACACCACTTTCTTCGAAATTCGTACATTCCAAAAGATAATACCATGAATCAACAATTTCGCACTTACACACCAACTTCTTCAAAAGTCTAACGGTCAAAACGAAAGACACATTCCCTTAATTATCAATAACCCCAACCAACCCCACAACAACAACGAACCAAATATAAACAGAGGATGATTCCAACTCTTACTCTTTCCTCCTGATGAAATGTTGGACTCCCAACATTGAAACAAACATATGATTGTAGAGAAGAGGACATATATAGAAAGAATTATGTACATATTCTAAAACATAATTTATAATAAATATTAACAGTTCTATGCATCATATATCGAGCACTGTTTTAAATTAATGTTTTGGACGGGAAAAAATTTCTTTCCTCGTTCTGTACTCACTCGGATATATATATATAGATAGGTGAGCTCTATCACTGATTTTGAGCGTATATATATATATATATATATATATATATATATATATATTGATATTTATAAGTATATACATATACTTTTCACACACACACACACACACACACACACACACACACACACACACACACACACACACACATATATATATGAGATGTTCAGCGTTCATACATTGAAATCGATTGGGCATTCCTCCGTTTTTCTTTCTCTCTCTCTTTTTCTTTCTCTCTCTCTTTTTCTTTCTCTCTCTCTCTCTATATATATATATAGTAAACGAACGAATGCCCAGTCTCTCTCTCTCTCTTACTCTCTCTCTCTCTTTATATATATATATATAAAGATATATATATATATATATATATATATATATATAAAGAGAGATAGATAGATAGATAGATAGAGAGAGAGAGAGAGAGAGAGAGAGAGAGAGAAACGGAGGAATGCTCAATCGATTTCAACGTATGAACGCTGAACATATCAGTTTAGAACTAAACCACTAGACTACCCACACAGATGATTTGATTATTATGGTGAAACCTTGTGTAGAACCAGCCAGACTTTTGAAAGAATTGATAACAGAGAAAATAGCATACGCACGTGCGCGCGCGCACACACACACACACACGCACACACACACACACACACACACACATATATATATATATATATATATATATATATATATATATATATGAATCTTAACATTAGCTTCGTGAAATTGGATCAGTCATTTCCTTTCTATTTCAAAAGGGTTTTATCTATGTCATTGTTTATATTGATGTATCAATTTCAATCTTTTCCCTATCTGCTTAGCGTTCTGTCTCAGGGTGACTGTACTTCTCAACATCTGATTATACGAGAGACGCACAGAAAGTAATAATGTCTTTCATTTATTTTACCGTAAACTACAACCGATAGAGGGAGGAAAATAACTCCATTTCAATTCCCCCTCCAAACGAACTCTTATTGACGATGCATTTTTCGATGTCATGTATATTTCGCGGATCGACAAATACTCAGCCTTTCTCGCAAACATTGCTTGGCATACTGTAGGGCCACTCCTACAGAAACCTCTAACTGTGTTCATATTTCTTGTTTGGTTTCCTGACACAATTGGCTACCTTTATAGAAAGATTTTTTTCAACTCAGTGTAATTCAATTTTAAACACCTCGTGAATAATTGATTTATTTTTTAAAGTTTACCAATTACACTGATTTACTGATAGAAATTTACCAATCAACCTATAGCTGGGGATAAATTTCCGAAGGGTTTTTGCATTTAAGTGAATATAACGAAACTAATTAGAACTGGATTTTCGCTCTCCGAGGTCCAGTTTTGAGCCGTTAACCATGGCCCATCCAAGCACCTGGCATTTCTAAGTAGTCACCATATAGGTAATGAGTAGGCTTGATATTGCTTGACTTAGGTGATTTAGTGATTGACGTTGTATTTAAATTTGTGAAGATTGTAGGAAGCAATGATTCGGAAGGGAATTCAACAGGAGAGAAGCACGAGTAAAGAAGCTATAGAGTAGAAGTGGTGGTTGTATTCTTCTGTTCTTACCTTATTTATAGATGTGTTACCAAAAAATAGCACCTGTAACCATTTTTAGTTTTGACAGAAATAGCCTACTTAAATCTGAAAATTAGGTAAAAAGTTATTTTTTTATCATTCAGCATCACAAAAAAAAAAACAAAAAACAAAAGATAAAACAACAAAAAACAAAAAAACAAAAAACTGTTTAAAATTGCCTCAGTCAAAATATATTTATACATTTTTACTAAAATTTATATATGTATCTGTTTTGTCAAATACTTGTTTTCCCTCTATTCTATTTTTAAACACGTAAAAAATTAAAATATCTGGGAAGAGTTTTGACAAAGACGCATTTCAGAAGCTAGCCAGAGTACTGACAGACAGTAAAATCTTATTAGAAACAAAGAAACGAGTGCTGGATTGCTATGGGATATCTGTCCTTCTGTATGGAAGTGAATGTTGGACAATCTCATGAAGGATGAAAGAGAGGCTTGAGGCAGCAGAAACGTGGTTTTACAAAAAGATGCTGAGGATACCATGGACAGAAGAAGTGTGTCACGATGAAGGATGAAAAAGAGAAGAAAACTCATACTAAATATCAGGAAAAGAAAAATGAGGTTCCTGGGAATGTAATAAGGAAGAAGGGCCTGGAGAATTTAATACTCACGAGTCAGGTAACGAGATGCAGCGACAGGGGAAAACGACGTGAGACGTACTTGTTAGGTCTGAGCAAATGAATAGCGGAGCAGGTCTTAGAAGAGATACCATAAGAAAAATATTAAGAGCGACAAGAGACAGAGCCAAGTGGAAGTCCATGGTTGCCTACGTCCTGAAGGGACACGGTATATGAAGAAAAAGATATGCCAGGAAAAATTGGTGCTGAAAGTGTTCAAGTGTTTAATGAAACCAATAATTTAACGAAACTTATAAAAAAACTTCTGAATATTTTAAAATGAAGATTATTTTGTATTCTTTAAATTATTGATTTAAAATTTTTTCCTGACTGATAAGAGTTCATCAGTAGATTTGGCTAGGCATCAAAGAAACGGGGTCATTCTCTGAGAAAGATACAATGAGAGACCTTGCGCCAATTCTTCGAGGCAAAAATTCTTTCGCTGTTGGAAAGCCATTGAAAGAAGTTTCCTGGAAGGATATTTGTTTCACAAGCAAACAGCCGTAGGAAACTGATTTCGAAATTCTACGAGTAGGGAGATGAGGATCAATGATTGAATAGGAAAGATTACTGAATTGATATATATGCAAAAAGGCTTGCTATTACGGGTACGCGTGTGTATAAGTAATTGAAAAGATTTTTTTCTGTTTTTGTTAGTGTGGATGCGTGTGTGTGTGTGTGTGGATGCGTGTGTGTGTGTGTGTGTGTGTGTGTGTGCATAAAAGAAAGAGAGCTGTATATACACGTGTCTGTATATACATGAATGTGTGAAGATACACATTAGTGCGTAGGTGTATGTGCGTGTGTGTGTATGTGTGATATGTGTATATATGGATCATGAAATTTGTCAAACCGCAAAATGAAGACAAGAGTTTGATGAGGTTCGTTTGATAAATCTATATAAGCTTCTATCTATCTATCTATCTATCTATCTATCTATCTATCTATCTTAGTCTGTTCTATCTATCTATCTATCTATCTATCTATCTATCTATCTATCTATCTATCTATCTATCTATCTATCTATCTTAGTCTGTTCATATCTATCTATCTTAGTCTGTTCATATCTATCTATCTATCTATCTATCTATCTATCTATCTATCTATCTTAGTATGTTCATATCTATCTATCTTAGTCTGTTCATATCTATCTATCTTAGTCTGTTCATATCTATCTATCTATCTATCTATCTATCTATCTATCTATCTATCTATCTATCTATCTATCTTATCTTATCTTAATTTTTCATCTATCTATCTATCTATCTATCTATCTATCTATCTATCTATCTATCTATCTATCTTAGTCTGTTCATATCTATCTATCTTAGTCTGTTATATTCTATATCTATCTATCTATCTATCTATCTATCTTACATTAATTTTTCATTATCTATCTATCTATCTATCTATCTATCTACTATCTTAGTCTGTTCATATCTATCTATCTTAGTCTGTTCATATCTATCTATCTATCTATCTATCTATCTATCTATCTATCTATCTATCTATCTTAGTCTGTTCATATCTATCTATCTTAGTCTGTTCATATCTATCTATCTATCTATCTATCTTACATTAATTTTTCATATCTATCTATCTATCTATCTATCTATCTATCTATCTATCTATCTATCTTAGTCTGTTCATATCTATCTATCTTAGTCTGTTCATATCTATCTATCTATCTATCTATCTATCTATCTATCTATCTATCTATCTATCTTACATTAATTTTTCTTATTATCTATCTATCTATCTATCTATCTATCTATCTATCTATCTATCTATCTATCTTAGTCTGTTCATATCTATCTATCTTAGTCTGTTCATATCTATCTATCTATCTATCTATCTATCTATCTATCTATCTATCTATCTATCTATCTATCTATCTAGCTAGCTAGCTAATATTATTTATATCTGTTCCCATGTTTTCATGTATTTCATTTACCGTCTTCATATATCGGAATAGACCGCTGTCTATTAGTTCTTCCTATAATCTTTTTTTATTCATTGTATGTATGTATCATACGCGTTTAAATATGAATTCGTTATTTAACTTTGTCTCCTCAATTCCACGAAACAGACATATAACCTGTCGACAGATTCCCATTGCTAAATAGAATTATTCTCTCAATGAATTTTTACCGAGTATAAAAAGTTAATAAAAACAATGAATTTAATTGAAAATTGTTCTTTTTTGAAGCCAGTCATTTAATTTTTTTCTTTTAAGGATAAGATCATTTTTCACTAAATAAAATCGAATCATATTTTTTTTTCTTCACGGAAATCAAGTCACGTATAATTAGACAATACTATAGAGCGAAAAAAGGTGACTTTTAAAACCGTACAATTCAGGCTTTTGGTTCATTACAGAAGAAACAAAATAATAAAAAATAAAGAAAAAATAATAAGGAGAGATGAAGCAAAGCATTTTTTCCTTTCTCAGAAAATTACATTTATGATATTTAGAAAGTTATTTCAGCCTGGAACAAAGTTAAATTAGGCAAAGTTGGAAATATTATATTTCGACAATATTTCAATGGATGTGGACTCGCTTTGCCGAAAAATCTGTTTTCGAAATGCTTTTATTTGGATTCGAATTTCAAAAGCTGCCACCACCAGTTAAACATAAGCGAATCCCCTCGCCCAAAAGACGGACTATAATTAATTGTGGAGGCACTCAGTGAGGCACCTAATTAGCGAAATTGTCTTCCAGACCAGATTAGGATCATCATTTTATTTTAAAGACATCTCAGATAAAATTAGTCTCGCCAAGAAAAAACAAACCAAAAAGAAACGGGGGAGGTATATCGGGTAGTATGTGTTGAAGCAATCCCCGCAGTAGGGAGCGGATTACTATCGTAAAATCTAAAATATTAAAATTATGTCTATCTTGAAATTCAGAAATTTTTTTTTTTCTTAGATCGAACTTGGATCATTGGCACCGGATTATAGGTAATTATTTGAAGTCATGTATCAGTAACCTTTATAATATTTATTAATTGAGTAATCTGTTGATTCTGTGCCAGGTTAGCAATAAAACAGGAACGCCTGGTAGAAAGCCACCTTTTTAAGCACCCAGTGAAAATCTAACTCACTGCACGAGCGAAGTAGTCAACGAGAGTAAAATGGAATTTAACAGGTTGTAGATCACTTGAAATACTTAAGTGGGTCCGTGTTCACATATGATAAACAAAGAAGCAGCATACAAAAATTTTCTACATTTTATGGTGACTGAGTTCGGGGTATGCGTTGTGGTGCAGTGGATATCGGCTATGAACGTGAAATCGAAGAGCCGAGTTCAAATGCCAGTTGAATTCATTGCATTCACTTACGCGCAAATACCCTTGGGAAAAGGTATTAATCATTCTTTTCTTTCCAGCTGCGGATTGAGTTCTATAGCCTTGGTCGTCAACCAGTCTACCGCAGAAAGTAATGGCAAACTACTGCGGGAAAATCTTCTGCCCAGTCAGTAATGTCACTTTCGAGACATGATCGCCCAAGCGTGTATCACGTATGGCACTCAACTGACTAACTGACAAATTTCTCAATGTGTCTTTGGTATTATTTATTTGTTCAGATGTACGTTAGGATAACAATGGTTAAAATAGTCAAGCTCAAGCCAACCTTGTGCGAAGTTGAAACAACCTAAGGAAGGTTTGTACTTACTGTTGTGGTGTCTCCCGTTTTTCTATGATAATGGACTCGACTTGAGTATACATATACCCCTGCCATAGTGAGATACGGGAGACATCGTAAGAGATCTGTAGGTTATCGAAAGTTACCGAACGATACCGAAGTTACATAGAGAATACCGCGCCAGTAGTCATTAGTAGCTCTGAACTCCACTCAGGCAGAATAGTATTACACAGCACCCGTCAGTTCCGACGTGAACATACTAATTCAGCACTGATTCACTTCAAAGACTTAGATATATATATATTCCAACTAATCGTATTCTGGGACTACTAACCTGCGTTCCAGTCTGTATCTTACGCTTAATATAACATATTTTTCCACTCAGCCAGACTAGTATTACACGGACATACTAAATTCCAGCACGGCTTCACTTCAAAGACTTGTATATATATATATATATATATATATATATATATATATATATATATTCTTTACTAATCATATTCCTGGATTACTAACCTGCATTAAAATTTGTATCTTTACGTTTAATATAACTTATTTTTATATCTCAAATATCTGTTTTTTTTGTTCATTATTTTGTGCGGTTCCTCACCCGGAATCCACAACAACTTAGCGACGAAGATTCGAACTCACGTACCTCCCAACACTTACTTTGTCAATGGAAGGTTTTAACATGGTTATGGGATATCTGCTTTCCTTTTCTTAGGTAGGTTACAGTACGTTAGTATAAGTATCGTTAGAACGGTTGCTCTCAAGTTATTTTTTATTTTTTTTATAAGCGTTTCACCCCGAGCAAGGCATGTCACTGCCACTACTGTGCAGGGGGCGACATAGAGTGGAGAAAGGATGATTAAATATAGGAAATGTCAGAGGGTGGGTGATGTGTGGGTAGGGATACCGAGAATGAGTGTTGGGTAGATGAGAGTGTTCTGAGAATAATTGGGAGTTAGAGTGATAGGAGGTGTCTATTGACCCTACATTTAAACACCTGGAGATTGTAGCTGTCGGGAAAGCAGACTTGTGGAAGGGAGTTCCACAGGCGGGAAGCGCGAGAAAAGAAGCTGTTGGAGTAGAATTTACGGTTACATCTTATCTGTTTAACTGTAAAAGGGTGGGACCTAGTTGCTAATCTAGTATCTCGTGTAAATTCCTGCTTAGGCGGCACCAGTGCTCTAAGTGCATAGGAGCAGAAGCCATGAAAGTACTTGTAGAAGAGGCACAGGGAAGCCACATCACGCCGGTGAGATAGTGGCTATCCTTACGTTGCGTTCGAACAGCCGAAGAGGAAACATGAGTTACTTTATAGGATAAAGTTTTGGAAGATACATACGAGCGCCATGCATTGGAAAGTGTGAAGAGAGTTCATTCGTTAGTTGAGAGGGGGAACTAATGTTCCCTAGCGAGGCACATGGTTCTACATCTTAGAGAAAAAAAAAAGGAGAGTAAGACAGGAAATGTTCGCCTCTTTATAAACCACCTAACAGCGCCACCTACAGTATTTTGCGAAGCGAAGTGAGGTACTCACATTTCCGGTTCCTTTACTCTTAGCATCATAGGAAAATATATTTCTTTTTCTTTTTGTATTATTCGTTATTATTGTTTTATTTATCGATTTTAATTCATTTTCCCAACAGTACTAAAAAGGCCAACTAGTAAGAATCGATTTTACTTCAGTAGTGATGCTTTAGCATGATTAATCCGCTGACAAAATCTTTCGGCAAATGTAAAGAAAGGTCATTTGATTTTTGTCTAAGAGTGAAAAGTGTAATCTAATGAAGAAAACAACTCAGGTTCCAGTCTACATAAAATTCCCATTTTCGCTGCTGATTTGATCAACTATCATTGTTCAGTTGGTTAATAAAGTAGAGAATGAAAACCGGTGAAATGTCGGCTGCTCAACTTTTGTCACTATTAATTACGACAAGAAAATTTATGCTAATTACTTTAGCTGAAATAGTAACATAGTACGCATATGTAAATGACTCATTGCCTATTCAAATATCTCAAATCCGATTTTTTGATTTTAATATCATTTGTGTGTCTGTCATTATCTTCAAAATATCTGGAAAACTGCTTTGAATTTCAAAACAGTTTCAATATTCGTGTATATTGTGTCTCGGCATTTGTTGTAGAAGGTTGTTTATATCTATCTATCTATCTATCTATCTATCTATCTATCTATCTATCTCAGTCTCTATCTCTCTCTCTCTCTCTCTATCTATCTATCTATCTATCTATTTCTGCTCGAATGTATCTATCTATCTATCTATCTATCTATCTATCTATCTATCTATCTCAGTCTCTATCTATCTATCTATCTATCTATCTATCTAAACATCATATTTTGGCTTTAATTTCAGGTGAAAATAAACATAAAATTGTCCTACATTTGGATATTTTTTTATTGTTGGTTCTAAGCTTTCGGTTCACATGAGCCAGCTTCAGATAGACTACAGAAACGTTAACATAAAGACATCTACCATCAACGATGATTTTATCTTGTGTTGACATAAAACATTGCTATGCAACGATAAGAGTCACCGAATAGCAGACGCAGTTCGTAAATTTATAATGCGGTTCTATGACGCGCACCGCGTGAGAGACCAAAATGCTAACAGAACCATATGTCTAAACGCAATGTAATGTCTTATGACCAGATTGAAATGTGATTGATTTAATGTAGGTAGCCTCTAATATCTGAAGGTTCTTTTTACTTTGTGTATGAATGAGTATTATTGCGTTATTGATTAAAATCTGTATAATATTACCTACATGACTATGTTTTCTAAAAAATACTGTTAAATTGGACTCTGATCAGAGAGGTAACAGGTATCTATCTATCTATCTATCTATCTATCTATCTATCTATCTATCTATCTATCACATACTCTGTACTTTATGTTATGTTATGTATGTATGCATGTATGCATGCACCTATCTATCTATCTATCTATCTATCTATCTATCTATCTATCTATCTATCTATCTATTTTTTTTTTAATCGTATCACCCCGAGCAAGGCGGTAACGCCACTGATGTGCAGGGGGCTACGTAATAGTGAAAAGGTTGGAAAAAAGAAAGCCGGAAACCACATCCTAAACAGGGAACAAGGGATGAGTCTCTTCACCTGTTCAATAGAAGTGGGTGGATTGTGAACCGGGCGATAGTTAGATCTATCTACGCCAATTGAAAAAGAAAAAGTGAGAAGATTGGAAAAGAGAAAGCCGGAAACCACATCCTAAACAGGGAATAAGAGATGAGCCTCTTCGCCTGTTCAATAGAAGTGGGTGGCGTGTGAACCGGGCGATAGATAGATAGATCTATCTATTCCAATTGAAAAAAAAACAAACAAAAAAGTGAGAAGATTGGAAAAGAGAAAGCTGGAAACCACATCCTAAACAGGGAATAAGAGATGAGCCTCTTCGCCTGTTCAATAGAAGTGGGTGGCGTGTGAACCGGGCGATAGATAGATAGATCTATCTACTCCAATTGAAAAAAAAAAAGTGAGAAGATTGGAAAAGAGAAAGCTGGAATCCACATCCTAAACAGGGAACAAGGGATGAGCCTCTTCGCCTGTTCAATAGAAGTGGGTGGAGTGTGAACCGGGCGATAGATCTATCTACTCCAATTGAAAAAAAAGTAAGAAAAGTTAAGCTGCTTGGTAAATTTGAATTTGAATAACAGACCATAGAGACTACACAGGGGAGGGGTAAGAAATGACCAGTGACTGCCTATACCTTGGCCAGGATAGCTTCGCATAACAGAATAAACATATAAGATAAATAAGAGGCTAAATTTTTTCTCCAAATGGAGCATGAAAGCCAAAAATGAGAAAAAAATATTCAGATTTAAGAAACAATTCACACTTACCACGCAGATTCACACAGGAAATTTGAATTAAGAAAGTTCCACTATCTTCAACTCTTGCTAGTTCCACTATCTGTCAATCTGCTGCTTTCTGATATCTATCTATCTATCTATCTATCTATCTATCTATCTATCTATCTATCTATCTATCTATCACATACTCTATACTTTATGTTATGTTATAGTATGTATGTATGCGTGCATCTATCTATCTATCTATCTATCTCATCTATCTATCTATCTATCTATCTATCTATCTATCTATCTATCTATCTTCATTATCTGTCAATCTGTTGCTTTCTGATCAATATCTATCTATCTATCTATCTATCTATCTATCTATCTATCTATCTTCATTATCTGTCAATCTGTTGCTTTCTGATCTATCTATCTATCTATCTATCTATCTATATATCTATCTATCTATCTATCTATCTATCTATCTATCTATCACATACTCTGTACTTTATGTTATTTTATGTTATGTTATGTATGTATGTTTGTATGTATGTATGTATGTATGTATGTATGTATGTATGTATGTATGTATGTGTCTATCTATCAATCTATCTATTTATCTATCTTAATCTTTCCATAGAAATCTAAAAAATAAGTGTCTGTAATTTTATGTGCATATAAGGTCTATATTCCATATAATAGATATGCAATTTCCACAGAGATTGAGGTAGCAGTGATACCATGTCGTGATTTCTGTACGTCTTCGTTTTACTTTAACAATGCACAATATTTTAAAGCATATGCAAACAATCTCAAGAAATTCTTACTAAAAATCCCAGAATTTCGCTGAGCCTGAAGCACTGAATGCTGAAGGCAGAATCCTTACAATTTTTCATCACGCCACTTTTTACTGGAATGTGGCAAGTTTCAACGAGAGAATTTCTAGGTTTTCATTCAATCATTCTTCAAGATAATTAGAATGGAATATAGCAATGGAATATAGCAAGGTATTTTATTTTTATTTTTTTAGTTTTTATAACTGATGGCTGTTTTTCTTACTTGAATCTTAGAAAAGGTACACAGATTTCAACCGTAATTTGGACCGATGTTTCATTGAAGAAAATTCCTTTAAAAACGACTACTTTATTTTCACAACATCCATAACTTAGAAATTTATTTTCATAACATTCGATTATTTTAACATGTCCATGAATCTATATCATAATTATAAAATATTTATTTACAGGTGTATTTTTTAGCGTAACCAAAAAAAAAAAAAAAAAAAAAAAAAAAAAAAAAAAAAAAAAAAAAAAAAAGATTAGAAAATGAAAACTTGACAGCCCCTTGTTTTGATTACTAATTAATTATTTATTGTTATGTTAAATTTCTGTGTCGCTGTTATTATTTTGTGTTTGCCTGTTTTTTTATATGTGTTACTATAGTTAAATAGTACTTTAATCTTATCATTGCATCATTCATAATAACAATTCCACCTCTTTTATTCGATGAGGAAATGAGAATTTACTTATTGTTCAGGTATTGTGCTTTAACTTAAAAGAGTAAAACAATTTCAAGTTCATTTGGCGCTTATCCCCGTAATCTTTATATTTTCTTCATGTTAGGAATCTGATTTCTGATGAGAGACAAATCCAGGCATATTAAATGCTAACTATTATTTATCATACATCACGCTGTATATTTTTTCCATTCTCTTTACCTTTGCAATTGTCATCACACCTGTATTCCCATCCTTCTTTTGCTCCTTTCCCTGACACCCGCTGTAACTGGTTCGTCTTTCTTTTTACTTTCTCCCTATCTAATCTTTTACTCTTATGTAGCCCCCTGCGCATCAGTGGCGTTAACGACTTGCATGGGGTGAAACGATTAAAAAATTTATTTGCAAATAATAATTCTATTTGTCTCTCCCTCCCTTCCTTCGTTAGTTAGTTCGCACGACCGTTATGTCCTGCCAATAGTTAATAAATAATGAACTATTCCATTTCGAACGCATAAAAAATGGAACTGACATATCAAAGACACTACTTGGTTTCAATGAAAAAATAAAAGAAAGAAAGATAAAAAGATAGAAGTGTTTAACGCTTGTTTAAATGAAATAGGAAAAAAATGTCAATTTCAACTCTTTTCATTTGCTCACCCTTCGTTATAAGTTACTGTATTAATAAAAATATTTGTAAATATTAAGTTATGTGTCACGTATTTCTTCTGTGTGATTAATTTTTAAAAGAGTTATTACGCAACCCACGTAACATGGATTTTCTACGAACGCACAATGTAGAATTATATCTATATGTTCGGATGGTCTATTTATGTACCATTTAGCCATTAATTTTTTTCAGATATTTTTTTTATTTAATCATATCACCCCGAGCAAGGCGGTAAGGCCACTGGTGTGCAGGGGGCTACGTAAGAGTGAATAGATTGGAAAAGAGAAATCCGGAAACCACACTCTAAACAGGGAACATGGGATGAGTCTCTACACCTGTTCAATAGACGTGGGTGGAGTGTGAACCGGGCGATAGTTCAGTCTATCTACTCCAATTGAAAAAAATAAACAAAAAAGAAAAAGTGAAAAGATTGGAAAAGAGAAAGCCAGAAACCACATCCTAAACAGGGAACAAGGGATGAGCCTCTACACCTGTTCATTAGACGTGGGTGGAGTGTGAACCGGGCGATAGTTCAGTCTATCTACTCCATGATGGGTAAAAGTTTTTAATGTCATATTTTATGCAAGTATATTTATTTTTGCTATTAATTTTTTTGAATCAGGAAATACAAGCACCTGTGTTTTTTCCACTGCTTGGCTTGAGTAGCAATTTTCAGTAAATCACAAACATTTTTGAATATTTGATATATATATTTTTATCCACTTCTGTTTTTGTTGGATTTATAAGCCGGTATGAGGAGCTATTGGAAAAATCTTTTTTTGTGGTCTGTTACGAAAGATTGTCTACAGTTAAAATTTGTATCTTTTGACTTAAATCCAGCTTATCTGTAATAACTTTAGCTTCACTGTTAATATTTTCTATATCCGGGGCTTTTTTGTAAGATTTGCGGATTTCTTTTTTAATATTTTTCGTATACCTTTGGGTTTATTTCATAAATGTTGTTACACTTGTCTCCTGCAATAAAGATATTTTGAGTTTTTTTTATTTCTTTTACTTCAGATTTGCAAAAAGGCAAAATAAAAACCTGTATTTGCATACAGAAAAATATAATTGAGGAAATGTGATGTGTTCAAATGTTTCTTAATCTTTCCTTTTTGCCTTTGAGAAAATTCCCGAAGGAACAAAATTAGATTCAAAAATAACTTTTCCTATTTTGTCATTCCACTTAAGAATCTTTTTAGGTATATTAATTTATATCTTGCTTGGTGCATACAGTAAAAATAAAAATAACAACTATTAGTTTCACACTCGGTGATCTTCATGTTCACTGTAAAATCACACACACACACACACACACACACACACACACACACACACACACACACACACACACACACACGGCCTCAGTACTTTGAAGTGTTGTTACATTCCTTTTCAAACATTTTGTGTTTATTTACACAACACAATCCTTGAAAGCAAATGTAACATTTGAAATTACTCAGAAAACTAACCTAAAATAACTGAACTTTGGCAATTTTAAAATAAAACAACTAATTTAGAAATTAAAAAAATTTAATAGTATAACTTGTCAATATTAAAACAAAACATGTGCTGCCAAAATTCACTTTTATTCATTTTATATACGGTGCGTGTATTAAAGAAAAGACCACGTATAAACTACAAGAAAACTGAGTGCATGGTTATCAGTAAAAAGAGGAACCCAAAATGC
This sequence comes from Ascarosepion bandense, assembly GCA_037127315.1. Classification (NCBI taxonomy): domain Eukaryota; kingdom Metazoa; phylum Mollusca; class Cephalopoda; order Sepiida; family Sepiidae; genus Ascarosepion; species Ascarosepion bandense. The sequence goes on from JBBBDQ010001704.1 coordinate 3,462,311, forward strand.
CAACTACAGGCTGGGGATACTAAAATCAAGCAGGTACTGACATTTAAATGCTTGGGAAGTGTTTTAACAGAGGACAGAAAGTGCAACTCTGAGATCCAAAGGTAAATTGTTATGGCCAAGGATGCATTCCAGAAGCTGAGTGGAATATTGAGAGACAGGAAAATTTCGATTAAAACAAAGAGATTTTGGAAGTTGTTGATTGTAAAAAAATTTTATTTGGTCTAATATGAAAATCATATTTTTTTCAAATTTAATTAATTCTTTGATTGCAGGGGAATAACTCTTGGTTTTACGATTGAAATTACTCTTTTTTTTTCTTCTTTTTTCCTCTTGTGTATTTTTTAAGAAGAATAATGCTTCAGTTTTTGGTAATAAATATAGCATATATTCACTTTTGTTTGCAATTAGTATATATATATATATATCAGTGGAAACTGAGGTAAACGCTATATATTTCATGCATGAACGCAATCATTAGGCCATGCTTGCTGTATTTTGGTTTGAATATTTATTGGGTAGGCGGTATGTTTCAAATTATTTTAGAGGCTATTGAAAAACACAGTTGTTGATCTGAATGGGGTTTATTGTAGATATTATATATAGTGTTGTTTATTATATTATAGTGTTGTTTATATATATATGTATTAGATAAATTTCGTTTTTAGCAACCATTTGTAATAACGAATGTATGCTATCAACCATGTGACAGATAAAAATAACTTTTGTTTAAACTAACATACGATAATGTTCAGCAAATAATGTAGTGTATTGACAAGGATAATTCTCTACAACCGAAACCAAAAGATATCCATAGAAAAAAAGCATAATGTAATTCTTAAACCGCAAAAAAACACTAAAAGCAACTTCAACGTGTCCATAGAAGTTTGGTCGAAAAGAGCTTTAAGCTTGTCATGAAGAAAAATATTGTTCTCCATGATAACGCAAGAATTTTACTGAAATAATTTGGAAATCGGTTGCTGGTCTTTTCTTCTCTTGTCTCCATATTCTGAAATGCTTCCAGCCGATTATTACTCTTTCGTTCGCTGCTATACGCCTTTAGCGGAGGGGGGGGAAGTTTTTAAAATGAAAAACGCTATAAAGAGCTCATCGAATACTTTTTTTTTTTTTACATCAAAACCTGACGGATTTTAATCAAAACACACAAAAAAGCTGCATGTTAAATGGCAAAAATATCAACGCAAATAATGGCGAATATATAATTGAATAAAAATGAATAGTACTCCATTTTTTTAAAATTAAAACGGAAATTATTTATGATAATCAAACTAGCATAAACATAGATATAAAGCAAAGAAATGACAAATAAATAAAAGTATAACGTTTTTTATCCTCCAGAAGAAATTCTTCTTCTTCTATGTACCTTGTCCTTTCAGGACGTAAACGATCATGGCTTTCCACATCTTCCTATCCCTGGTGGATCTTAGCACGCTTTCTCCTGTTACTCTACGCAACTCTCGTTTCGTCATCCACCTTATCAGGCCCTTCAAATATAATATCTGCTGCTTTTCCCTGTCTCTTTTCCCCTCTATCTAACCTGTTGGTATAAGGTTCTCCAAGCCCCCTTCCTCATTGCATGTTCCAAGAACATTAGCTGTATTTTCCTGATGCTCTGTATTAATTTCTTTTTCGTTTGCATCCTTTCCAAAATCTCATCATTGCTCACATACTCGAGCCATGATATCCGCAGCATCCTTCTGTAGAACCACATTTCAGTTGCTTCAAGTGTCTTCTTCATCTTTGATGACTATGTCCAGCATTCCCTGCCATATTGAAGAACTGACATCACATAGCAATCCAGTAATCTTTTCTTTGTTTCTAGCGAAATTTTCCTGTGTCTTAATACTCTACTCAGTTTCTGGAACGTGCCATTTGCCGTGCCAATTCGCCTTCGGATCTTTGTATCGCACTTTCTGTTTTCTTTTAGAACACTTCCCAGATATTTAAATTTTTGGACCTGCTTGATTTTAGTATACTTCACTTGTATTTGGCATTTTGGGCTGCTCTTTTGCTGATGACCATGCATTCTGCTTTCATGCAGTTTATTTGTAGTCATTTCTTGTCACTCTCTTTAGCTACCTTCTGTATGATGTCTTGTAGTTTTCTTTTCCGTGTCTGCTGTCAGCACTGTATTATCTGCGTACATTATGTTGTTCAAATTGTGGCCTCCGATGACGAATCCTGGCATAACATCTAGGGTCATCAGAATAGTATCGCTGTACAAGTTGAATAGATTCGGGGTAAAGACACATTCTTGTCTTACGCCCCTTTCTATCTTTGTAGATCTGCTGAATTCGTTTCCTCTCCGTATGGAGGCGGTTTGCTGCCAGTAGAGATTCTTGATTACTCTTATGTCTTTCCCAAATATGTCAAGGCCGCTGAGTATGTCCATTAATTTCTTGTGAGTAATTTGTCGAACGCCTTTGCATAATCGATAAAACATAGGTACAAGTCCTTCTTCATTTGTATTGCCTTTTCGGGGAGCATCCTAATCAGAAATATGGCGTTCCTTGTTCTAGTGTCTTTGAAAAACCCGCAATATTTTGTCCTATCTCTGTCCTGATTTTCCTTCTCGCTCTATTCATCAGGATTCGGACGATTCGTTTTGTAATGTGGCTCATTAAACTTATTGTTCGGTGGAGTTCACACTCGTTTGCACCTGGCTTCTTAGGCAGTGCTATGAATATCGACTTGCTTAGGTCACCTGGCATTTCACCACTGTTATAAATTTTATTAATTATTTGTGTAATTTTCTCTATACCGAATTCTTCCAGGGCTATCAGCTATTACAATTCCGTCTAGTCTAGTTGCTTTGTTTCTATTCAGTTTGGCCGTTGTAGCTTCCATTTTAGACTTTAATATCTCCAGTCAGTTGTCATCTTTGTGTATTACTGGTTGCTCTCTCTTGTCGTGGAAAAGATCTTTCATATATCCTTCCATTGTTGCAGTCTTTCTTCTTTCTTCAATATGATCGTTCTATCCTTGAATTTCATACATCCTGTTGAGGAGCAGGTTTTTAAGAAGTTAATCGCACAAAATTAATATTTTTATGAATGGAATTATATATGATAGACTTATACACAACAATTTCTCAAATATGTTAGTGATACTTAGAAATAAATTCAGTCAAAGCTTTAACCTAGCGAATGCCACACTTATCAAAAGTGTCAGTAAGTTGCTTAGAATGAAAATCCTCGAAAGTGCCGCCATTGAATGTAATCAAAGTATAAATCTGCGCCCCGGATGCTTTCTAATATCTCAATCCGTGAAAGAATTACTACTTTCCCAAGGCAAGGTCAGTCAGTTAAGTGCCATACGTGATACACACTTGGGCGATCATGTCACGAAAGAGACATGACTGACTGAGCAGAAGATTATCCCGCAGTAGGTTGCCATTGCTTTCTGCTATAGACTGGTTGCCGACCAAGGCTATAGAACCCAATCTGTACTGTTATTTGACTCATAGCTAGAGGGAAAGGCATGTTTTATATTATTATGCAGTAATTAGTGGGGGATCGGTTTCCTGTTGTTATGAAGTAATAAACTGATCCCCAACTTTATGACCAGGAGAGAAAAGTTCGGAGCTATTCTTTTAGCTCGTAAAGAAGAAGAGTAACAAAAATCGAAAATGTTAACCGACTAATGATCAGTCAGTCACTTAAGTGCCATACGTGATACACGCTTTGGCGATCATGTCACGAAAGAGACATGACTGACTGGGCAGAAGATTATCCCGCAGTAGGTTGCCAGTGCTTTCTGCGGTAGACTGGTTGCCGACCAAGGCTATAGAACCAAACCTGTCCTGTTATTTAACCCATAACTGGAAGGAAGAGACGGATTAATACCTTTCCCAAGGGTATTTGCGCGTAAGTGAATACAATGAATTCAACTGGAATTTGAACTCGGCCCCCGATTTCTCGTTCCCAGCCGATATCCACTGCACCACAACGCACAAAGCAAGGTACATGACCATAAAAATATTAAAAACAAGAAAGAAAAGAAAACGGTCAAATCCAGAACCTGATGTTATCTAAAACATATAACAATAACAACACATATAAAAAATCAATCAATCCCAATATAAAAAATCTATTTTTTTCTTGTTTTTCGTGTTTTTTGTTTTTTCTTACTAACTTAAGTATTTTGCTACTTACTTTTGCAGTGTACTTGGACAAGATTGTGTAAATTATTTTGGCTGTCAAGTTTCGTTTCAACTTATACGAAGTTAAAACTTAGTAATTTTTTTTAATTTACCTTTTTTTAATCGGAGTAGATAGTACCTAATGTTGCCTGGTTTCACACTCCACCCGTTTCTTTTGAACAGGAGTAGAGGTGATCACCTTATTTCTTGTTTAGGAAGATGTCCAGGTTCATCTCCCTTCTCCTCCGATTTCAGTGTTAGTTCAGGTGGAAGCTCTTTGCAGTTATTGAGTATGGTGGCAATGTCTTTTCATTCTGAGGGTACCGGGTTGGCAGTTTCCTGGTTGCTTTTCCGACTGGTAATTAGGAGCCCGAACTCTTGCATAGCGTCTTGAGAGGCTGCTCTGATGAACAGTTGAACAATATCGGGGTTCCTGTAGTGCCATATCGCGCATGGACGGGCGACCCTGCATGAAGCACCGGTGGGCAACCCCGAGGCCACATTATGCTGCAGGCTGCGCCAGTCTCCATCCTTCACATGCTGCAAACAGTGACCGACTGATTCTACTCTAGACCTCTCTCTCTAACTACATCACTATGAAAACAAGCAAACAAAATAGCAAAACTAAACCAGCTCGTCAGAAAACGTCAAAACCTGTCTGCGTCTCCTTCACAAACATACGAGGTATCCGCACTAAGTTTTACAGCATAGAATCATTCCTTCAAACTAACTCAACTGACATCTTAGCTCTATGTGAAACTAACCTTGGCCCTTCTATCCCCTCTTCTAAGTTTTACGTTCCTGGTTACCTTCATCGCTTCAGGAAGGACTCCAATGTCCATATGCATGGGCTTCGTGTTTATGTCAGCGAACACCTCCCTCTAGGGTGACATCTCTTGAAGTCCCTGGTTCATTCTTTCATGTGCTTCCGTCTCTCACTTTTAAGCTCGGTTATCTATTTCTTCTTTCTCTACCGCTCCCCCTCCTCCTCTGACTGTTCGGTACTTGATAGCATCTCTAACAATATCGACAAGGCCATTTCTTCTCATCCATCTGCCCATATATTTGTGTTTGGTGACTTTAACGCCCACTCTGTTACCGACCTTGCTGGTGCCACACCATGAATGTTTTAATCACCCAATCTCTTACGCAAGTAGTGGACATCCTCACGCGTTTCTCCAATAAACCTAACGGAAGGGATTCACTACTAGACCTCTGCTTCACTTCCATTCCCGACTCTTGCATTACCAGGCAGCTCTACCCTCTCGGAAACTCTGACCACACCGTAGTTTCCGTCAAAATCTCATTCCACTCCCACTCTACCCAAGAAACCCAGATCAGCAGAATATCCTACTGCTACCAAAGAGCAGACTGGGATTCGTTCCGAGACTTCTTGTGTGATCTCCATTGGAACTACATTTTTAGTCTTCCTGTCAAAGACTGTGCATCCGAGGTCTCCTCTTGGGTTAAGGCTGGCATTGATGCTTTCATCCCTGCCAGGAAATTTCAGCTTAATTCCCATTCGTCTCCCTGATTCTCGCTCGCTTGCTCGGCCGCAATTGCCTACCGAAATAATTTCTTCCGGCTTCATCGAAGCTACGCGTCGGACCAAAACAAGCGCCTTTTCACCTCAGCTCGTAATAAGTGTAAAAATTATTTAACGAAGCTAAGATGTTGTTTGCTGCCAGAATGAAGCAACGCATTGCATCCTGTAAGTTCGGCGCCAAAGACTACTGGCGACTCTGTAAAAGTATGCTTAACAAAAGTAAGAACTCAATGTCCCCCCCCAATCAATGAATTTGAGGTCCTCACCTCCTCAGCGGAAAAGGCTGAATGCTTTGCTCGCAGATTCTCGACCAATTCGAGACTGGATTCGTTTGGAGTTTCTACACCCAACTTCCCACCCAGAACTGAGGCTCAACTGAATGACGTCCATATTGCACTCTCGCTGGTCTCTAACATAATCTCAAAACTTGACTCTCACAAAGCGAGCGGAGGAGACGGAATCCCAATCATAGTCTTGAAGAAATGTGCCCCTGAACTCTCCTCTGTCCTCTCTAAGCTCTACAACTTCTGCCTATCTGCTTCCTGCTTTCCTGCCCGTTGGAAGTCTTCCTCTGTAGTTCCCTTACTTAAGAATACTAGAGAACCCTCGGACCCCGTAAATTACCGCCCTATCAGCCTTCTTCTGTTCTTTGGCAAAGTGTTCGAAGTCATTATCAGCGCCGAGGTGGTTCAGCATCTCACAACTCATAGGATCCTCTCGGACAAACAGTATAGTTTCCGCTTCACCCGGTCTACTGCTGATATGCTAACGACCATCACCGAGTATATATACCAGGCTCTCGACAAGGATGGCTCTCGACAAGGATGGCGAAACTTGAACCGTTGCCTTGGATATCTCCAAAGCTTTCGATTCGACAGAGTCTGGCATGCTGGCGTTCTACGCAAACTGCGGAGCTATGGTATAAATGGTCATTTGTTTGACCTAATTCAGTCATTCCTCTCTAACCGCACATTGAAGGTGGTATTAAACGGACAAAATCGATAATATATATATATTGAACAGGTGAAGAGGCTCATCCCTTGTTCCCTGTTTAGGATGTGGTTTCCGGCTTTCTCTTTTCCAATCTTTTTACACTTAAGTAGCCCCCAGCTCATCATTACTGTCTTGCTTGGGGTGATATGATTAAAAAATATATATATAAAAGGCAAGATGTTTGTGTGTGTGTCTGTTTATCTGCCTGTATGTCTGTATTTTTTCAGCCCTTTTATTTTAGTTTTCTGCTTTGGGTTTGGCTCTAAATAGGTATAAGTGTAGTTCTTAGTCTCAGTCATGATACCATTTACTCAGAGGACTTATTTAGCCTTCAAAATTCAGTTTACGACGAAAAAACTTATTTGATATCGATACCAGGAAATCAAAATTTAACTTACATCCATTCATTTTTCTTTCAGTCTACAGTTTCGCTTTAACTGGAAACAACTATTGCTTTTTTGTCTTTCGTGCTAACGTCCAAAAAGTCTGAGCTCCAGGACCATGGATTAGTTTTAAAGCTTTCATTACACCCGAGCATCGCCGGGCTATAGTGCTAGTATATATATATATATATATATATATATATATATATATATATATATATATATATACCCAAGTGAGTAAAGAACGAAGAAAATATTACCAACGTTCAAAATATTAATTTTAAACAGTGCTCAATATAGAAATAGAGCTATGAATATTTAATAAAAATTATAGTTTAGAACATGTATAAATTATAATTTACTACCAAAGTGTACATTTTGATTCGACATTGAAAGACCAATGTCTCATAAGGTAGTTAATAATGATGGTAATTTTTCGAAAGTACTCTTGTTTGTTTGGGATAGGAATATTTTTCAGCGAAATGTTGAAATTCACTTTTTAGCCATGTTCAAATTTATATCAAATTTATATCTTTTTTTTAAAATCATTTCACCCCGAGCAAGGCAGAAATGCCACTGATGAGCTGGGGGCTACATAACTGTAAAAAGATTAATTAGAAAAGAGTGAGGAGTACAAACTAGTGAGAAAGGAGCAATAGAAAGCTGAGAATGCAGGTGCGATGACAGATACATAGGTGGAGAGAAAGAGAAGGATATACGTGGGTGAGGAGAGAGCTAGAGTCCAGTTGTTAATAGATGAGTATTGACATTGCATTTAAATTTCTGGAGGTTGTAGCTGTCAGGAAAGCAAGAATATGGGAGCGAGTTCCACAGGCGGGAAGTGCGAGAGAAGAAGCTGCAGGAGTAGAATTGTCGTCTGCATTTGGCTAACCTCACTGTGAATGGATGGGATCCAGATGCCAATCTGGTTGCACGAGTAAACACCTGTTGAGGAGGCACCAGTGACTTAAGTTCATCCGAGCAGAAGCCATGAAAGTATTTATAGAACAGACAAAGGGAGGCCACATTTCGGCGGTGGGTAAGTGGCTGCAGTCTAGCCGCCAGATCAGTACCTATCACATTACAGACTCTCCTTTGGAGCCTGTCGAGAACACTGAGGAGAACGGCAGGGGCGTCTGACCACAAATGGCAGCAATACTCCATGCACGGACGGATGGTTGACTTGTATATATGCAGGATGGATTCAGGCGGAAAAAACATCCTGGATCGGCAAAGTGACCCAACCTTCTTAACAGTAGATTTAGCTATGGAATCAATATAGTGGTTCCATTTGAGGTCTGAGGAGAGGGTAAAGCCGAGGAGGCGTAGTGTGTTGCTCTCAGGGAGAATCGCTTGGTCCATGCTAATGGGAGGCAGGAGAGGTTGCTTATGGTGGTTGACAGACAACAGCTTGGTCTTAGACGCATTAATGGCAAAATTGATCAACTTAATATAGGAGCAGATTATACAAGTAAATAAAGAAAGGAGAAAATATTAACAATGTTAAAACCATTAATTTAAAACAGTACTCAATATAGAAATAGAGCTATGAATATTTATCATCGTTATTATTAAATAATTTACCATTATCATCATTTGGATAATTTTTTATTAAGTTGGTTTTAAGCTTTTGGCTCACATGAGCCATCTTCAGAGAGGTTACGACTTAAAAAATTATCCAAATGTTGGAGAATTTTTGTCTTTATTTTTCACCTGAAATTAAAGCCAAAATCAGATGTTTAGAACGGCTCATGATTAAACATAATAGACATTCATTGTCTCTTATATTTAACAGTATATGTTTAGAAAATTATCTGCTGCCACGATACACTCTCTATATATATATATACATATGTATATATATATATATTTTTTTTGATAGTGGTTACCCCAGAGTCTCATCCTACGCTCTATGCACAGCTACCAAATGAGAGCTAAATATCTACTGATAGACATTATCACGGATCGTTTTGAAAAACGCACGTGATCAACCGTTTCTCTTTCCCAAAATGATCAATAGATCAATAATATATCCGGTCTAGTCTTCAGCTTCCTTTGATCTCAATTGCCTCGTTGACGAAACAGTTAGGAATTTGCCAACAATCGATTTTCGAAATGGTTAATCGCTCTCTTTTTTTTCCCATTCTTCTTTCTTTTCTTAATTTTCTCATCCTGTTCCCGCTTCCCCCGACTCATAAATTCAATCTTTATTCCTTCAATTGCGTTAAACGTTTCTTTGTTTCTCTCTCTTTTTTTTTCTTAGTGTTTTCTGAGATAGATAGATAGATAGATAGAGAGCGAGCGAGCGAGCGAGAGAGAGAGAGAGAGAGAGAGAGAGAGAGAGAGAGAGAGAGAGAGATTATTTAAATATTGCAGACGCTATAATTAGCTGAGTAACCTCCATATTGTAACGACTCCATATTAGGATGACAGCCATCTACTTCTATCTACCGTGTCCTTTCAGGACGTAGCTGATAATGTCAAAAGTTCTAAGCCGTCTTTCGTGATTATAAATTCCAACTGTTTCTTTCTAATTATCAGGCAAGTGCCATACGTGAAACACGCTTGGGCGATCTCGAAAGAGACATAACTGACCGGGCAGAGGATTATCCCGCAGTAGGTTGCCATTTTTTCTGCGGTAAACTGGTTTCCAGCCAAGGTTATAGAACCCAATCTGTCCTATTATTTAACCCATAACTAGAGGGAAAAGACGGATACCTTTCCCAAGGGTATTTGCACGTAAGTCAATGCAATGAATTCAACTGGAATTCGAAATCGGCTCCTCGATTTCTCGTTCCGAGCCGATATCCACTGCGCCACAACGCACCTCCTTATTTTGAATTATAAGAGTCCTTTTTGTTTTTATTTTCCTTAAAACATTGTCGTTATTCACATGTTCAGTCCAAGCTTTTTTTAACATCCTTCTGAAGCATCACAGGTTGCTTAAAATCTACTCTTTATATGTGAGGAAATTATCTAAAATTCACACACACACACACACACACACACACACACACACACACACACACACACACACACACACACATATAATATTATTAACTATAGTAATTGCAATACTAATAGTAACAGAACTAACTCTGCCAAAACTAGTACTAATTAAGCTATAGTTTAAATCCTCTTGAATAACCCACCGAGGACAAACTCATGAGAAATAAAAACAATCCCAAGACAAAAACCTTAACACTACAGCACTCAATACGAAACTAGAGTAACAAAGCCAGAAAAACTAAGCACGAGCCAATAAACCTACCTAGGTTTCACCCTACGCTTCTTCAGAAGAACCGTAGGGTGAAACCTCAGTAGGTTTATTGGTTCGTGCTTAGATTTTCTGTATGTATACATATATATGTATATTACAAGGAAAAATGTGCGCATGAAAAATAATATTTTTAAGATTATATTAAACCCTGAAAAGAACAGGTTAAGTTATTAAACCTGGAAAAGTAAAAAACAAGATATTCTAGGGAAGGAAAAAATAAGAAATTTCTTACTTAAAATATTGAATTCAAATTTTATTTTTAGCTGCAATATTTTAAGTAAAAAATTTCTTATTTTTTATTTAAGTGTAGACTTTAAGCAACATGTCATGTGCGCATTTTTCCATGTAATCCATGATTTTTCCAGACATTGGTATTAAGTTAATATAAATTAAATGCTGAAAACCACATTAAAAAATATTAAAAAGAGAAACATTATATGCAGCTGATAAAAAATACAACAAAAATTGATTATTTATAATTAATTCTGATAATCAGTTTTGAAAAATGAAAAGTGATAAGAAAAATGTAGCTAAGGAGGTGTCCTATCTAACTCTGAAAACTGTTTGAAATTTGGTTGAGAACTGAATTAGTGGTGAAGTTTGAAAGCTGCCTAAATTCACTCAATGTCGGACTTTAGAATATATTCAACCACTGCCGTGGTTGAATGATAGATGAATTGAAATATAGAAATGATATTGCATAGCAGTTCGGGATTTTTTTTCTTTGATAGTAACGAAATTTTCCAATTTCTTTAAATTTTTTTTAAATTATGGGAAACACCTTCTGCTATTCTTTTGTTATTTCAATGCGTCTTCGGCTTTCAGTGTCATATTTTACATACTGGGTGTAATGACGGCATCACCCACAACGAAATGAACTCTTTCAACCATTATATATACCTCTACTCAGAAGGTGTGAAAGTTGATAGCGGAGATAGCCTAAGTAACCTGGAAGTAGTCTGAGAGAGTAGTCTGAAGAGAACGCCCTGAACATAGCCGAGAGTCGTCTACGAACACTGCTACCATAACGACCATTACGAGTCCCAGTTCGAGGGTAGAATTATAGTATTACACACTAACCCGTATTATCGTTCTACTAACAAAGTTCCAAGTGTTGTATTTTGTCGTGGTTAATATATATTCGTTATTTCTTATTTTGATTGTTTTGTGTTATTCTTGCTGGACCTTTAACCGGGTCCACGACACTGGGATTTCTCTCTTACTGACAACTTTATTGTTACTTCTTTTTGCTCGTTTTCCTTTGTTTATGAGGCCTTGTAATTTTCTATCTGTGTTTGCCATCAACGCAATGACATTTGTGTATATTGTTAAAACCATGCCCACCAATAGTACATATTTTTGTAGGATCTATAGCGCCATGAGTATAGCTTCACGGTAAGTGCTAAATAACTCAGGTGAGAAGGCGCATCGTTGTCTTACGTTTCTTTCTATTTTTGTGTTAATTCAATACACTTTCTATTCGTATGTTAGCTATTTATTTCCAGCCTAAGTTCTGTTTATTCGAACGCCATTAAAATAGTTCTACAATTTCAAAAATAAAAAATAATATTTACGGTATTAAATATAATATTTATTTATCTCCTTCCTCCTTGTTTTAATATATTTTCTATATATTTTACATAAATAGATAGATCGTAATACTAATGCTTATATATTTATAAAATATTACATAAATAGATCGTAATGCTAATGCTTATATCTCAGACTAGCAGTATAGCCCGGCGTTGCTCGGGTGTAATGAAAGCTTTAAAACTAATCCATGGTCCTAGAGCTTTGGACGTTGGCACGAAAGACTAAAAATGCAATAGTTGTTTCCAGTTAAAGCGAAACCGTAGAGTGAAAGAAAAATGAATGGATGTAAGTTAAATTTTGATTTCCTGGTGTCGGTATCAAATAAGTTTTTTTCGTCGTAAACTGAATTTTGAAGGCTAAATAAGTCCTCTGAGTAAATAGTATCATGGCTGAGACTAAGAACTACAATTATACCTACTTAGAGCCGAAGCAAAAACTAAAATAAAAGGGCTGAAAAAAAAATACAGACATACAGGCAGATAAACAGACACACACACAAACATCTTGACTTATATATATATATATATATATATATATATATATATATATATATATATATATTATCGATTTTCTGTACTATTGTAAGAACTGCAACCTTGAAACTTCTGAATATCGTTTCTTATGTCTTTGTCTATGGGTGTATCAAATTTGATTAAAATCGGACCACTCCTTCTATAACCCGATTTTTTCGATTATAGATTTTCGATATTTATCGGGGGTACCTCGACACAAAACCTTTCTAAGAACACTGACAGACGCTTATAGTACAACTGTGTAAATTTTCAAGAAAATTGGTTCAGCCGTTTTGGAGTCTATATGTAACGGACACACACTCACAGACAGACACACACACACATATACACACACAGAGAGACAAAATTCCATCTATAAATAAGTTTAGATAATATGACATAAATTAATCGTAATGCTAATACTTATACTACTGGACACAATTATTAAACAACTCCAGTGTTTAATGATATATTTCATACTATTTTTCAGTATATATTGCCAAGTGAATAATTGTAAATAAAAATAGAATGATTCTTTTGTTAATACTGCACAATAACATGTTCATCAAATAAATTTATGAATATTTAATAATTACCTATATTGCAGTTTCATCAATGAAAGATTGAAGAAAATTTAGGGTGATTCGGACGAGTTCATCTTTGCTTCCTTGCCTTATAAAATTTTTCAAATTAATAATAACAAAAGAACCCTTCTATTTTCATTTGGCAATAAATACTAAAAATAGTATGAAAAACACCATTTCTTTTGAAAAAACTGGGGTGGCCTAATAATTATGGCCGGTATTTTATGTAATATAGTAACAACTCTAAGAAGAAGCTTCTTTATCTTTTTTCTTTATGTGTCGTGTTCTTTCAGGACGAGGGTGATGATGGACTTCAATTTTCTCCTATCACTTGTCGCTCTTAACATTTTCCCTCTTGGTATCTCTCCCAAACCCAGCTCCGCCAATCACTTGCTCATGTCTATCAAGTATGTTTCTCGCTGCTATCACCTGTTTCTCTTTTCCTCCATGCACCTTGTGAGTATTAAATTCTCCAAAACCTCTTTCCTCAAGCCTCTTGATACTAGGTATAAGTTTCTTTTTAGTTTGCATCTTCTCTAAAACTTCATCGTTGCTCACATGTTCGGTCCAAGGTATTCTCAGCTTTATTCTGTAGAACCACATTTCTGTTGCTTCATTTTTGAGGAGATTGTCCAGGATTCACTGCCATAAAGAAGGACAAATATTACATCACAATCCAGTACTCTTTTCTTTCTTTCTAACGAAATCTTTCTGTCTCTCACCAACTCTGCTTAGCTTTTGAAATTCGTCCAATGCACCTTCGATCTCAGTGTCGCACTTTCCGTCCTCTGTCAGGACACTTCCCAGGTATTTAAATTTCTGCACCTGTTTGATTGTACAGGTAGAAATTTATGAAGCTTTAATTGACTCAGTCTGTTCTCGTGTTGAAAAACGTTTATTTAATTGTGATGTAATCTCATAAGAGAGAGAGAGAGAGAGAGAGAGACAGAGACAGAGAGAGAGAGACACAGAGAGAGACAGAGGTAGACACAGAGAGAGAGAGAGAGACAGAGGTAGACACAGAGAGAGAGAGAGACAGAGGTAGACACAGAGAGAGAGAGAGAGACAGAGGTAGACACAGAGAGAGAGAGACAGAGGTAGACACAGAGAGAGAGAGAGAGAGACAGACAGACAGACAGAGAGAGAGAGAGACAGACAGAGAGAGAGACAGACAGACAGAGAGAGACAGAGAGAGAGAGAGAGAGAGAGAGAGAGAGAGACAGAGAGAGAGGTAGACAGACAGAGAGAGAGAGAGAGAGGCAGACAGACAGACACAGAGAGAGAGAGAGACAGACAGAGAGAGAGAGACAGAGAGAGAGACAGAGAGAGAGACAGAGAGAGAAAGAGAAATGCTTATTCTAATACTACAGGCATTACTTACTGTTGTTGATCTTCGTTGCCAATTGGTTGTGGCAAATCTTAGCGCAAAGCTTCGTTGCCAGTTTGCTATGGAGTTGTTGTGGTGAAGCTTTGCCGCAGAATTGTAGTGACCGGGTTGGTCGGAAAGTAAGACACGGGACACAGGAGGTAGGTTCAAAACAGTGTATCAATATAACAAGAACAAAGATACAACGTAAGTGTTAGCAATTAAGTAAACAGAAATAACTAATCCCGAACGGTACAGTTACGCTGCTTATTGCCTGAACTGGTAGCTGGCTTTAACTGCGTACTAGCTGCCGTACTTAACTACCTCTTGCAGGTATTTATATAGCGAGAGGAAGAGTCCATTCCTCGTAGAAAGGCACCCTAACATTTACTTTATACAGAAACATTTGAAATTCAGCATTCACATATTCGACATTCATTGGCATATTCGACATTGACATATTCTACATTCATTGGCATATTCGACATTCGTCATTCACATATTCGACATTCATTGGCATATTCGACATTCGTCATTCACATATTTGATATTCATTAACATATTCGAAATTCGCATATTCAACAAACATTGGCATATTCGATATTTGAGATTCACATATACGACATTCAAATATTTGACATTTGACACTCAGCATTCATATATTCGACATTCACTCACATATTCGACATTCATTAGCATATTCGACATTCAACAGTCACATATTTTACATTCATTCACAGAGTAGCTAGTGCTATTTTCGGTTGAAATTAAAAAAATGCATTAAAATATTTTAAATTTATTTAAATTTAGTAAATATTATCGCTCTTTCTAGTATTGGCGTGGGGTTTCATTCCTAAGCTTTTGTTTGAAGTAAAGTGAAAGATTATGTCATTATTTTCTCTATGTGAAACCATTTTAGTTGATATCCGTATTGACACTCTTCAACTGATGTGATTTTTCTTTTCTGGTGATTTTGAGATTCTGTAGCACAATTCAACAAGGCTCGAACAAGGATGATTCTTTCTACCATCTTCAATCGCCCGAAGCCATTTTAAACCACTAATCGGAGAAAGCGATTCTATACAATAAATAATTTAGAGAATTCTAAAAACATTTGGCATTATGCATGGTATGCATATGAAAGCCTCGATCTGAGATTTAAAAACATAATTCGAGTTTCTAGGTTAATGTAATGGTTTTGTAGCAGTTTAAAATGTTGGACGGAACTACCTATTCTATATTCAATTTCTTTATCTGCTAATTTTATTATAACTGAATGCATACATGGAGGTATTTGAATTGCTAAGTATTTCCTAATTGCACATCCTGAATTTTTATGATGGATTCAGGACAGAAATCCTCACAGATTTCGATGTAATTCTAGATCATACGTTCGGTTTTTGAAGAGGTTTATGTTGAATACAGTTTCTTGAAACACTTACGAGTGAATGCTATATACTTTTTTTTTTAAACATTTCACCCCGAGCAAGGCAGAAATGAGCTGGGGGCTACATAACTGTAAAAAGATTAATTAGAAATGAGTAGGGAGTACAAACTAGTTAGAAAGGAGCAATAGAAAGCTGAGAATGCAGGTGCGATGACTGATACATAGGTGGAGAGAAAGGGAAGGATATACGTGGGTGGGGAGAGAGCTAGAGTCCAGTGGTTAATAGATGAGTATTGACATTGCATTTAAATTTCTGGAGGTTGTAGCCGTCAGGAAAGCAAGAATATGGGAGCGAGTTCCACAGGCGGGAAGTGCGAGAGAAGAAGCTGCAGGAGTAGAATTGTCGTCTGCATTTGGCTAACCTCACTGTGAATGGATGGTATCCAGATGCCAATCTGGTTGCACGAGTAAACACCAGTTGAGGAGGCACCAGTGACTTAAGTTCGTCTGAGCAGAAACCATGAAAGTATTTATAGAACAGACAAAGGGAGGCCACATTTCGACGGTGGGGAAGTGGCTGCAGTCTAGCCGCCAGATCAGTACCTATCACATTACAGACTCTCCTTTGGAGCCTGTGGAGAACACTGAGGAGAACGGCAGAGGTGCCTGACCATAAATAGCAGCAGTATTCCATGCACGGACGGATGGTTGACTTGTATATATGCAGGATGGATTCAAGCGGAAAAAAAACATCCTGGATCGGCATAGTGACCCAACCTTCTTAGCAGTAGATTTAGCTATGGAATCAATATAGTGGTTCCATTTGAGGTCTGAGGAGAGGGTAAGGCCGAGGAGGCGCAGTGTGTTGCTCTCAGGGAGAATCGCTTGGTCCATGCTAATGGGAGGCAGGAGAGGTTGCCTGTGATGGTTGACAGACAACAGCTTGGTCTTAGACGCATTGAAGTTGACAAGCCACTTCTTGCTCCAATTCACCACAGAGTGTAGATCCTGTTCAAGTTCAGCAGTGAGATTATGTCTGTCCGGCACGACAGGTTTCTTACTGGTGCGGGAGTATATTGTTGAGTCGTCTGCGTAGATGCCTACTTGGGAACTGATCTCATCGGGGAGGTCGTTGATGAAAATAAGGGAGAGCGTCCGTCTCAGGATAGAGCCCTGTGGGACACCAGCATTAGTTTTAATAAAACCATCTTTGAAAATAAATTTAAATAAAAAAAAAATACGAATTTCGTTTTACATTTTTTGCTCTTTTAAACAAACTTGCTCGACCTTTTTTTTTTTTTTTAACCCTGGAAAACTAAACATCAATTAAAGTTACACCACTACTAATCATGTGTATATTATACACAATTTTGAAAATATCAAAAAAATATTAAATATAAATCTTTATTTGAAATATTTTACATGCAGGCACTTCAAAATTTGTACTTTGAGATAACATTAATAGGACCTGAAAAACATATTATTCAGGTAAGAAAATCAGGTACTGAAAATTTAATTAAATTGTAATGGCCTTATTTGCGCTGGGTACTATATGGATGTGCGTTGTGGTGCAGTGGATATCGACTCGGAACGTGAAATCGAGGAGTCTAGTTTAAATTCCAGTTGAATTCCTTGCATTCACTTACGCTCAAATACCCTAGGAAAAGGTATTAATTTGTCTCTTTCCTCCAGTTATGGATTAAATAATAAGATATATTGAGTTCTATAGCCTTGGCTGGCAACCAGTCTACCGCAGAAAGTAATGGCAAGCTTTGGTCCAATCAGTCATGTCTCATTTGAGACATGATTGTATGGCACTTACTGAATATAATAGTTGGAATCATGATTAAGGATTCTACTGGGCATAAAGTGGGGGATTAGTTTTATATTGTTATGAAGTAATAAACTAATCTCCCACTAATAAACTACTTAATAATATAAAACATCTTTCCGCCTCTAGCTATGAGTCAAATAATAGGACAGACTGGGTTCTATAGCCTTGGTCGCCAACCAGTCTACCGCAGAAAGCAATGGCAACCTACTGCGGGATAATCTTCTGCCCAGTCAGTCATGTCGCTTTCGACATATGATCGCCCAAGCGTGTATCACGTATGGCACTTAACTGACTATATACCGATGGTTATTGTTCTCTGGTTAATTAAACGATTTCGGCTAATGTTTCATCCAGTTTGTCTTTATAGTTTGAATATCAAATCTTGCTTTGAATGAAGTTATGATTCTATACTTACATATGCTTATCAGATGTCTGTCTTTAGGTACTTCTCGGAGCCATTTTTTTTTGGCAGTAAGGTTTCTCCTGTACAAGACTCTGGTGTCACTCAAATTAGAGGGTTACGTTAAGGAGCTGTTTATACAGATAGAAAATAACGGTTAACTCTAGACTTGAACAGGTTAAGATTGTAGTGATCGGGGAAACATCCTTTTGGATGTCGGGAACATAGAGCAGTGTTTCGCGGGATGAAGCTGCTCGAGTGGAAACTACATCTCACCGGTGAAATACGGAGGAAATATGGGTGGTTTGTTACAATGTGAGCGGCAGGGCGGGCTCTAGTCGTGAAGGTTACACCTGGCGAAACAAAGGAATGTAGTTTGTCCGAGCAATTTCCATGGATATAGCCACAGAGCAGTGAACGGCTCGCCAAATCCCGCCTGTGAGAGAAGGGTTGGTGGGTGAAAAATAATTCTTCACCCACAAGAACTCTGGGGCACTTTTGAAATCTGCTTGTAGCGAATTGATTAAAAATAATAAAAAGAAGCTAATTAGGTATATTTTTACAACATTTCAGAAATGAAATTAAAAACAAAGTGACATCCAGAGAAATTTGCTAATTAACATTTTAAATGTTAATTACTCTAATTTGTAGCAATTGTATTCTCTGCACCTAAAATTAAAATCACATGAGAAAGATATTATTTTGTTGCGTAAAATCTTGAATATTTAATTCTTTTCTTAGCGGTTTTTAAACTTTGCTGGAAAGAATTTAGAAAGCGGACATGAGCAAAACAGTATTTCCCTAATGAAACAAGTACAACGAAGAAACACATCGGTACAAAGTAGATTAAACTTGTTGTTTGATAGGACAACCAACAAAGAGAAGAAAATGGTCGACTCACCGACTTACAAATGCCGACAAAAGCTGGCAAAAGATTAATTCCCCTCCAAGTCAAACCTCAAATTAAACACAAACTAAAGATACTAGCTACTTGCAGGTGCTGCAAAAAAGCAATTTCTAAAAATGTTTCGCTGAGGGCTCTCTTCGATTCTTTCAGAATTTCTAGACCGGCACCATCGGGATGATGTCACACGAAGATAAAATGAAATTAGGAAAAAAAAAAAAATAGATAGAAAAGAAAAAGACACTGGCAAAATTAGAATCAAATAGAATTTTTTTTAAGGGAGCTATTGTTGTCGCCCTCAAGCGAAAGAGTCTAAATTAAAGTCAAGGATGGATCAAACTGGGCAAGAGTTTCATCCGTTGTATTTTGGCCTGAATTTCAATTCTCAGCATCTCCAACTTAGCATACAAATAAAAACTTACTGGTAACAACACCCTTGACAAACGGTTTTATATTATTAGGCTGTATCAAAAATACTTTCGTTTCTTACAGACGTTTACACCAAAGCTTATTTCATGAAAACATCTGAAGGTTAACTATGTCTTCAATGAATTAATAATTATATTGTTATATATTAAGGTGCATTAAAAGTAATTTCACTTTTTTTTCACCAAAGTTTATTTCCTTAAAATATGTGAAGATTATATATTACTTTTTTAATTCTTAATTCTTCCATCAATTCCTTCATATTATTTATTTTTCATTCTTTGTCGTTAATTAATTAATTCTTTTGTTTTCTTTAATTATTTTTTCTTTTTGCTTTCATTCATTTATTTACTAGCGGTATAGCCCGGCGTTGCTCGGGTGTACTGAAAGCTTTAAAACTAATCCGTGGTCCTGGAGCTCAGACTCTTTGGACGTTGGCACGAAAGACTAAAAAGCAATAGTTGTTTCCAGTTAAAGTGAAACTGTAGACTGAAAGAAAAATGAATGGATGCAAGTCAAATTTTGATTTCCTGATATCAAATATGTTCTTTTCATCGTAAACTGAATTTTGAAGGCTAAATAAGTCCTCTGAGTAAATGATATCATGGCTGATCCTAAGAACTACAATTTTACCGACTTAGAGCCAAACCCGAAGCAAAAACTATAATAATAGGACTGAAAAAAATACATACAGTCAGATAAACAGACACACACACAAACATCTTATATATATATATATATGTATATATATATATATTATCGATTTTCTGCACTATTGTAAGAACAGAAACTTGAAAGTTCTGAATATTGTTTCTTATGTCTTTGTCTATAAGTGTATCAAATTTGATTAAATCGGACCACTCCTTCTATAGCCCGATCTTTTCGATTATCGATTTTCGATATTTATTGGGGGTACCTCGACACAAAACCTAGCTAAGAACACTCGCAGAAGCTTATAGTACAACTGTGTAAATTTTCAAGAAAATCGGTTCAGCCGTTTCGGAGTCTATAGGTAACGGACACACACACACACACACACACACACACACACACACACACACACACACAGACAAAGTTCCATTTATAAATATGTTGAGATTCATTCATTCAGTCATTCTTCTTTTTTTATTTAATTCATTCTTTTTTTTAGTTCATTGATTTATGTTTCTTTAATTGTTTTTTCTTTTTCCTTTCATTCATTCATCTATTCTTTCATTCAGTCATTCTTCATTTCTTTAATTAATTAATACATTCTTTTTTTTAATTAATTAATTCATTCTTTATACAATTCATCAATTCAGTCATTCATTATTTCTTTCCTATATTGTGTTATACCTTTTCTTCATAGCTGTTACAAACAATTTTCTCCTGCTAGAAAGCTCATCTGGTTGATCATTAGGATTGAATTTACTACTAGATAGTGAGCCCGACCCTCACCGAGTGTCCTATAATATTATCCATTTGCCATACTAACCAAACAGGATATGACCAAACTGTTTCCGAATTTTTAGCCTTTCAAGATTATTTTCTTAAAAAATTGAAAAAATAGCCAATACGGAGTAGAAACTGTTTTTTCTCATTCATTTTTACATAACATATCGCTTTAAGAGGTAATTACCATGGCTCTCCACATCTTCCTGTTCTTTATAGTCATAAGCAATGATTGTCTAATTACTATCCATCCCATTTCCTAGTCTGCCATCTATTTACACAAAATCGTTATGTCAGCGACTAACTGCTTTTCTTGCCTTCATCATATGATTTTCAAATTCTCCAAGCCAATTCTCTTCATTATCTTTTCTAGAAATTTCTATTGTTTTCCTGTGGTTAAAAATGTGTCTTTTTTGTTTCATTGTCCTTCAAACATCATCGTTGCTCATATATACTGCCTATGATATTCCCAGCATCCTTCTGTAGAACCACATTTCTTCATCCGTGAGGAAAGTGTCTAGCATTCACTGCTATATAATATAATTGATATTACGCAGTGGTTCAGCACTCCTTTCATTGTTTATATCGGAATGTTTTGTTTTTGAATTCATTTTTAACCTTTTATGGTATCTTTCGCTGCCTTTCTGTACTTGATTGATTCTGACACCAGGTTGAACTGTTATAATTTAATAAAAATCTACATCAATTGAAACCATTTAAAAATACTGCATTTTACTGACACTAAAAGGATACGTATAAAGTTGAACAAAAAACCCAGTTAGTCTCATTTTAATCTCTGGTCAGTCAGTCAGTTAATTGCCATACGTGATACGCGCTTGGGCGATCATGTCTCTTTCGAGACATGACTGACTGGGTAGAAGATTATCCCGCAGTAGGTTGCCATTGCTTTCTGCGGTAGACTGGTTGCCGACCAAGGCTATAGAATCCAATCTGTCCTGTTATTTGACTCATAGCTAGAAAGGGAAGATATGTATTATATTATTATGTAGTTATAAGTGGGGGATCAATTTATTACTTCATAACAATATAAAACAGATCTCCCACTTTATGCCCAGTAGAAGCCTTAATCATGTTTTTAATTATTATATTCAGTCAGTCAGTTAAGTGCCATACGTGATACACGCTTGGGCGATCATGTCTCGAAAGAGACATGACTGACTGGGCAGAAGATTATCCCGCAGTAGGTTGCCATTGCTTTCTGCTGTAGACTGGTTGCCAGCCAAGGTTATAGAACCCAATCTGTCCTGTTATTTAACCCATAACTGGGGGGAAGAGATCTATGGTAGCATGTACAAAAGTACGCCTTGATTTAAGTTTTTCACTATCGAAATTCACTTTTCAAATACTAATATTTTATAGACAAGTAAGAAAAAAAGATGGTTTACGCAAAGTTGGAAGAAGAAATAAATATATGTCAGAAAAGCCATATTGCCGTTCTGTTGTGGGACAAGATCTTGCAATATATTCATTTTCATGCGGGCAAAGATTATGTGTGACTATATTTTCAGTAATTGAATAAAGACTACGTGTATTTATGGATGAGAATTCCTGAATGGAAAAGTTCCAGATGGCAGTGGTCATGCAAATAATAAAGTTATTTGGTCAGATACACAATTGTTTGTTCAAACATGAATTACAATATAATAAACATCTCTTTGAGCAAGATGAGAAGTAGGACAGAGAGTGAAAGAAAGTGGGAAAAAGATGAAAATAATGGCGGGAAGAAGACGAAAAGAATGGCGGGAAGTAAGACGAAAGAAGAATGTTAAGAAAAAAATGAAAATAATATAATCAATGCGACAAGAAGAAAGAGAGCAGGAAACAAGGTCATGCTACACTCAACTTTAAACGTATATATATTGTATGTGCGTGTGCGTGGCGGCTAAGGGCGAGGTTAGCAAGTGTGGGAAGTAGGGATTGTTGTTGTGAAAATTACCTTTATTTTGCTCCCAAATTTTAAACCCATGTTGGTGGAACATGAAAAGCAGAATCTAAGACCAAAGTTTAAATCCTGGTCGTGGTCACATACGTTAAACACTATAATTCATATATCCAGCGTATACAGTTCTCTGTCCTATCCAGTTATTACTTTGATAGTAACACGTTATAAAATATTGCACAAAATGATGACTGAATACATACACCAGGTCTTAGTCAGCTTAGTATTTTCCCCGACAGTTGGTAGCTTGTACGAAGAGCTGTATACAGAATGTTGGGCATCTCCAATTCTAACCCGAAACCAAACGTCTACTGGGTATGAAACTGACTAGCCATCTGACCATCTTGAGAGCATTCTCAAAAATAAAAATATACTATATAATATTAATTGTATTTTTACTTGAAACGCATATGGAATTAATTATGGCATTCTCACAAATGACTCTTTTCAGGAAAATCAGTTTAGATTTCTTTTTTCTTTTATTTTATTAATAGCGTACATTAGCAATAAAAAACTTGGGAATAAAAAACGAAATAAGTCTGAGTTATGTTCGATTCCCTCAGTACAAAATCAATCAATTTATCAATAAAATAACATGAAATCTTATATTTATGCAGGACATGATAACGAAACAAGACAAAACAATTTGACCATCTTGAACGGGGATAACTTTATCCACTACAAGACAGTTTTAGTTTTTATTGCTTTTATTTCGGTCTCCAAATAATATTGCATCTGTAGTGCCATGAGCAAAATGACTTGCCCTGTTTTGCAGAGAGCTGAACGACTACTGTTACGAGAATGCATTAATATAACAAAATAATATTAATAATGTCTAAAAAGTTATAGTAAGGGATTCATTTGAGTCCTACTTGTTATTACGAAAAGTTTTAATTCATGAAAAAGTTGTTAAATAGAGAAATAAGAAATAGAAAGTTTTGGAAGATTATAGAATGTTAAAGTAAAATCGAGAGAATTCTAAATAATTCTAGAAATATGCAAATTAGGTGTTAGCCCCTATAGAAAGAGGTTTTGGGAAGAGAGTAGTCAGCTTTGATTCAAGGATTTATATCCAGCCGCAAGAATCTCTAAGAAAAGTTGTCGACCAACTAAAACCTGAAAAAGAACCTCATGGAACTAAAAGAGTAAATGGATTTGTTTGACTTTTTCATTGACCATTCTGGAAATTATTCTTTATATACACATTTAAGGATTTCCAAACAGTACAGCTCTTAAACTACTTCGAAGTTAACTGGGTAAAGATACTGACTCTTCCTTCCCCTTCGTAACACTACGCCTGCCAGTAGTAAAATCTACGTTTTTGTTTTGAATGCAAAAAATTGTAAATTTTGTGTATATATCATTTTGTGTTTATCGTAAATTAAATATTTGTATCTATAGATATCTATATATATGAAAGGCAATCTCTGAATCTGTGTGTGACTGTAATATAAGCATGCCTACATTTTTAAAGCTACGCCATTGAAATTTTCTAGGGACGCATATCTCCAGGGAAGCCGGGTCGGCACATACTTTTTGAGGTTAAGTTCAGCAACTTTCTTTTTCGCAATTTTTGGTCAATGGAGTCGATTGTTTACATTTTCTTCGTAAAACATCTAAGATGGTTGCTAGATTACGTCACAGAAATCAAATCACACGTGTCAAACGCGACTAAAAAATAAATGAGCTTTTATATTTAATTTTTATTCCGATGTTTTAAAAATTCATTTGGTCAACAAAAAATTTGAGTATTTTTCCCTGTAATTTTGAAACAAATGAAATATTTGAAATATTTTCGAATATTTTCGAACAAAAACAAAGTATGTAAAAAAAAAAATGCCAATGGTTAATTTAATTATTTAAGTTTTTCTTTCAGATTTAATATTTCATACTTCAGAGAATAACACTAAAAAAAATAAATCTTTTTTTCTCGCTAAATATTTCATGCAGGAAATCAAATGTCTATAAATCGTGTGGCATTAATGTAACTTTTTCCTCTAAAATTAAATGTTTACATTTTTAAATATTCTTCGAAATTTTCTGAAATTCATTTAGTCAACAAAAAATGTAAATATTTTCTCCGTAATTTTGAAACAAAAACAAACGCAATGTTGTTTATAATGTCACACAAAACTCACGTTTACGCAAAACAAAAGAAAATAGATTTTTTAATGGAACTTTTTAACAATTTTTGAACAACAATTTTTTATATAATTATTGTTTTGCATAACTGAGTTTAAAAGTGAGGCGGCGACTACAAGCGCTCGGAAATCGCAACACGCTGCATTAATCATCTAATTAAAAATGTTCTGAGTTGCACGGGCAACACCGGGCTATGATGCTAGTTACATCTATAAAAATAGACATATGGAACATATAAAGAGAACAGGCATGTTGTTGTGTCGATTAATTTTATTGATTGACTTTTCCAAATGATAATCATTTTCAGACAACGAGGAGATTCCGTCAGAAAGTTTCTGAAGTTCATTCCAGAAGAAAAGTGAAAGAAATATAGACAAATCTTTCGACTTTCTTGTGTTATCATCAGGGTATGTAGAGACAATTGGTAAGATTCATGTTCAGTGTTAAGTGTCAGGGTTGTGACATCGCCAAAGAGTGTTGTGACGTAACCAAAGTTAGGTGTGACGTAGCCAAAGAGTGTTGTGACGTAACCAAAGTTTGGTGTGACGTAGCCAAAGAGTTTTGTGATCTAAGCGTGGAGTCACGTGTGTATTTTTTATGTACTTACGTAGATTCGATCACTTAAGTTAGAATTGTTATTATTCATTGGTAGTTGTTTTGTTGTATTGGTATTGCTTCAGTGATCATAAGTCTGTTTTATTCTACTTGATTTTACTTGCATTTTGGTATTGTTTGTAACTAGCTGTCCAATGATACTAGGATTCTTATATTACATATTAATGTGTTGTCTGATGGCATTATGGTTTAATAGGTGGCAGTTGAATCTTCGTGAGAGTGTGGTTGTAGCAATAACTTATGTAGGACGTTTTGTGTTTTTTTTATTTACAGAGAAACATTCTTTGAGTAGGCAAGTATATTCGTATACAATATTTGCTCTTATATAATTGGTTAGAATTTTAGGATACATTTAATTTTTTAAGTAAATAATGCATCAAATGTGCTTATTTTTACTTTATATATCTATGTACGATGGTTATTATTTTTCTTTTTCTTTTTTTTTTTGCTAAGAACGGCAAAGCTCGAGCTGTTGTTATTGCTATCTTGAAAGCATTTGACAGAATTTGGCATGCTGGCCTTGTGTGCAAGCTCCAGAGCGACGGTATTTCTGAACGACTGTTTGATTTACTCCAATCGTTCTTGTCAAATCGTTAAATGAAGGCTGTTTTGAACAGGCAAACGTCAAGGCCCTTTCATACAAACGTAAGCATCCATCAAGGCTTTATTTTTATTCCTACGCCTTTTTTATCTTCATCAATGATATTCCCAAGTCGACATCTATGCAGATGACACCACCATTTACTCAAGTCTCAATAAGAAATCTACCAAACCTGACAAAGTAAACCTGGATGCTTTCTTTCAAAAAGGAAAAGAATCTGTGATTGAATGGGGGTAGGAAATATCTCATAAATATTAATGCTTCCAAACGAAGCTGCTCTTTTTCAAATCCCATAGAAAAACGTCCTGCCTACCATCAAAGTAGATAAAGATAGTCTCATAAGGTGCAACACACTTTGCATGGTTGGCCTTATCCTCTTAAATGATATTAGATAGAATGATGATATCAAATCCATAGCTGTATCTACTGATAGGAAGGTTAGCTCAATGTGTCAGGCCAGAATTCTTTTTTCGTTAGAATCCATTTTGCGCATTTATAAACCTACCATTTGTCCATGCATTGAATACTGTTGCCATATCTGGTCGTTTTTTTTAGTTATTTGTCTTGCGGTTCCCGATAAAATCCAAAAAAGAATCTGCAAAATAATACATTCTGAATAAGCAGCTCACCCTCAGTTACTTTCTTACCAACGTGATCTGGATTCCCTCTGCCTTTTCTACAAATATTGTCACGGCAACTGCTCTGATGAAACTTTTCCTAGCGCCCTGACCGCATGATTGCTACGAGATTGGCATCTAGGTCCCAATATTTTACCGTTGAAATAGTTAAATGTAACCGCCACTTTTACTCCTACGCTTTCTTTTCTCACATTTCCCGTCTATAGAACGCTCGTCTATTTACCTGCTTTTCTGATTGCTCCAATCTCCAAAAGTTTAAATCCAACATTAATTACTATCTTCTATTTACTTGAGTCACATCATCTCTTATTTCTTCCACATCCCCTGTACCTTCTTTTTTCCCCACTCTTACCCCCTGCACTTTAAAAATGAGGGCGATGGAAATGCTTGCACATCCATAATATATGATATAACAATATATATATATATATATATATATATATATATATGAACATGAGGTGTAGATATGGAAGAATCCAAAGGAGTGTCCTGTACATAAAGTGGTAGGATAACCCTCTAGGAGAGCTCTAAATATATGTGTATATAAATACATATAGAGCATATATATGTAAAAATGAAAACAGATACATTATTCCATGGTTAAGCGGAGGTATAGAGCTATTTCAGGCGAACCATCATCATCTTCCGTCTTTATTGTACAGAAGATTTTATATGAATGAAATTCTCAAATAAAGACCCCAAACAAAACCAAAAAACAGAAGTAAAAATAAAGATCGCTCCCTAAAAAGTGAAAATATATAAGAGAATGTCAGGTCCGAAGAAATCGGCGCGTGACATGGGGATTTTCTAAGCGCAGCTTAGATGTGGCACCAGTGAGGATCGAACTCATTACACAATTGTAACGGCTCTATCGAGACTAGTTTGCTAAACATCACATCACCCTGCTATCCAATATAATTATAAAAAGTGTATACTTTAAAACTAAGCCTATAGTTATTTTCTAAGCTCAGCATAGATGTGGAACAAGACCGACAGTATGGGACAACCAGTGAGGATCGAACTCGCTACTCAGTTGTAATAGTTTCTACCGAGACAAGCTTGCTAACCATTTACACCACGCAGAGTTTTTAAGTAATGGTAATTTTCTAAGCGCGGTTTATACGTGGCACAAGGCCGAAAGTATGGGACAATCAGCGAGGATCGAACTCACTAATGATTCTAGCAAGACAAGCTTGCTAATTATTACACCACCTCGAGCATCGGCGCATGGCTTGAAAGCAGGAGGGAATTTTAGCGTGTTATATACATGCGGTGTATACACAAGTCAACCACTGGGAGAATTCAATTCATTACTGAAGAGTAATATATATATATATATATATATATATATATATATATATATATATATATATAAAATATGAAGATTACATTATGTATAAAATCTTGGAGTGTTAGTCTAACTTTATTTCGTTCTAAGTGAATGTTTTTTCCCAGAAATTTTTATGCAATTATTATCCAAATTTGAACCAGAGATGTTCTGATTCTAACGACATGAGATGCAAATGTTTTCTCAAGTGATCGAATTTGGTCTTGAGGAAATGATTAACGACGGATCAAACGCTCTTATTTCTTGACTGATTAATCTTCATTTTTTTCTTTTTACTGTGGGGACCGGCGCAGAAAAGATACATAGAGGGACGCTCGAATGAACATCACACGCGCCTGGTGAGATATTCACGACATTAAGACCCGTACGTCGAGAGCAGATTTCCTTGGGCAGTGACACCCAACCACTCTCTCTCTCTGATTCCAAGTATCAGTCAGTTAGGTGCTATATGTGATAGACTCTTGGACGATCATATCTTTTTGGAGACTGACTGGGCAGAAGATTATACCGCAGTAGGTTGTCATTACTTTTTGCGGTAGACTAGTTGCTAGCCAAGGCTATAGAACCCAACCTGTCCTGTTATTTGACTCATAGCTAGATGAGGAAGAGATGTATTATATTATGTAGTAATTAGTGGGGGATCAGTTTATTACTTCATAACAATAGAAAATCGGTCCCCCCACTTTATACCCAGTAGATACCTTAAACATGTTTCTAATATTTTATATTCAGTCAGTCAGTTAAGTGCCATACATAATACACGATTTGGGTGATCATGTCTCTTTCGAGACATGACTGACTGGGCAGAAGATTATCAGTGGGTTGCCATTGCTTCTGAGGTAGACTGGTTGCAAACAAGGCTATAAAACCCAATCTGTTCTGTTATTTAACCCATACATGAAGGGAAGAGAAGGATTGATACCTTTCCCAAGGGTATTTGTGCGTAAATGAATGCATGGAATTCAACTGGAATTCGAACTCATCACCCCGATTTGTTCTTCCGTGTCGATATCCACTACACCACAACGCACATCCAAGAAGACTTAACCACTGACTTTAAAAATTAGCATTTAAAGTCACATATGCTGAAACAGAGACCACTAGTATCTGTAGCACATAGTCATTTATTTTGCCTACATAGCAGTTCGACGAAATTCCAAACGTGTAGGTGTGACATCTTCATACATCAGATCTTAGGCAAATAATCTTAGGTACGCAAAGACGCACACATAGATATTTATCACTTTGTTCTTTGTTTATTGGCACCTGTCAACTGATTCAGATTCTTGCAGTACAATGATGAAAGTGTAATAATGGCAATAAAAAAGGGACACGTCAAAGCGGAAGCCGCCTCGACTATAAGAGCGCGCTTGTGCGGAGACTTATTTACGTCAGCGGAAGTTCACCGACTATAACATTAAAGGGCACCCATTTACGCCGAATAAGCGGTTAAGATTCAGATCGAATCTCGTTAATGGCAGTGGAACGATTCCTCACTACTGTAATAGTGAAATGGTGAGACTCTGAGTCAACTTAGGCGACATTATTCGATATAAGCAGTCTTGAAAAATAAATCCACATAACGCCGAAGGAAATAAAATTGTAACTTAGAAATATTTATTTTACAATATCTCTGTTACTATCATTATTGACCCACAGGCATATCACATCAAAACACCCGTTCCCGTTCGGTTACGTCGAGCCTGTTTGGTACGTTGTTGAGGAACTGCTTGGGAATACCAAAAGTGATGTATAGTTAGATAGGCGGGTGTTATAGCTTACATTTCTAAATGAACACAGAAGTTAAGCAACGCTGAGTCTGGTCAGAATCTAGATAAGAGACCACTTGGGAATACCAGTTGATTTAAGCTCGAATTTATCGATGGTATAGCTGAGGTTCATTCATATCACATGCAAAAGTGTTCTCGTATGATCACCAAGGTTAACTAACGTTGAACCTGGTTAGTAGTAGTTTGAGAGAACACTTGGTGATACTAGGTGATGTAAGCTTAGATGCCAGAGTGTATGACTTGAGGGCATATTACATAGAAACAGCGGTTCTCGTACAATCACAGAAGTTAAGCATCGCCGAGCTTGATCAATATATAGTTGAGTGAGCGTTTGAGAATTCCAGGTGATGTAATCTCGGATGTGCCGATAAAGTGTCTGACAGCCATATGACATAGAAATCCTGGTTCTTGTACGATCACCGAATTAAGCAACGTCAAGCCTGATCAGTACCTTGATGTAGGACTACCTGGAAATTCCGAGTACTGTAAGCTTGGGTGTACGGGTGGTGTAATGGATAGCAGCTGTAATTGGAAACCGAAAAGCTATGAATCCAGAACTTTTCCATCCAGCCAGAGGCTGGATGGAAAAGTTAATTAGTACGTGTATCAGTAAATCATTATTATATTAACTAAATTCTTACAATATTTTATGGCTTTAAATGACGTTCATAGGGTTGATAGGTTTTAAAGAAAAAAACAAATAAATCAATATTGTTATAATGTCCGTGGATCAAGGGCCATTGTTAGCGACACGGTTCATGAATAATTAAGTGATATTTACGAGAGTAAAAGCAATAACAAAATAGATTTCATGTGTTTCTCGCAAATTTCTAACGAAGAAACAGTAAAAGATTTTCTGGTAAAAATTGCCTTTTCTCATAGGAAAAGAAATATTTTTCCCGTAGGACATTAAAAATAACAGATAAATTATAATCTTACCACAACATTTTGTATAACAGAAAAACTTTGTTCATGATTAAGCAATCACTCAGATTCAATTATCACGCAAGCTAAATTTGAAAACCATAAAAGAAACGGTTTTAATGCATCTTGTCTGATTTTGTTTTTTTTAATAAATTGTTAACTATTTACAGGTCATTTAATATCAGAAAATATTTTTAGATTAGAGAATTTATTTGGAGATATTAATGATTTATAATACTGATACAAATCTTACTAATTTACCCATAGCCAAGGGGAAAAAGAAGAGTTAGATTCATACGTTTCCCAAGAGTATTTGAGCCTAAGTGAATATGTCGAATAATTTTTTTGCACTAAAACTATTAACACTCTATTTCCATCTCGAATGCGAGAACTTTCCACTAAAAAACTACTGAAAAAGCAATAATCTTGGCGTCGAAAGCTATCACAAATCAACACACACACACACACACACACACACACACACACACACACACACACTTATATATATATATATTGCTGTGCAAAAGTATTAGGAAAAGAACTATTTTATCTTTTATGAGGCATTAAAATAAAGTTTAAAATCACCCCTGTCCTAACACTTTTGCACACTACCAATAGTGAGCAAAAGTAACAGGAAAGGGGTAATTTTTCTAAAAACCTCAGTGAAATTCAAATACAGGGTGAAAAGCCAGACCTTTGTAAGAATTATTGAACTAAAAAGGAAGAGGAAGGAAGGTTTAGGAATTTGAATTGTCTCCTACAAAGCCTTGGTTTCAATCTTATTGAGGATCTATGAAATATTTTGGGAACAAATACAAGCTGCTTGGCAGGAGATACCATTAGATACATTGAAGAAGCTTGTGATGTCAATACCTCACAGAATGAAGGCTGTGATCAAAGCAAAATATTAAATTTATTTTGTAACAAGTTTTTTTTCTTGTTAAAGCATTTGTTGGGTAAATCAAATAAAATTACTTTAATTAAATTGTTTATTTTCTGTCAATATCAATATGCCTCATAAAAGATAAAATAGTTCTTGTCCTAATACTTTTGCACAATATATATATATATATATATATATATATATATATACTAGTAGTATAGCCCGGCGTTGCTCGGGTGTAATGAAAGCTTTAAAACTAATTCATGGTCTTGGAGCTCAGACTCAGCCTAAAGAATATTTGTGTGAAGTTTGGTGAGAATCGGATAAAAATTGTTGATTTGTATAAAGGACATGCAGACAGATAAACAGACAGACACACAAATATCTTGCCTTTTATATATATATATATATATCGATTTTCTGCACCATTGTAAAAACTGCAACCTTGAACCTTCTGAATATCGTTTCTTATATGTGTATCAAATTTAATTAAAATCGGACCTCTCCTTCTATAACCCGATTTTTGATTATCGATTTTCGATATTTATTGGGAGTATCTCGACACAAAACCTAGCTAAGAACACTCGCAAACGCTTATAGTACAACTGTGTAAATTTTCAAGAAAATCGGTTCAGCCGTTTCGGAGTTTATAGGTAAAAGATACACACACGCAGACACACACACACAGAAACAAAGTTTCATTTATAAATAAGTTTATATATATACATATATATATATATATATATATGTAGGGCAATATGTATATTTTTTAATATATATAAAATAGCTCTGTTCATGCTACACTGAAACACTATATTATTAATACATAAATAATATTATATGTGTACCCTGATATGCATATTTATTAATTCAGCTAACTTACGCTCTCACCCTGATTGATCATTCTGGAAGAATGGTAGACTTTGAAAAACATTAGCTACTCTGGCGTGTACGCATCACTCATTCAGTAATGAATTAGAGCACTCTGACTATTGGGCGTG
Organism: Ascarosepion bandense; assembly: GCA_037127315.1. Taxonomy (NCBI): domain Eukaryota; kingdom Metazoa; phylum Mollusca; class Cephalopoda; order Sepiida; family Sepiidae; genus Ascarosepion; species Ascarosepion bandense. The sequence continues at coordinate 3,495,011 of JBBBDQ010001704.1, forward strand.
TATAATGATAATATACACGCTAAAAAGTCTGCCTTTTTCTACCGAGCGTCCATAGCCCAGAGGTAGAATCGCCGACTGGCGCCAATTCGGTCGGGTTTCAATTTTGGGTTAAAAGCAATCAGTGTCTAACCGTACTAATGAGTTGTGATACACCGAAAAAGATCTGTCTGCTGATATATATATATATATATATATATATATATATATATATATATATATAGGTAATTAAGTCAAGTCCGTGAATGGAGAGAATAATCCAACAAGATGTACTTAATACAGAGCTCAATGGATGTTATCCAGATCAATATGTTATTTATAAAGGAAAACTCAACACATCGTTTAGAATGGTTATAAATCATAATTAATTTCCATTAACTAAATTAACTCATATCATCAGACCACACGATATTCGTTCCATTCGGTACAAATATTTTCCTGGAATAAACATTTCTTTTAAAATGCAATGGAAATTAAGTAACATGATCCAAAAGAGAAATTTTGGCCTTATCTTGGTTAAGAATTATTAAGACCAGGCAAGGAAAGTTCAATTGGCTGAAATAGTGACAATAAATCCCTGACACGCCATTCACAAGCACATGAATACGTATACACATATAGCCCTACTATGAACACACTTACTCATACACACTTATATCCACATACACATATTTCAATACTTACACATATGTACATAAAAATGCGTATACATATACGCACATACACACATCCATATCCACATATATATTGTGTTCGCACATTCACATACATATTTATGAAGACCGGACTTATACACGTATAAATAATACTAACATATATTTACGCAAGTATACTAACAAATCTAACATATACTCAGAAAATACGTACATATATACTTACCTACTTCCACACACACACATCAACACACACATGTTTCGCATACATAATATATCCCCATACACATATATCTGTATCTATACGCATGTACATAGAAATGTGTATATGCATAACCATACATATACATACATACACACATCCATCCATATCCACATGTAACTATTGTTTGCACACTCACATACATATTTTTGAAGACCAGACTTATATACGTATAAATAATACAAACACATACAGTGGTTTGCAAATGTCTGCACCCATTTTGAAAATTTATACATTTTTTTTATAATCCTGTCGCCCAAAGCAAGGCATTTTACTGCCACTGTTGAGCAGGGGGTTACATAAGAGGTAAGTTATAAGAAAGATTGATAAATTACAGGGGGTGTCAGGAAGAGGGTAGGAAAAGGATGAGAATACTGATGAGAGTGGAGTGGACGAAGAAAGAAGCATGAGAGAGAGAGAGAGAGAGTTAGAGAGAGAGAGAGGAAGTAAGTTAGTGAGATAGTATATGACTATTGACTTTACATTTGAATTCTTGAAGATTGTAGCTGCCAGGAAAGCAAGTAAACGGGAGGGAATTCCACAGCTGGGAAGTGTGAGAGAAGAAGCTGCTGGAGTAGAATTTGCGTTTACAGTTTATTGGTTTCACAGTAAAAGGGTGGGACCTAGTTGCTAATCTTGTGGCTCGAGCAAATTCATGTATGGTGGGTACCAGTGAGCTAATACAAAGTCGTTGCATGCATATACTGGCATGTTTATTTATTACATGGCAGACCTCCACTTTCATTTCCTCATAAATGCTCCAACGCAACATACGAATAAATCGGTAGTATGACGGAGTATTGTAATTATAAGGCTCTATGTAATAGATAGTTTAAATTTATTTTTATGTCGGCATCTAAACTTATTTATAAATGGAACTTTGTCTGTGTGTGTGTCTGCGTGTGTGTGTATCCGTTACCTATAGACTCGGAAACGGCTGAACCGATTTTCTTGAAAATTTACACAGTTGTACTATAAGCGTCTGCGAGTGTTCTTAGCTAGGTTTCGTGTCGAGGTACCCCCGATAAATATCGAAAATCGATAATGGAAAAAATCAGGTTATAGAAGGAGTGGTCCGATTTTAATCAAATTTGATACACTCATAGACAAAGACACGATATTCAGAAGTTTCAAGGTTGCAGTTCTTACAATAGTGCAGAAAATCGATAATATATATATAAAAGGCAAGATGTTTGTGTGTGTGTCTGTTTATCTGCCTGTATGTCTATTTTTTCAGCCCTTTTATTTTAATTTTTGCTTCGGGTTTGGTTCTAAGTAGGTATAATTGTAGTTCTTAGTCTCAGCCATGATACCATTTACTCAGAGGACTTATTTAGCCTTCAAAATTCAGTTTACGACAAAAAAATCTTATTTGATATCGATACCAGGAAATCAAAATTTGATTTACATCCATTCATTTTTCTTTCAGTCTACGGTTTCGCTTTAACTATAAACAACTATTGGTTTTTAGTCTTTCGTGCCAACGTCCAAAGAGTCTGAGCTTCAGGACCATGGATTAGTTTTAAAGCTTTCATTACACCCGAGCAACGCCGGGCTATGCTGCTAGTTTAAGAATAAATCAAACAAAATCACAATGCAAAAGAAAAACAATGGAATGACTACATTGAATCCATAGCTAAATCTGATGCTAGGAAGGTTGGTCCACTGTGTAGGACCAGGAAGTTTCTCGTCTGAATCTATAATGCACATATATAAATCCACCATCCCTCCGTGCATTGAATACTGCTATCACATCTGGTCGGGTGCCCCTGCTATTCATCGCGGTGTTCTTGGTAAAATCCAACGGAGAATCTGAAATGTAAGTAATCTAAAGAAAGGATAGAATATCCATAGCACTCTAAGTTGGAACATGGAGGATTATTAATTTCTATACTCTATTAATAATTGAGTACTAAAATGACAAAAACTGCTTCTTTTAAAACTTTAATGCCCAGAAATAAAAGGCAATTTATTTTTATTAGGGAAACACTTCCTTATTGTTCAATCAATCAATCAATCAATCAATCAATCAATCAATCAGTCTCATAGTGTCCATATCTATCTATCTATTTATCTATCTATCTATCTATCTATCTATCTATCTATCTAAGACTAGTCAATATCTATCTATCTATCTATCTATCTATCTATCTATCTATCTATCTATCTATCTATCTATCTATCTAAGACTAGTCAATATCTATCTATCTATCTATCTATCTATCTATCTATCTATCTATCTATCTATCTATCTATCTAAGACTAATTCAATATCTATCTATCTATCTATCTATCTATCTATCTATCTATCTAAGACTAGTCAATATCTATCTATCTATCTATCTATCTATCTATCTATCTAAGACTAGTCAATATCTATCTATCTATCTATCTATCTATCTATCTATCTATCTATCTATCTATCTATCTATCTAAGACTAGTCAATATCTATCTATCTATCTATCTATCTATCTATCTATCTATCTATCTATCTATCTATCTAAGACTGATCAATATCTATCTATCTATCTATCTATCTATCTATCTATCTATCTATCTATCTATCTATCTATCTAAGACTAGTCAATATCTATCTATCTATCTATCTATCTATCTATCTATCTATCTATCTATCTATCTATCTAAGACTAGTCAATATCTATCTATCTATCTATCTATCTATCTATCTATCTATCTATCTATCTATCTAAGACTAGTCAATATCTATCTATCTATCTATCTATCTATCTATCTATCTATCTATCTAAGACTAGTCAATATCTATCTATCTATCTATCTATCTATCTATCTATCTATCTATCTATCTAAGACTAGTCAATATCTATCTATCTATCTATCTATCTAAGACTAGTCAATATCTATCTATCTATCTATCTATCTATCTATCTATCTATCTATCTATCTATCTATCTATCTATCTATCTATCTAAGACTAGTCAATATCTATCTATCTATCTATCTATCTATCTATCTATCTATCTATCTATCTATCTATCTATCTAAGACTAGTCAATATCTATCTATCTATCTATCTATCTATCTATCTATCTATCTATCTATCTAAGACTAGTCAATATCTATCTATCTATCTATCTATCTATCTATCTATCTATCTAAGACTGATCAATATCTATCTATCTATCTATCTATCTATCTATCTATCTATCTATCTATCTATCTATCTATCTATCTATCTATCTATCTATCTATCTATCTATCTATCTATCTATCTAAGACTAGTCAATATCTATCTATCTATCTATCTATCTATCTATCTATCTATCTATCTATCTATCTATCTAGACCCGTCCAATATCTATCTATCTATCTATCTATCTATCTATCTATCTATCTATCTATCTATCTCTCTATCTATCTATCTATCTATCTATCTATCTATCTAAGATCTATCTATCTATCTAACTATCTATCTATCTATCTATCTAAGACTATCATCTAATCTAACTATCTATCTATCTATCTAATCGATCTATCTATCTATCTATCTATCTATCTATCTATCTATCTATCTATCTATCTATCTATCTATCTATCTATCTATCTATCTATCTATCTAAGACTAGTCAATATCTATCTATCTATCTATCTATCTATCTATCTATCTATCTATCTATCTATCTATCTATCTATCTATCTAAGACTAGTCAATATCTATCTATCTATCTATCTATCTATCTATCTATCTATCTATCTATCTATCTATCTAATCTATCTGAGTCAATATCTATCTATCTATCTATCTATCTATCTATCTATCTATCTATCTATCTAAGACTCAATATCTATCTATCTATCTATCTATCTATCTATCTAATTGTTGAAGGCAAAGAATGTGAAAAAATGGAATATCAAAGTAAGCATATATTCAATGTAAAATTGATTAACACCTAGAAGCAAAGAATTTATTACATTATTAATTTTTCACTGAATGTCCAAGATGCAGAATTATGATCACTTTTAGCCAATTTATTCGAAGTGCTGGTTTCATCTTGACTATTATCGTCAGAACATTTCAATCGTTTTGCAACCCCACCCTTCCGCAGTCCAGACATCATTTTTTAATCGATTAGGTGATCAGAAGAATACATAACAAAATTGCTGAATCAAGAGATCACCAGAGCCTTCTAAATAAGCAGAGCATAGAATATAAAACCTGTGGGAGTCTTTGATCAGAAAAGTACTGGAGTTAAGTTTAAGTCTCAGAAGTGTATCTAATTGTTCTGTGGGGCAGTATTATAGCTTAGTGCATATGTGTGTCAGTTAAATGCATATAATTTGTCTGGGTTCAGCCTCTAAGTCATTCAGTGAAATCCATTTTCCATGGCTGGCAAAGAGAAATTAACTGAGAAGAATTAACTTATACATCTCTTAGACTTGAAAATCTATTCCGTTGATTGAAGGAGGAGTTAGATGGGGGTGCCATTTATCTTACTCTGCAGAAAGATATGAATCTCTTTTTCCTATTGCTATGGCTAAATAGCACATCAGATGTGGCTATCTAGCTTTGGATGGCAACTAGTCTAGGAGAAGTAAGGCTATGAATTCAAAACAGTTGAAATGCAAACAAAGAATTAGATTTGTATGCCTTCTATAAATCATGCTTATGCATATTATACAGATATTTAAGAGAAAAGAGTAAAGAAGTATAAAACAAATACACCCTTAAAAAGCATGACGTTTAAAGAGAAATATTATCGATTTAGTCTAGTGAAAATCCTGGTATTCTACGGCGTTTGAATAAATATTATTCTATCAGTTACCTGGACTTCCGTGTAAGATTAGAAAGAAATTGTTTAGCCAATTTGGGGGAAATGTATTTCTTATATGCCATCTAAATTGTGTTCTTATTCAGCCTTTGAGATTTCACTCGCCCGATCGACTCAGTCGATTACAAACTTAATTTGGCGATTAAAGTTTATCTGATTCCTTTTACAACCCAAAAGTATGCCATCGAAGATTCACAAGTTACTTAGACTGGCTTATTGAACTCTTTGGACTTATGCATAGCGCCTGATTGTCCCAGTAAGTGTAAACATTCATTTAATTAACGCTACCAGAGTGGAGCCAAAGTGTCTCTGTCGCTCAGATTAAAAACGCTCACAGATCTTTAGAAACTCATTTGGAAAAATATTATCCATTTCTTCCCCGCTTACGAAAAGTAAAAATGAACATTTGAAAGAAAGAAAAAATAAATACACATACTTCTTTCAACCACGCACCGAAAAACAAATTGTACAAGTACTTTTTTTTTATAGAATATCGTTTAGAAAATCAGATTTGTTATTTTTTATCATCTATGAGATGAAGGATGTAGCTAAACAGAAAAAAGAAACTACTAATTTAGATACTTCCACTCAATTACAAAAAAAAAAATAGAATAAAATAAAATGAAATAAAAACAACATTTCATGATGTTAAAAGGGCTCAAACTTAACAAAAGCAAAGTTTTATCATGAAAATGTTTATGCTGTTATTAAGAGGAAAGATGAAATTTTGTTGTTATTATTTAAAAAAATTAAATCCTTTCTAACACGTTCGAATTTTTAATTAAAATTTCATGTTTTGTTTTCCGTCAGCGATTCACGCTATGTTTACGTATTAAGAAAATAAAATCGGTCGAGTAAAATGATTTTGTGGCGAGTAAATTTTCACCCTCTCTTGATTGCCGGTCTAGTGATTTCTTTTTCAAATCTCAAAGGCTGTTCTTATGTATTGGGAAAAACGGGTATTATGTTCCATCAACTACGATAATCAGTAGTGATTGAATGATTTGAAATTAGTGTTAATTCGTGTGGTTGCGCGTATGGTGTAATGGATAGAGGTTCGAGACGAAAAATAAGAGAGTCTAGTTCAAATTATGGTTGGGATGTGTATATTCATATATTCGACAAAATGCTTTTGGGAAATCTATAAATTGATTTTCCCCCCTCAGAAATGGGTTAATTAGTAGAATTTGTATCTGGAAAAATGACTGATATTTTCAAAAAAATGTTAATGCAATATTTAAATATTCATTTGCACCCCAACAGCAACAACAAAAAAGTTGTTGCTTTAAGCAATCTACAACGAGTTGATAAACTGTGAAAAACAAATCAAATCAAATGCGTTCTTTGTTCTCTATTACTTTAATACTTATATACTAACGAATTGCGAAAATAATTAAAGCCATTGAAAATAAGAATAGCTTATGTACACTATTTACAATAAGATTAATATCCTCGTTTTTTTTTGTTAACAAAAAGATTGGGATATTAGTCTGAATATATAGAGACCGAAAGATTAATCTTTTATATTACAGGCTAAAATTAATTAGTACTTAAATATCTGTTCGGGTTAAGGACCTTTATTCTTTCATTAAATTTCATAATTATGCCATCGCTTTTGTTTTTGTAAAAGATTGAAAACTTTTGCCTTACGAGTTTTTAACTGTGGAGAGACTGTCTTTTTGAATAGCATTCAAAATCATGGCTTGAGCACTGCCGGATAAATTTTTCCGAATATATAAAAATTATAGCTTTGTACAGATTATCTGGTCGTATCAAAATATGCCACTCTTCTAGAGTGACTAGCTAATCGCTGTTGTAGAGCCTATAGGGGCTATCTTATCTATTCTTTTGTGGTGGTAGTGAGAGTCCGTTTCAGTGAAGGGTAATTGTATACCGTTGCAGGTTAACGGAATTTGACCTTGTGGTAGATAGCCCACTATAAGTCATAAAATGATTATAAAATCACGAAAAGCAATTTGAGTAGAAAATATCATTTATATATATACATATATCAATTAATGTTTTTACAATTAAAATAATACTTGAATATAGGTCCAACGGAGGTTAAATGCTCATGAAAAATAATAAACTGAAAGAGATTTAAGGCTTAGGAATGTTGGGAGCGGAGGTATGTGAGGAATGTCTTTGAAGTAGTCGCTCCTTATGTCAGTAAGTACTTTTGAGACAGTGAAGAAGTGATGAGAGGTGAAGGCATGCGAACGTAGTAGCCGCTGCACTTAGGTCAAGGGGATATGATTACATTCTTCTCCTCAATTTCTGCCTGTCTGCTGGGGTCTTGTCTGTGTCCGATTTTTATATCTGCTTTTTGGATCAAAAGCAGCTCGTTTTGGGATTTCATACTTGTATTTGATTCTGGGCTTCCCATTGGCTGTTAAATAAAATTCGCGTAGGCTCGCGAAATGGAAATTTGATATTTGATTAATTTTTATTTTTCAACCGGAACATCTGCGCGAACTCGGATGCGCAACAACGATTTTTGGTCATTTGCCTTCTGGTCGTTATAGAGCAAACATCCAGTCTCTCGCTTTTGCTCGGTCGGTATCACCACAAGCCTACTTAGGCATATGCGTCTATTCTGACTATAATAAGATTCGAACCTGAGTCTCATGGTTGTAATATTCTAACTAATCGGCCTTGGACAACAACAAAATGTTAGAAATAAGTCAATAATTGTTGATTTTTTTTAAAGATCGTTAATCATAGAATAATAAAAAAATATATATGGTTGGTTGTTTTATGGCATATCAACCTCGACGGGTCTTTTATTGCTAACTGAATTTTTTTAATTTAATACAGGTAATACCTTTTTCTTTCAACAATTTATTGCTGTTGTTTTTATATAAGATTTGTGTCTAGTAACACTTTTTCGAGTACCAAAATTCGTTGGGATTTGTTTTTAAGGGCAGGGTCCCCAATCTCTACGCTGTTATTTAACCCATAACTGGAGGGAAGAAACGGATTATTACCTTTCCTAAGGATACCAGTGCTTAAGTGAATGCAGGGTATTCAAATGGAATTCGAACTCGGCTCACAGATTTCTCTTTCCGAACCGATATCCACTGCACCACAACGCTACATCCGTTGTGGTGCAGTGGATATCAGTACTTAGATAGGTAACCGCTTTGGAATACCAGGTGCCTACAGCAAAGCGGTCACCCATCTAAGTACTGACCAGGTTCAACGTTGCTTAACTTCGGTGATCGAGCGAGAACCGGTGTATTCAACGTGATATGGTCGTAAGCCATGGTATATGGAATTTTAGCGTTACTGGAAATCATGACTCGCAGTGCAAAAAGCAAAAAAAAAAAAAAAAAAAAAGCAGTGAGTAAACTTGAATTTTCTTGCAAGCCATTTTGTTTTATTTTCGCTATAATAATTTATCCAAACTTTAAATATTCGCATAGATTAAACCAGATCCCGAGGCCCTACAGGAATTCTCAAGGTTTATTCAAAACCAGCTTGGTTGAATATTTAATATATTCGTTTCCATTTGTTGGCTGTAATCGATATGGACTACTTGCTCATTGCGTCCAAAACACCGAAGAAAAAATTATAAAAAACGCTTATGATTACCATAAAGGCGTGGAAGGTGGTGATGTAGGAAAGAGCAATCAGGAATGGCGCCAAGTGCATTGTACTGCGCATGTGTGATTTGACTCTTTTCGCTTGGTCGGCTTCATTTTATTCATTTCCAGTGGATGACTCTGTAGCGTCCATTAGCATAAGGTAACTGGAAGCAGAGAGCACTAATAAATTAATACTTAGAAAATTTATTTGCCTGTTTAATAATAATTATGACAATGAAAATGATAATAATATAAAGAAAACTAGAAATAACAGTAAGTGTTAATGATTAATAGAAATGATGAGGAATGACTTTCACTGAAAGGTTTGATTTTTGCAAAAAACAAAAACAAAAAACGAATAAGGCAAATGGAAAAAAAAATGATTGAGAGGTTAAAAAAGAAGAACAATTGAAAATTAGGCAGAGAAGAGAAAAGACTAAAACAGAGAATGAAAATAAAAGGATTCGAATGCGTGATCAACCGACAAAATAAAATATAGAAAACTACAAAAAGAATTACAACAGTTGAATAAAATCAAAAGATCTTAGCTCAGGAAGGTAGACTTAAATTTGTACCTACAAAGAATTGAACAAAAAAGACAAATAGGATATACCTTAATTGGAAAAGCGAATTTTAAAATGAGGTAAACAACGGAACAATGAAACAACTCCCAAAACGAAAGGTCCGTGTGTGACTGAAAACAAATAATTTGAGAGCAGGGGATTGAGATATATAGAAAACGACAAGTAAAGAGGAGAACTGATTGACGAAACTGGAAAACGAATTACAAGACAAAGAGATTGGAATCAAAATGGAAAATTGCAAACTGAATGGCGCCATGTCTCTACGGGAGAATCCCTAGCTTTTGGTTCAAGGGAATCACAAGCATGTTTAAAAGACACGACCCCAAATCATATCACAAAGCTGTAATATTTGGTGTAATCTTGCAATAACTTTAACTCACAAAAACATTATTAAAATTAACTAGTTGCTACTAATGATAAATTTCAATGAGTATCAATAATAAAACTAAGCATAATACTAATTAAAATGTTTAAAAATACTGGAGACTTTAAAGAAGAAAGAATGTGGCAGAAAATTGTTTAACATGAAGGAGAGAGAAATTTACATAAACTTCGATTCTTTAAGGATAGTCCCAAAATGCTTGTAGAGGCATCTTAAGAATCATATATATATATATATATATATATATATATATAAAACTACTAAAAAGTTGTAAGTTAAAAATGTATTTTTTGAAAGTATTTATTTATTTCTATTATATATATATATATATATATATATATATATATATATATATATATGTATATATTTTTGATATTTCAGACCGGCCTCAGCCTTTCATCAGAAACAAATGATTTTAAAATTTAAACTACAAGCATCCATCGCGAGAAGCGTCCGTCACGTGATGCAGAAAGCAACAGAGTCTGAATATTTTTAAACGTAAATCTAACTGTAATAATACATTGAATGTTGTTTTAAAGAAACTGTTTTAAGTGTATCTAAAAAATGTTTAACTATTTAAATATTTTTAAAGATTCAAAATACCTAAGTCCCTAAGCCTATATGTATCTAATTTTAAAATCCAGTATTTTTCTTTCTTTGTGATATATATATATATATATATATATATATATATATATATATATATATATAGTGTATCGAGGCAGCAGATAATTTTCTAAACATATACTGTTAAATATAAGAGACCATGAATTTCTATTTTCTTTAACATTGAGCCGTTCTAAACATCGTAGTTTAGCTTTAATTTCCGGTGAAAATAAAGACAAAAATTTTCCAAAATTTGGATTATTTTTTATTAAGTTGGTTCTAAGCTTTCGGTTCACATGAGCCATCTTCAGAGAGGTTACAGGGACGTTAACATAAAAACATTCACCATCAAAGACGAGTCTATCTTGTGTTGACATAAAACTTTGCTAAGCAACGGTAACAGTTAGTAAATGGCAAACGCAGTTCGTAAATTTGTAATGCGGTTCTATGACGTCACACCGCGTGGGTGTTTTTATGTTAACGTCTCTGCAACCACTCTGATGATGGCTCATGTGCACCGAAACCTTAGAATCAACTTAATAAAAAATTCTCCAACACCTGGATAATATATATATATATATATATATATATATCTTTTTTTATTATAACTATATTTATTTATAATATTATACTACGAGTAATTATATTTTAATTTGTATTAAAAAGTATGATTTATCATTTATTTTTATACCGTAAATATATCCCATTATCGCTAAAACTAAATTTAATGTTAAATTTCCATGTCATATTTTTCTAAGAAAGCAGATAAATTGCAATAGACGCTGGTGTCGATCTAAGAAGTTAACCCTCTTTTCTTCTTTTACTATTCGTTTTTCTTTCCTTTTCTTTTTTCTCTTTCTTTTTTTCCGTTTAAGATTTTCTATATTTTTATTTTTATTTTTTTCTGTTGTTTTTCTTTGAATGGGCGAAGAAATGTTTTCATTAGATTACCGTTACAAATATCTGTTTTCTTATGGGCACGTGAATGTCTGTATGTGATTCTTTTCTGGATTATTTTGAATATTAAATGTTGTATCGTTTATTGAGTTCTTTTGGGTTCGTCTCTCTCGGAATTTACCTGATTTAAATACCAAATATTCTGCGTTATATATATATAGTAATGGACTCTCCCGTTGATTTCGACGTATGAGCGTCTAACACAGTTAGAACACCACACAAAAAATTGTTTAAAGTGGTGAAGGCTTGTGTAGCACCATCCACACTTTTTTTAACTGCTGATAACAAACAATCGGTGCAGAAGTCTGCCACAGATCGCATGAACTACAGACCTCAGTAATTTAACCCATAACTGGAGGGAAGGGACGGATTAATACCTTTCCCAAGGGTACCAGTGCGTAAGTGAATGCAAAGTGTCTGACTGGAATTAGAACTACCGATTTCCTCCTCCGAGCCGACATCCACTGCAACACAACGCACATCCGTCAATATATATATATATATATATATATATATATATATATTACCGGCCATAATTATTAGGCCACCCCAGTTTGAAAAAAATGATGTATTTCATACTATTTTTAGTATTTATTGACTAGTGGATAATTCTAAATGAAAATAGAATGGTTCTTTTGTTATTATTACTTTGCAAAATTTTAACTCGCATGGGAAGAGAGCACAAAAACTGGACACCAGAACAGTTCATTTGATGCACATTGTATTGTGCAGTATTAATAAAAGAACAATTCTATTTTGATCTAGAATTATTCACTTAGCAATAAATATTAAAAAACAGTATGAAATACATAATTTCTTCAAAAAAACAAAAAACAAACTGAGGTGGCTTAATAATTAGGGCCGATAGTATATATATATATATATATATTTTCTAGACATATGCTATTAAATATAAGAGACAATGAATGTCTATTATGTTTAATCATGAGCCGTTCTAAACGTCGTATTTTTGCTTTAATTTCAGTTGAAAATAAAGACAAAAATTTTCCAACATTTGGATAATTATTTATTGGTTTTCTTCTAAGCTTTCGGCTCACATGAGCCATCTTCAGAGAGGTAGTTTAAACTGAAATATTATAAAATCCACCATCACCGACGATTTTATTTTGTGTTGACATAAAACTCCGCTTGGCAACGGCAATAGTTACCAAAAATAATAAACGCAGTTCTTAAGTTTGCGATGCGGTTTTATGACGTCACACCGCGGGATAGCGCGAAATGACAACAAAACCATTTAGTCAAATGCAATGTAATATGTTATTTCCTGTTTTAAAGTTGATTTTATTGAGTGTTGGTTGTTTTGATTTGATGTACATGGCCTCCAATATCTGCAGGTTCCTCTTACTGTGTGTATGAGTAAGGATCACCGTATTGTTGACCAAAATCTGTCTGATATTACCTACATGTTTATGTTTTTCAGAGAAATGTTGTTTAATAGTACTCTGATCAGAAAGATGACATGTAAGTCTACGGGAGAGCGTGGTTGTGGTAAAACCAATATATGTACTAGGTTTTTGAGTAGTATCAGAGATGCAATCTCTGAATGGGCATGTAAATTGGTACACTACATTGGTTTTTTGTAAAGAATTTGGTTTAGTGCCTGTTGGGTTATTATAGGCTATGAGGTCAATTGTTTTAAACTTTTTATAATATATAATGAGTTTAATTTGATTATTACTTTCGACTGGTTTAACATTTCTACGTATTATGTTTTTGAGAGTTTTTTCATCTTGTTTATAATTATTATGTATTTGGTTGCAATAGTATAAGTTAATAGTGTTATGTTTATTTTGATGTAAACCATTATTATTAATATTATCATTATTGTTAGAGCTATTGTTAAGTTTGTTGAGATACATTTTAATTTGTTGATCAATAACGGAGTTAGGAAATCCATTATTGACTAGTGTTTGCTTAATGTTGTGTAATTCTTTATAAAATATAGATTTGGAAGAAGATATATTAAACCCACTATATTAAAACAACTATTATTAGCATGCATCACACAAGTACCCTTTCACGATCCCTTAGGCAATATTTATACACAAATAGATGATATTGCGATGGGATCTCCTTATATTTAATAGCATATGTCTAGAAAATTACTTGCTGCCTCGATATACTAAATATATATATATATATATATATATATATATATATATATATATATGTGTGTATTCTGGAGTCACATTTAAAAGGATATTGATGTTTGAAGAAGGTTCTTATAACGATTATAGCCAATAGCAACCACTAGAAAACATTTCGTACGTAATCTGATCGTAAGTATCGTGACTGGAGCTATAAAAACTTCAATACATATCAATTCAGCGTTTAATCTCCTTCAAAGTAGTCTATTCGAAATTCATACACTTTATCCAGCGTCGTTTCCACTGATGGAAGTCTTCCTAGAAGTCCTTCTCTAGGACAGCAAACAGCTTTTATATTGCCCCGGCGTCTTGAAATATTGTTCTTTTTAATTTGGATTTGATTTTGAAGAGTCAAAGTTACAAGGGGCGAGATCTTGCGAATGTAGTGGCTATAAAACCTAGGAGAATACTTGGCCAAAAAACAGCTGCACCAGCCACTTTCAGCGACAGTACATCTGTCGTATGGTGAAACGACCACATTCTACACACTTTCTTCCCAAGCACTCTTATGAACTCCGGAAACGAGCGAGAACGTTATAACTTGGTGCGCATGTGTGACAGAGTTTTAAGTTCAATAAGTGTTTGCTTACTTTTGCTTTGTTACCCTAGCAACAGTGCCGATATTTAAAAATCAAACCGCGTATAAAGTCGATCTCATTATTAGTAATATACACTCGATTATTCACAGTCGTAGTAATTATGAGCTTTCACTGGGGTGAATTAAAACAAATCTCCTCAATAAAATAGAACCCCTCATCTTCTTTAACAATTAACTGAATCAACAACTGACAATATTATTTTTACTTTATTTAATGATCGATAGTAGCTGGAGTATCGTTTCTTGGAGAAAGTAGGAGTTGCACAGCAAGAATGTTAACCGGTAGACCAAACTAGCCATCATCATATGTTTCAATTCTTGCAACCGTACTGACATTCATGGTGTGGATATGGTCTTATATCAAAACTTACTCAAAGATAACGAGTAACTGAGAATTCCACTCTATTAGTTTCAGTCTACAAGGAATGGCTTCTAAGAATATCCACTTCTTAAATTTATAGACAAATTCTGCAGATGCATTCTAAGATTATTTCCCAGCCAATAAAAATCGACAATGCACGATCCTTACATTTTTGTTCTTTCTTGTCTTGAAGAAACTCACCATATGAAACTAGTATATTCCAGCATAAAAAATAATATTGCCTTAATAAGTGGCCAAGTTATTTTAAAAGACACACAAGGAAATATGTAAAATTTTACGGTAAATTTTCGTTTTAGGTCCCGGAGGACAACAAATTTCGGCCTATTTTCGTCCTATTTACTCAACTTTACTGAAATTTCCGCCTATTTACTTCCTGTAATGAAAGTAATACGATTTTTTTCTACACGTATTAATTTCCTTACAGGAAGTAAATAGGCGGTAATTTGTGCCTACACCGAAAGTCATTCTGCAGTTAATTACATGGCTTCGTGAGAGTTACGGGAGACAAAACGTGCGAGATGAAGTTCGATTTTTTTCTGGTCGTTAAGATCAATAAAGGTAAATTTCTTCAATAACTAATTGTTGATTTGAATTCAGCATATACATTTGCACAGAAATAATGCTATTTTGGATAAATTTGGAGGGGGGAAAAGCCTCCGGGACCTAAAACGAAAATTTACCAATTTTATTTTAAATAATGTTTTTAACTATCCCTAGATTTAAACAGAACATATTCTCTGTATAAAAGGTTACCGAAAAAGCAGCATTTGTAAAAGTTGGGCGTAGTTATTCCCTACACACCCACTGGGTTCAAATCAGCTGCAATCATTTCTACTGAGCAGTAGCTTGCTATTTGACGCCATCCTACGCATTCTGGAACATACGAAAAGATGCAAACATTTCGAAAGCATAAATTTAAAGCGGGAAACAGTCATCATTGCAGCAGGTGAAACAGCGCTTACTTGCATTTGAAATATATTGGAAGAAATGGTGTTCACAGTGAAAATGAGTCCACATGGCTAATGGCGTTGTTGCAATCTATCTATCTATCTATCTATCTATCTATCTATCTATCTATCTATCTCAGTCTGTTCATATCTATCTATCTATCTATCTATCTATCTATCTATCTATCTATCTATCTCAGTCTATTCATATCTATCTATCTATCTATCTATCTATCTATCTATCTATCTATCTATATCTTTATCTCAGTCTGTTCATATCTATCTATCTATCTATCTATCTATCTATCTATCTATCTATCTATCTCATCTATCTATCTATCTATCTATCTATCTATCTATCTATCTATCTATCTATCTATCATATCTCATCTATCATATCTATCTATCTATCTATCTATCTATCTATCTATCTATCTATCTATTTTAGTTGCCAACATGACTCTGCACTATGCCTAAAAAGCAAGAGAGCCCAGTCATGATTGTCTGACAATTTCTGTGACATCACCACTTTCATCTGGACACTTAACTCCCCAGACAGCAACCCCCTTGATTATCGTGCGAGTGATCAATAAATCTTCTAACACCAAAGATGAACTGAAGGCAAATGTTATGGCAATATTATACCAACTTAATCAAGTACAACATTCAGAAGGTTTGCAAGAGATTCAGAAGTCGTCTAAATGCCATGGTTACAGCACATGGTGAATTCATTTAATAAATATAGTCTAAAATATTTCAGCATATTTTTGTGTAATTTACGTAAAAATTTACGTAAAAATTTACGTAAAAATATTTTTGTGTAATTTACGTAAAATATCTGTTAAAAATGAGATTGCAGAGTGATAATTTCTTTTTTGTATAATTTAGACGATATTTTGTTACTCTATCTATCTATCTATCTATCTATCTATCTATCTATCTATCTATTTGCAGTCTCAATTTTGATTCTCTACCGTTCTATCCATACAAGACAAGCAAAACATTTCAGGCAAAACTTCCATACGAAATGTATTCATTTACTGATTCCTTCAGAACGCCGAAAAGTGCGAGTGATCAACAAATCTCTTTCTAACACCAAATATGAACTGAAGGCAAATATTATGGTGTGTATTTACCAACTTAAACAAGTACAACATCCAGAAGAGTTGCAAGAGATTCCGAAGTCGTCTGGAGGCCATGGGTGAAGCAAATGGTGAATTTATTAAATAAATGTACTCTTAAGTATTTCAACATATGTTTGTTTAATTTAGGTAAATATATATGTTAAAATGAGATTTCAGAGTGATATTTTCTTTTTTTGTACACTTTAAACTACATTTTGTTAGTTTATCTATCTATCTATCTATCTATCTATCTATCTATCTATCTATCTATCTATCTATCTATCTATCTATCTCATTCTGTTCATATCTATCTAAATAACTATCTATATAATGATATGCATATTTAAAATATTGAAAATGATATACAATTTTCGAAACTACACATACAGGCGTTTGCATACCGACACACCTAAACGAACAAATAACCACTCAGA